>JANPWX010000011.1:10176755-10287919 GCA_024734555.1 Trochalopteron elliotii | reverse complement strand
CCGCGCCGGGGCCGTGCTCCGTGTGTGCCTGCGGTCGGTGTCCCCGCCGGAGCGGTGTGCTCGGTGTCCCTGCGGTCGGTGTCCCCGCCGGGGTAGTGTGCTGGATGTTCCTGCGGTCGATGTCCCCGCGGTCGGTGTCCCCGTCGGGGCGGTGTGCTCGGTGTCCCTGCGGTCGGTGTCCCCGCCGGGCAGCGCCGCAGGCTCTCCGGGACGCGCTCCATCCCTGGCAGAGGGTGCCGGTGGTGGTGACGCGCGCGGCTATGCCAACCTTGTCCATTCCCAGGCGCTCTGGAAAACGGGAGCGGGCTGAGGGCCGGCCGTGCAGATGCGGAGCGTGTGCCGCCCACTCCCCGCGTGCACAGGAACATGGAGCTTTACGCCAGGGCGTTTTGTTTAAAATAAGTAAAATTTAGTAGAAGAAGATGCGTTTATTCCGGGAGTATTCCACTGAGCTGAAACCGTGTCCGCCGCCAACATCCCTGCGGCTGCTGCCGGCTGCCGCCGACCTTGGCGCGGCCGCGGCGGGCACAGGACCGTCCTCGGCGGCTCGTCGCTGCTGTGCCGTGCGGGACCCTCCATCGCCACGGCTGTCTCTGCGCTGCGGGGTTTGCACCGCGTCTGCAAGGCCCCAGAACTTGTCCCACTTGTCCCACTTGTCCCAGTACCGCACCTGCCCGCACCCGTGTTTAAATTGGTTCAGCTGTAGCAGCGACTTTTGCCAGTGGACCAGGTGCCCGTTTAACTTTTTTTGTTATGTGGTACATCCATAGGTTTACATTGTTGTTACTCTGTGTAGATCGAGGTCTTTTGCGCGCTAACCCCAGTGATGTGCTGTAGAGGTGTATGGGTCCGGTGGAGTACCACAGGCCCTGGAGGAGTGAAGACTGAGGATGAACCGTAGAGGATTACTGGTGTGAGGCACTAAAGAGAGGGGCATGGGCTTGGTACTGGAGGCCCGTGGTGATAAATGGCTCACCTGCCATCACCTAAAGAAATGCAAGTCTGGAGCTGGACAGAAGTGGGTTTGCAGGATGCAAACAATACCTATCTCCCGAGGTATCTGAAAGGTAACATAGTAAATTCGGGTGCAGAATTAAAGCTACAAACCAGTGAAGAAAGAAAAAGGTAGAAAATTGTGCTTGCAAAGATAAAAATTATCTTAAGGGGAAACTAGAGGAGGGAGAAGAAATCATAAACCTGAATATCGTACTTCTCCTGGCTCTGGACTCCAAATGCTCACAAAGTCACTGTTACAACCGCTTCACATTAGGGTGGAATGAGACTGATCAGGCGATCCAGGGGGGCAGGGGAAGGGGGAGTGTAACAGCAGGAGAGGAGTACAGCAACTTCAGCTGCATTATTATTACTATTTTTCTAGAACTACTAATTATTAGACTCTTAAGATTTCAGTTATACTAAGAATAAATGTCTCTTCCCTCTTTTCCACTCTGTCTAAAAAGCCAGGTGGAATGCTTGAAAATGTGTCAGAAATGTATTTTACGGCTGGGTTCTTTTCAGTGTTGATGGTCTTTACCCACTGTTTTGGAATTTGCTTGTCAAGTAGAACCCCTTGCCTAGTTTTATGCTTTACTTGCTGATTCAAAAGGGTGTGGAGATTTATTAATTCCTAGTGGCCTGCCATTAGGAATTAATTTCATGCCTATTAAGAAAGGTTTCTAAAATCAAATAATCTATTAAATTAATCTGGTCATAAGCAAATGTTTTTTAATTCCTTAACAAAGTATTGTTAATACCACTATTAGATAAAATTTATAGACAGAATTCCTTGTTTAGTTGTACCAGATGCAGGTACCCTCATCTGTGCTGAGTTCAGAACTGCTAGTACTGTTAAACAATGTGAAAGTCGTGCCCTTTACCTCACGCTCTTCAACAGTTCACTTTTTCTTTTTTTTTTTTTTGTGGCAATTGAGTTTGCTGTGTCCAGTTTGCTGTGTCTTGTGTCCACTTTTGTTTGGAATGAAATAACGAAAAATGTTTTAAATGCTCATGTGCTTAGACACTGTGCAACAGCTCAGTCAGAGATGTTTTCTTCTAGCAAATGGATTTTATTACTTCAGGAACTGCATCAAGCCTTGAGAAAGTACATTTTTAATAGCAGCATTATATACTTAAGAAAAGTATCAGATTTTTTACTCTTCATTAAAGCAGGGGTTTTTTTACCTTTTGGTATCAACCATATCATTATCTTGAAAGAAACCCCAAACCCAACACCCTTTATTTACTGTTGACAGTTTTACAAATGTTGCACAACTGACTAGAGCATTGCACAGTTATAACTTTATAACTCCTGCAAAGAAGGAGGAAATATTAAAAATAATCCTTTTAAAGGAATCTCTTTGTAGTAAGCAGAACATACATGTGATTAGTTTTAGTACTTTATACTTATTCAAAAATGTAAACAGAAATTCATATAATTATTTCTGATTTTTATGTTCATGTTAAAGAGTAGACTTTAAGGTTCTACAGCAGCTTTTTGCAATCATATGCACAGCTCAGTGTATATGTTAGCTAAATCATTGAAAAGAAAGACAAAACACCACATTTCAGCTAAATATCCTGTTTATGAGACAAAATAACTCAGAGGAAGATGTTGCTATAGGCATAGAAGCACCAAATTATTAAAAGCAGAAAAGAGATGAGAAAAAAAAACCAGCACACCTGAAATATGGGTCTGTTTGTTAAAGTGCTTTACAGTACACATAATATATTCTGAAGTTTAGCAGTCACCCTGATAAACTAGGGAGATTTGGGTTTTTTTTCTGTCTCGGCCTACAAAACTGTAATTTAGCCTTCAGTCCCATGAGACAGAAGAGTTCAAGAGCTTTTTCTGAAGAACAATACTATAGTCGAAAGAGCTAAAGGATGTACAGGACCTGAGCTGCCCTTACTCATAGCAGAAACAGTATAAAAATGTAATTTCCCTACAGCTCTGGCAGCAGGAGTCCTTTCTGTCCTGGATCAGCAGGGGTGACAGAAGTTAGGAATCACACCTCCTAAAATCATTGTTTTAGCTGTTAAGACACCCAACAAGATGCGAACTGTGGGCTGAGTGCTGGTATTGGGGATTCTGGCAGATGGTAGAAACTATCCTGAAATTCTTTTATGAAGAAAAGAAACACAGTTGCTGTATATCTTCTAGTCTTCAACCTCAGGTTTTAGGAGGACAGTACTGTAGCACTGAAGTGTACTCTAATTGGCAGGTCTTTTACATTAAACTGTAAAACAACCCCTTAGAGATAAACATTATTTCACTCCTCCCTTCAGATAGGGTTTGAGTACTTAACTGATGCATGGATGCAGCACTGCCTTTGTAGATCCAGGGGAGGAATATTTGATTATTTATTTTTAACTGTGTTACAATTTGCTAGCATTATTCAGCCTCATTTGGTAACCCCTTCGTTAATATCACATAGATGTATGCTGTGAGATGCAAATCACAGTTATGTGCTAGGTTCTATAGAGACAAGTAAGGAGACAAAGGATTCTTGCCTCCACAAACTTGCCCCCTCATGCACTCTTCTGGAGGTGCGTTGGGATCTGATTACACACTGCATGACAAAGTGTTGCCTTTTGTTATTTTATCTCCCATGTATTACATCAACTGGAGAGAGCTAATCACCCCACGAATAAAGCAAAGCAACTCCCTTTGTGTGCAGAGTGAGTCCTTCCAGATATTTGTATATCTGCAGTGATCACTTGTAAGCACAGCTTCCATTTATATTTCGTCCTTCAAAGCAATGTCATTGTGAACATAATGAATATATTTAGAAGTATTTAAAGATTCTATGAATATATATTTAATTGCAACTGCCTTGAGCAGTGATGTGAGATAGGCCCATTGTGTAGAGGAATGGATGGGTGGTGGACCATTTTTCAGATCCGAGTAATTCTGCTTTGCATGAGTGACCAGTTCATATAAAGAACATTTATTTCCCCCTCCCCTCCATTGATCCAGTCAGTTTGGGTTTTTTAATCTTTGTTTTAAATATAGTAGAGTTTTCATTGTTCCCCATCCCATATTTAATTTTGTGGTGGATCAACTGTTTTGACAAATATTTGCATTATTACCTAAGAAATTAATTATAAAGAATTAATCTGGCTCTCAGCAGGGTTAACCAAGAGAGAAGAGCCTTCCCATCACAGTCAGTAGCTGAATCCAGCTGGCAAAAATCAATGTGGTTCTGTTTAATTATGATTAATGTTTTCACTTATTTTATAATTTTGCATGCAATTTTTTTTCAATTTTTCGGCTTCTTGGAGGATGATTTGGCAATTGCTACTCATAAACCAGAGAGCTTGGTTCTGAGTCATCTGATTGCTTATCAGCAAGAGGATGCAACCAGTAATGGAATGTGACTGGTCCTTAATTTCCATTTTCTTGAAGTAAACAGCAACCAGAATACAGGAGTCATGTTCCCTGGTACTAACACTGCAAAGCTGGGAATTGTCATCACTGGGACTATTTTATGATTGACATACAGGACAGTTTCTGTTACCCTTATTTTCATTGAAGAGCATTTTAAGAAAAATTACTCACATGTTTCTGTTGCTGGAGTGGCATCCTCATAGATAAGGATGTCTACCCACTAAGGAACTGAGGATATTGCTACCAAAATTTATTCAGAGATAAAAGAACTACATCAGGAATATTTGGCTGTGTGCTTTTTCTTATCACCTGGAGGAAAAAGTTGTCTAAAGTCTCAGTCCCAAAGAGCTTGTAATGAAGAGCAGCCAAAGGAAGTGCAGAATGTATGACACAGAGAGAGAGGCGGGGGGGGAAAGAAGTGAAGCCACCACATTATGAAGCAGTTTAGCTGCACTGAGCTTCCTAGTTCTATATATACACAGCCAGTGTTACAGTAATTTGCTGATTGCTTGTGGTTCTACTTATGTATACATCAGTATTTATATATTTATATGCTTACAGACATGAGACTCATATATTACATTAAAAGATCATTAGGTCTGAAAATGCAAATACCTGAACTCAAAAGCTCTCTGGTATAGTCTTCAATTTTGTGATTGCACAGTGTTTTTCTTGAGACTCTTAACTTGTTCAGAACATAGAAGGGACGAATCCTGCTACGTGCACAATTATTTATTTTTTTGATTTATTGAATTATTAAAAATATTACCTCAGCCTTTATTTATTACAGTCTCCAATTTATCTTCTAGCTGCTGCACCAATTCAGAAAGAAGACCTAATAAAAATATTTTCCTGGCTGTATATCAGGAGGACATGATCTGTACCATAAAAAAATAATGTAGCATGTTGAAATGGAAAGCTGTATTGCAAATATGGTCGGAATAGAACCAGATCAAAGTTAAGGCAATAGATTGATTTAAATTTCTGCAACTGAAAGGTATTTTTTTAGCATGGGCAAAAATCTATGCTCTTACCAGGTATTTTTCCTGGAAATGAAAGAAGCCTTTTGGTAAAGCTCTAAAAGTAAATCAGTCTGTCTGTCCTTTCCCATGTGCAGAAAGCTTCTCCCCAAATAGATAATGTGAGACAAAATTATAAGCAATCAAAAGTCGCATTTTTTAAATGACAGGTATGCAAAACTATTACTAAAATGGCATTACCTTTTCCCACAATTTAAATGCATACCTGGCTGTGTAGGATAGAATAAAACGGACTTTAACATTACAGCTTAGCATGAGGAGTGTGTCATTTACAGAAGCCATCCCAGACAGGTGTAGGTGAGATTTTTTTTCTGCCCCACCAAAGCTTTCAATGTGTGTTAAAGAGGAATCATTCCAGCAAGTTCTTAAAAATTCTAGGACTTATTTTTTATCATTCAAAGACTTGAAAATAGGGAGGAATTACCCCCAATATTTTAAAAATCCAGAAATCCATAGTGCATGACATCTTGATGCTGGTCTTCAACAGTTGTCATAACTTTTGAGTTGATCCAGATTTTGAATTTCCAGAACTCAACCACTTGAATTGTATTTGGCATATATATATGTCTTCAGCAAATATATTAAAGGAACATTAAAGTTTCAAATTCAAGCAACTCAGATGTTGGGCAATGGTAAAATTAAAGTTGTCTGTTTGACCTTATTTCCTGCCCCTGTGAATTATGATTAATTTTCAGAAATTACTGTCAGCAACAAATGAATCAGTAATGTGGTAGGTATTAGTAAATATATTAATACATGTACACACATTTGAACAAACTCGGTAAAGGTACAGGAGGTGCAGAATTTCGTTTCTGAGCCATCTTCTCTCTGTAGCCAGGTCTTCATGTCAAAAAAGCAATGCTATGTCACTTCTGTGTCTTGTAGGTGATGGTGAAACCTGTAGCTTGTTCAAGAAAATGGTTTGTTTTCTGGAATGCTGCAGTAGTCTTGAAATGTCATCTCAGAGCATAAATGTCTGGATGCTTAATCCAAACCTCACCTTATTTGTTGGAAGCTATTTGGAAGAAGTTTATAAAGCTGAGTTTTCTTACACAGATACTCAAAAATAAGGTAAATTAGACCTATTTTTTTCCTCATTTTCCTCTCTTTCCTATAGTGCACATATGCTTTCTGTAAAAATAAAAAATTAAGATAATGGTGCACTCTGTGGTATGTCAGTTTATAACATTAGTATTTGTAGATATAGTTTGCCATACATTATTAGCCAAATGTTTATATCATGATGCCTTCAGAAACATATCAAGGCTTGTTGTCTTAATGCTTTTTTTGAAAAAAAACATCTGTTTAGCCTTCCTATTCTGGCCCAAGAAGCTGACTCCATGCTGTTGCTGATTTATGGCATACTGTTGGCAAGGATAGCTGCCAGTGCCTGGTAATGCAACTTTTCATTACCTTCTCTCTGGGCACATAAGAACCACTGCTGGCAGAATGGTTTTCTCAGTAAAAGCCACCCAGACCCAATCTGTAGCCTTCAGTACAGCAGTACTGTCCTACCAAAGCAGAAAAGCAGTTTCTGGAGATAATAAACGAGATTCTAAACACTGTTTATTACAGTATATGACATTGTTCATGTGCCATTTCCACTCTAATATTGCTTTATAAAAAGCTGTACAAAATATCTTAAGATTGGAACTGCAGAATTTTTTTTTCTGTGTCCATCTGCATAAGCTGACTTTATAGCTATTGATTTTGTCCTTTTTATCTAATGTCCTGTAGAGGTCTTAACTCTGATTGCAGAGAGAAACTGGAAGCATATTTTAAGTGATAAGAGGATATTTCATAAAGATTGGGTTTTATTTTTATTATGATATGTGCACTAGTATTACAATTAGGATGACAATCTAATTTACCAAGCAGTATATTGAAGTACTTTGTTTAGTGTTCTATCCCCTCATGGTACTGCTATATCTTCATTCCCCCTTAAAGTTTTTAACTATTTCATCTTGTTTACTGAAAATTCATCTCTATTTCTGTTGAGAGATGACTTCTTCATCACGAAATTTTGTGTTTGGTTGATTTTTTTCTCTAGTAAGGTCGACTGGAAAAACAGCCTGCTTTTCAATTTGGAGTATACAGTTTCTGTGGGGAAGGAATGGCTCCTTCACAGGTATTTGTTGTGATAGAACATTATTCCTTGTCACCATCTGTTGTAGATATCATTTCATCAGTCTAAGAGTAATTTTGTATGGATACTGATGGTGATGGCTACAGTGTCAAGAGCCAGAAGGTAAAATTGGTTGAAACACATTGAGGTTTCCTAAGGTCTTTTTTATTTAAACAGATTATGTGATTTTGAAAATCACCTGCTGAAATGTGTAGCGGATTTTTTCATGTCTCTTTCTAGTAAAATTACAATATACTTAGTTAATGAAAGTCAGATTAAAAGTAAATTTTATTTTTAATAGACCTTATTCTTTCTTTTTAAGAATTTAAGACCTTATTTTTTCTTTCTTTCTCTCTCAGACCCTACCCTAAGAGAAGGGAGGTGAGGGAGAAATAGGAAACAGGAATTTTTCTCCTCTTTCGCCAGAGTAGTCCAGTACAGGGCTGCCTAATTTTTTGTTTTAGGACTATAATGAAAAATTCAGATCTTTCATGGCTGAATTGTAATTTACTGTTTTAGAAAGGCCAAAAGTAAGGCCAGTCTGATTATGTTTCTAAGCCAAATTTAATGCAGATTCTCTCTTTAAAACATTTAAAAACTTTTCATGTCAAAATCATCAAATGTGACCCACATACAAGGTGAAATGCTGTTTGTGAAAGGCAATAAAATTTACCCAAAGGATTTAACTTAGGTTCCTCTTAATGGATGAAAGCATGAAAAGAGGCAAAGGCTTTAATCTGTGTTTTTGTCTTCATGTTTTCCTGTTTTTGTGAGTGTACCCAGGGTAGTTAATGTTTTTGCAATTATACCTACCAGTTGGAGGTATACTTGACTGAAGTGACCCAAATCTTTTATAAGTAATTCTGATAATTATCCTGCACTTTGAAAATAAGGCCTGAATTATAATTATTTGTGGGAGGAATATTTCAAGACATGTTGTGTTAGAGCAAGGCAGATCCTTAGCATGGTGTAATTGTCCAACCTGAGCACTGTGTCATTTAAGATAACTAGTGTAGGTCTGCCTATTGATATGTATGAAGGAGATAACACAAGTCAGACAAGGTATTTACACTTTTGAAGTAATTCAGCATTTTCGTTCAGCAGGTCCTTCACTTAGGAGCAGTCCACTTCAGCTGTAGAGTCAAAGTGTTACTTAGGTCCCTTTAAGGAATTTTGAGGATGCCCCTGACTCTAGAAAGGCTCCAAAGGGATTAGTTGGTATGCCGCACCTATAAAAACAATTTAAGTAACTCTAAGTAAGTTTTTGTACCAATTATGTTAATGAAGTTGCAAATGGACTGCAAATTTAGAAATCTTCTAAAATGCATCGCTAGCCCAGCCATTAAATCAGACTTTTTAATCTCTCTAATTGGTGCTTTTCTGTATAGAAGAATACATGAGCCCTGCTGTGTTCTAAAATCAGTAGAACATCTTCACTAGCCAATAATAGCCAGTGAAAAATATACTTCTCAGACTGCAAGTCTCCTGTACTAAATAATGATGTGGGAAAGTTTCATTTCACTGCTGCTCGTCAGTGCACTTTTACTGTTGAACAGTGCTCGGCTGCAGCTGTGCTGGAAATGCATCAACTACTTGTTGCAGTAAAGCAGATAGGACTCAGTTTCTTCATGCAGAAAAAAGCCTATTCTTTATTCCCATAACTCATTTTTATACAGTTTTCAAAGACCTTGTCTTCAACTCCAATTGACTAGTAGTTTTTTTGCCACTCAGTTCATTGGTCAGAAGGTGCTTGTGTGTCTGTGTGTTAAGATTCTCTCTCTCCACAGGTGTTTGCATTTTTTCTTTGTGTATTCTCATGGGGCAGATCTTTTGTTATTACAGGTGCAGCTTATTTTTCTCTACAAGAATAGGTTGTTGTGTTAACTGCTTCCCATTCCTCTGATTCTTTCTTATGGGAACTTACAAGCTAGCTGCTAGCTTAGCTAGAATAGCAGGGCCTAAACCATATTCTGTAAGGCCTTTCTTTTATAGTATCTCTACCTGTATGCAACAGCTATTCATTTAATATTTCATTTACAGAAGACCTATAAGGTTGCTACTTTCTACACACTTAATCTCACTTTCAGTGGCTGTATGCATTCTTTCCACAGTGTGACTTCTGTAGTGGCAATGTATGTATACATCAGGGTGACATCTCCCATCCTTTTGCCTTCGAAGGAAAAGGGTGTAAGACTCAGTGAGTTCCAGCTTTATCTCATCTCTGATTACTTCTACACTAAGCTTTTGGCTGAAGTTCTGAAGAACTCTTCTTCAAATTTTTTTCATGTTTACATTTTCCTAATATTTATTACCCATGGCTGTTAGTTTTCTAGAACAAGTTTAGAGGGTGTCATCCTTATGATTTGTATATAATATAATAGGGCTTCTGGTTCAAATAAATAATTCTGCAATATAATTTCATTTCCTTAACATTCATCCTCACTACTGGCAGAAGTAAAAAAGCCACTCACTAGGAGAAGAGAATGCAAAGCTGCTGAATCCAATAGATGAAGGCTCTGCACTTCTGTGCCTGTCCCATACTAAACAGAATCTCAGTCATGGAATATGCAAAGGGATTTACCCCATATGGTATGTCATTTATGTATGTCGACTTTACATAATATTCCCTCTGGGAGCAAGAATTTCTGTGTAGTTTTGCTTTTTTTATACTATTTCAACAAAGCCATTATTTTAGTCATATCTAGCTGGCCATAAGGAACACAGTTTTCCTGTGACTCATTTTTGATTTTGTTTGGGGGAAGCTGAGAGGTCTATAGTTTGCAAGGATAGTTTCAGAGATGCTCATTTTTTGGTGGGAATTTTTGCTATGATAATTGACATCTGTCACTTCTCTAGATTGTAGTATACAAGGTTAAATTCATCAGAATATGCAGGAGGATGACAAACGGCACAGGACTGTACTTCAGGTACAAATGTTGCTGCCATGCTAGTTTTTTCCTGAATTATTAACTTGCATATGATCACACCTACACATGTTCACATAAACACCACCATTTCACTTTCTAGATAATTCCTCTTTCCTAACTAATACAGATGAAACCAGTCTTCTATCTAATAAGAAATTTTGAGAAATGGGGGAGATTTAAAATTTTAATTCATGTAGAAGTCTAAATATGCCAGTCAAATTCCCTTTATTTTCTTCAGGCATGGATTTTCTGGGGGATTTCTTTTTTTGTCTTAGCAGGAATTTTGTTGATGTTATTTTCAGTTGTGTTATCTACTCCAAAAAGAAAGCAACATCATTTAGCACTATGTAGTAATCTCTTGGGTTTTTAAAAACAAATTGTGATGGTTACACCCAAATGGGCAGAGCAATAACAGAGAGAGAAATCTTGCTGAAATAAATCTGAGATGTTCAAAAGCATCTGTAGGTTTATGCTTTTTAATAAAGTGCTCAAATACAGTGGTACTGGAGTGTCATGTGCAAAGACTGTTCTTCTGGTAACATTCATTTAAAGAAGTCTTCTTATATTTCTGCATTTACTGAGAACACTTTGGAGCAATATACTCTTGAAGCATGCTTGTGGAAAAAATGCTGTTCATGGTTTTCTGATGTGTGTGTATAGTTTATGGTTGTTTCTGTGTCGGTATAGAAGAGTCACATGGATTTCCCACTTACCCACAACCATGTTGCTTTGGGCAATGAGTTGTAGTGCAGATGATGTTTTGTTCTAGAAGTCTGAGGCACACTTTCTTAAATGTTTTGACATCAGCTTGTCTTTCCTGTAAATTATTTCAAATGCCTTTCTCTGTTGGATCCTTTGGGAATTGTTTTGAAAAATGTATTTTGATCATGATTCCTTTTCTCTCTGACCCTTTGGTTTAAGCTAATCATTGCATGAAGAATTTCACAAACTATTTAAGGAAAACAGTATGCATAAATTCATATTAAAAAAATTCACAAAATATCTTTTGTAAAGTGCTTTTTTTATTACGCATTGTCAACAGTTCAATGATATGTTGCTGTTTCATACAAGATGGAATAGTGTTAAGTGAGCAAATGTTAATCCATAAGCATAGGTTTTAAGGAAAAAAGTGCTAGATCTGAATAAGGTTGTACAGGTTTAAGTATGACACTGGAGAGCTGCTTCAGCTGAAATGACTTCGAATTAGTTATTGAAACAACCACTAGTCTTCATCCCCAGTGTCCCCAAAACCTGTTTCAGTTCTCTTTGGAATGTTTGGGTTTATCCAGTGGTAAAATTTACACAGTTTTTTCTCCCCTGTTACTCAATATAACTTAGTAGCAGCTCTAGGAATATAGAAAAACAGTGCTATTCACCAAGCAGCTGTGGTTACTATTCAATAATGATCCATTTCAAACTAAGTATTACATGATACTGCAAAAACAGAAACAAAAAGTTTAACCCCCCAAAATCTCAACCAAACCCCAGATTTTCTAGCATGAGCTAACACAACCAGTGTACATAATATGTCATGGAGCAACAGTTTAGTTACAGTAATAATACATTAGAAAAAACAATGGAAGTATTTTTTCTTCCTTTGTGCACACCAGGTGCTTCACATCTGAAGTTGTTACAAATAATAAAATATTGAAATGGATTATGTTTTGCCAGGACAGTGTAGTAAAATATTCCCTGCAGTGTTCAGAAACAGAAAAACAAGGGGTGCTTTGTAATTACCGATGGAAAAAAATCTACATCTTCATTGCCTTAAATACAAACTAGCTGAATAAAGCCTGAGTAACTGACAGTATAATTGTATTTTTTAATGTAATCTCTGGATATTAAATTCTTCATGAAAGACTAAAATAAGTAGACTGAAGAAATACCTATTTATGATGTACTTTGTAATGAGTGACAGACATAGCTGATTACTTGGGTGTTTTATTAATTTTCATTATAAAATCTAATTTTTTTCATTTGTTGATCTGCAGTGAGCCATTTGAACTTGACTTCCTTGCCTTGGAATGATGAAACAGCAGTGTATGTCTTGAACTCAGTAAATCTAAGCTTGTATTTATGTCCGACTTTGACAATTGGATTATTTCACTTTCTTGACAAATGTTAATATAATTCAGTTCTGTATCATAATTTCCATGTTGTTTTGAATATGGACTGCAGGATTTTGTACTTACACCTACAGAGTCTATTAGATCACAGTTTAAAACCAGGTTGTCTTTTTTAAGAAAAGATATCTTCAGAGTGTCAAGTAAAATAGTATTTATCTTTTTGTCTTTTTTGTCATATTCTGATTCTTCTCCAGTGCATAACAACTCAGCATCAACTGACAATGTTGTGTTAGTTGCCTTCTTCAAAACTAACATGCTGCTAGTACGAGCCTTCTGACAAGTGGCATCATTATTAAGTTGAGCAAGACTCTTAGATGTAACAGCACCTTCATCTTTTGAGTTCTGTTCATCCTGTGCAAGTGCAGTATCGCTCGAATAGCTCTCATGAGGTTCATACATCTCATACATTTCTTCATTTCCAGACTGATGGTCCAGCTTTGCAAAGGCATGCTGTGATTCAGTGTAAATACCATGGCTTAATGCTGTCTTTGGCGTAAACATAGCTGAGAGGGTTGTTTTCTGTGTACAAATATTTTGATATGAAAAAGTGGCATAATTATTATTGTTGTTGTTATTCAAGCTGCATTCTTTGTGATTTTGTACTGTTACATCATCAATGTTAGTAACCTGTACAACTTCTGTATTATCAGTTTTGTTAATTTGTTTCTCTTGCTTCTTCCCAGTACTATCCACAATTAATTTATCACCCTCATTAATATCCTTTCCACTTTGCTCCCTATTCTCTGATGCTTCTAGTTTATTCACCTTGTCCTGCACGTTCCCAGCTTCCTCATCCTTTCTCTTATTGCCTCCTTCATTTTTCTCTGCTTTGCAGGTATTTGTACCTTCCTTTTCAGACAGAGAGCAAGAGGGTGAGTGTTGATTTTGTCGTGAATTTTTGGTGGTGTTTTTATTTTGCTCCATCACAGTGGGATTTTTCTGAGATTCCTTTTTGTTGCCCAGAGGTTTATTGGTATGTAAATTAGAATCTTCTTGAGCAAAACCTTCTGGGGGCCACTTTGACTTAATTACTTTAGCTGATTCTTCAATAGAAAATGTTTTCTTAGATGTTGCATCATCTGTTGAAGGAGGCCATGTCATTTTTAATTTACCTCTTCCTGTTGATTTTTTCAAATTGATATCCAAAATATCAGGATGAGCACCTTCAGTACCTGAGTACAAGTCTTTATCAACTCCTGTAATTGGTTTAGGATCAACAGGTACACTATTAATGGGATTTGTTTCTTCAGCTTGAGTATTGTTAATTGAACTAAATTGATCTTTAGAATTCCATAATTCCTTATGCTGCTTGTGTCCAAAACCTTCATCATAATTTCCTTTTGATTTGAAAAGTTGCTTAAAATGAGGTTTACAATATATTTTTCCATGGAGAGACGCATAATTTCCCAAGCTGCCAAATGAAAGAAAATTTGTTTTATGCTTTTACATATCATAAATTACCATACACCTCCCCATTTCTTCCCCCCCCCCCCCCCCCCCCCCAAAAAAAAAAAAGGTATCTAAAATCTGTACTTGCAAATTCCCATACAATTTCAAAGTTCAAATCAGGGAGAAGAGTCATCCTTGGTGACTTAAGACGGAACGTAAAGTCGTTCGATTGTTGCACAGAATGAGCTTCAAATAGAAATGTTCCGCAGCACTTTCGGGCTTTTTGGACCATTTTTCTTGATCTTTTTTAAGTCCAAATCCTCAGTTTTTTTACAAAGTGGCAGCAGAATTTAGTTTTTGTGCAAATTATAGAAATTTGTGTTTAATTCTATTTGGATTCTCCTCCCAAATGAAGTAAAGGAAATGTGTGTAACTAACCCAGAGTGTGTTAAAATCAAAATTGTTGGTCTTTGCAGTCAGATGTTGCAATAAAACCTACATTTTATATAAAGGTTACAGAGTGATTTGTTAATGCAGAGAACCATTTGCATTATAACTCATTTTATGAATGAGGAAAATTAAGAGAAAATCTGGTGTGTTTTGGGTGTCCTAAATTCCGTCTGAATTCCTGTGTCTACTGCCTCTGTTTCATGCTGTCCTGAAGGTCTGCAACAGTCAGTAGGAAGTAATATGGGGAAGAATTTGGAAGGTACTGGGATGGAGCAGTTCTATAAGGAATTTAAAGGACTTGTTCCATGTCACAGTGCAGATGTTAGGAGCAGAGAAGAAAAGCAGAACTCAGGATACCACCCTGTCAACCCAGCATTCTACAGGCAGAATAATCCTACAGTTGAAAATAATTTCACCATCTGTATTTATATTCAAAACCAGGGTTGTATGAGTGAACATGCAGTTATTTCTTACCTTAATTGACTGCCACAGTGGTGACATCGGAAACACGATTTATGAAAATTCTGCTTATCGGCAACTAGACATTCCATGGGATAAACTCTCTGTTGACAGAGCTTGCATGTTTCATTTTCCTGAATCTGCAGTTTCTACAACCACATATTAAAAGGTTACAAATTAGTCTAAGCCACATGTTATGGTTTGATTTCAACAGTATCAGTCCATATATTTTGTTACAACGTTTTCCATTTTCTGTTAACTGGTATCTCAACTGTTCATTGTAGGGCTTCCTTTTTGTTCAACTGACAGTAATACTTGGAAAGTTAAAAACTACTTACCTTTCCCTTTGCAGGAATCCATGCATTTGAAAGGACTATTCACTTCACCAGGTACAATATCTTCCATTTATTTGTAATAATTAATTAATTTGTGAAATGTGGTAGGATAATAGAAGGTTTTCTAGTATAAGTGGAATTGAGTATAATGTATGTATAATCTTTGAATGTACAATGTGATTTAAAGATCAATAAGTAGGGATGGATGTTTGAAATTCTGATGAGGAATTTTTGCTTAGCCATGCCATATGCACAGTAGGGGTTACCCCTTTTGTGGTAACCTCCAGACTGTGCACTCCTATGGTCCAAATATGCTATGGACATAATTACTTGTGACTTTTACAATTTAAGTTGCCAGACTTGATACTTTTTTCAGTTGAGTTTTTTTACTAAGGTAGCTACATTTATATTAACAACTTTATAAAATCTTTCTTCTGTGAAACATATTTAATTATACAGAAAACTATTTCTCTATAAAGTACAAAACATGAATAGAAAGTTTCATACAAGTAAGGGGCAGAAGAATGGTGTTGGGCTTGGAAAAATGCCTGCTGCTCCTCTGTCTTGATCTCTGAATTGCTATGAAAATTGTATAAGCAGACAAATACAAAAAGGGTGGACCAAATAATTGTAGTATTAATATATCTGCACTGATTATAGTAATGCCTCTTGACCTTAGCAGGAAATTTGGCCCCTTTCAGCATTCTGTCTGTTGGTTTGCCTGCTGGTGTTGATTTTATAACAGTTCACCAATCAAGACAAAAATTGATGCAGATTTTACAGCTACAGCTTTAGTTGCCACGTCTCTCTAGTGTCCGTAATGAGGCGGTGAAAAATGCTGGAAGTTAAATATGTTTAAGATAATGTAGAACTTGCAAACAGAATAAACCACCAGTAAAAACCAAATATCTTCCATAGAATTGTTGGTCATGAATTATAAGGTCTCATCAAATGCAGACTCTGCTTAGATGCCAAGGAGACTGAGAGACAGGCCTGGCAGGCATAAATACAGTGTTCCAGACATGCCTCCCACTCCCCATGCACAGAGCTTGTGAGCCAAGCACCAGGACTCTTAGGTACACAACTATTCTGAATGTAGAGAGGGAGGAGAGGAAGGAGATAAGGTAATTAGGAGGGGGGAAACTGTGACATGTATCCTTGAAAACTGTCTCATTGAATTTTTACTTCACTTAGTTGGATAACTGGTAGTGTTGTGCTTCAGAAGGCAAGTCAAGAGAAGAAGAAAGCAAAGAGGGAATTTAAGGGAAATTTATCCCAAAACAACTTCCAGGACTGAACAGTGAGGCAATATTCATCCCCTTGAAATGGAATGGTGTGTTGTGAGTCAGTGGCACGGTTTTGGTGGCTGGGGGCAGCCTGCGTGAGGAGCGGCGGGGCCTGCCCCGTGCTGGGCACAGGCAGCTCCGCATGCAGTGCACGGCGGGGCCGCTCTGCCAGGCCGCTCTCCTGTCTCTGGGAAAACGTGTTCAAAGCGGGCAGAAAGCCGCACATGCAGCCAGAACTGAGGGAAAAAAGTGTCAGAAACAGCCCTGCGAACACTGATACCAGAGAAGAACAAGGGGAGGAGACGCTGCAACAGAGATTCCCCTGCAGCCTGTGGAGGAGAGCAGAGGAGCAGGTATTTCCCTGCAGCCTGGGGACAGGACCAGGCAGGAGCAGTCATCCACACTACAGCCTCTGGGGAACACCACAGCGGAGCAGGTGGGTATTCCCAGGAGAAGCTATGGCTCATGGAGAACCCATGCTGAAGGGAGGAGCAGCAGAGAGGAACCGGTATAGACTAACCATAGCCCACCATTCCCCATCCCCTCTGTGCCACTGGGGCTGGGAGAGAGAGGAGGAAGAGGCAGGAGTAAAGCTGAGATTATGAAAAAGAGGGCAGGAGTGGAGGTTTGTGGTGTTTGTTTCTCACAATCTAAATTACCCTAATTGGCGATTATTTTTTCCCATGGCTGTGAAAGTAATTGATAAGTGTCCTTGTGTTGTTCCCTGGCTTTATATTGCCCCATGAACTTCTTCATCCTATTTTTTCTCCATACCTTGTTGAGGAAGAGGAATGGGACAGTGGCTGGGGGAGGCAGGTCAACCCACTACATGTGAATGGTCTTACAAAATCAGTGAGGAAAAGGCTGGTCTGCTGTTTGAGGTCATCAATATTTACCAGATAGAAAGAGATTAAAGACAAGATCTAGAGGCTTGACTTTTAGAGAACTCCCTATTCTACTGGAACTGGGTATTTCTACTCACTTTAAACATTCTTGCTTTTACTGGGACTGTCTGGGATGCAGTTATTTTCTTCACAGCAGCCCATGAGATGCCGTTTTGCATTTGGGCTCAAGTGCTGATAACACACAATGTTTTAGCTATTGCTGATCAGTACGTGCCCAGTGTCAAAGTCCCTTGTCCCTCCCACTCTGCCCTCCCGCCCAGTCCCAAGCAGGTAGACTGAGGATGTTCAAGAATGTGAGAGAGCACATAGCCAAGAGCTGAGCCCAGCTGTCCAGAGGGATATTCCATAGCATATGGCATGATGCTTAGCAATAGAAACTGAGGGGGGGAAAGGAGGAGGAAGAGGGACATTCAGAGTGTTTGTCTTTCCAAGTCACAGTTGTGCATGTTGAGGCCTTGCTTTCCAGGAAGTGACTAGACATCAATTCCTCCTTTTGCTTTGCTCATGCCCCAGCTTTGCATTCTCTATTAACCTGTCTCTTCCTCTGCCAACAGGCTGCCTTGCTTTTGCTGTTCTGATTCTTTCTCCCAGCCCACTGTGGGGGGTGGGTGAGTGGGTGTGACTTTGCTGTCAGCGAGAGCCAGCCCACCACATGAAGTATTTGGTTGGATCGGTGCTAGGCTGTGCCTCATTTTACAGGTTCACAGCCTACTCATATTTAATTCTGCTCCTAGTGTGATTAGAGGTATCACCCTCTCTCGGGCCACAGTGCTGGGAATCCCAAAGCAGAGCTCTCAGTTCAGGAGTTATGCTGTACAGGAGTGTTCAGCTCTCTTCTGCCATTTCCTCTGCTGTTCAAGCATAAGCATTCAGATCATGTATCAAATGGCTAAAGCTATGGCAACATCTGGTCTTCCTGCAGGATCCCATATTCAGTGTCCAAAATAGGTGCAAAAAAGGAGGACACTGATGTTCATCTTTCAGTGGCATATGTAATGTTTTCTACATTTCAAATGCGTAACTTTGCAATCTAAATGCGATTTTAATATAAATTTTAAGTAAAACATGCTCCATGAGAAAGAAGTTATGCTTAATTTTCCATGTTTACTTAATATTCAATTATAAATATATATATTCACATCATATAGTTAAAAAATTTGTTCAGTATGAAATAAGTAATGGGCTTCAGCTCTTTGAAGGACACAGTGAGTGGCTTCACTCCTTAGTGATGTGAAACCAGGACTCTGACATCTCATTTCATTGCCTAAATTCAGATTAGAGCTTTATGAACTGGTTAAATCATCCAGCAGGAAATAGCGGTTTGGGTTTTTTTCAATTTTATAGTAATTGTAAACAATTTCAGTAATTTTACTCAAATAAAAAACTCATTGAAACAGAATTCGCTTTGTCTAAAGTCACATCTTGTATTTTACTAAACTAAAAATGGATGTGCACAAAAGTGCATTATTTTGTCTCTACAGCTGTTTTATACAGACAACATTTCACCTCTGTTTAGAGGATGTTGCGTTAATTTTAAACATGAAAAGCCAGGTGCATTCTGTGCACATTTTCTAGCATGTTAATGTATTTCAAATACAACAGTAATGCTATTTTAATTGTAATATCTATTTTTAGTATCTTTTTGTTTTGCTACATGTAATTCTTCAGGATAGATCTCTTAGTGTTAATCCTAAATTCCTGCATCTTCACCTTCTCAGTCTTCTGGACTTCAGAGAAATCTATGTCTTTGAATTCCTACATCTCATTTTTATACTACTTGGGTAGTATTGTTGCCATCCAATTCAGGATCAGAAACTGTGCTATACTCTAGTGTTACAGGAGCTGCTGCATCTCTTGTGGGACCTTGATCTTGCTTGTCTGATTTTTGTAATGGATGTTTCAGCTGGAGTTAATTTCTTTGGATCCTACGTGTGCCAAGGCTGTATTTCAGCATTTTTGCCATGTGTGTAGCACCACTTATGTTTTCCTCCGCTGAGATTACATACAGGAGTTTTATTTTCACAGGTAAGAGCTGCATTCATCTGATGTGTTATTGTGTAATGCCTCTTTTCAGTGTCATATCTATGGACAGCTTCATTCTCCTTTGAAGCTCTCTGGTAACACACAATGGCTGAGGTTCAAAATACATTATACTTCTCTTCACTCTTCTGTGAAGAGATCAGCTTGTCTTTGAGCTCAGGCCTTGTCTGCAACAAGTTAAGGGAAATAACTGGGTTGAGCTGCTCTAGTTTATCCAGGTTCTGTGTTTCCAGTATGTACTTCAGAGTCTTTACAACATCATTAGAAACCTTTTAGATGTGTTTCAGCTGATGCTTGTTCCTCACCAAGGTGATTTTTATTCATGCAGTTCAGTGGCTGCATTTCAAACATCCACCTGCCTGCACCAACACCTTCCCTCCCCAAAGCAAGGGTGTTGTCCATCGTTCCTGCAGAGAGCTGGAGCATGTGCATGCAGAACGTCAACAGGCTGCATCTGAAACATTCAGGCTGTGTGTTCTAACACTTCTTCCTGCAGTGGTTCCTTCTCTGCAATACTTCTAGCTCTGTCTGGCTCTGGAGGATCATCTTTAAATGGAACAAAGGCTGGTTCTCACAGACCTGTCTTAGGCAGAGGACCTCTCCTCTCTGGATTTCATGCCACTAAGCATTATTTTTCTGGCCTTCTGAACATCTGAATGATGAAGGCAAAGCCATTTCTAGCCTGCTGCGCATCTAAAATCATATTGCATGTTTCAGATCCATGACATAAAATACTAGAAAATGCTTTTCTAAGTGCTTTCCTAATACTGGATGTAAACAATTGTATCAATATCTTAGTTCACATAAATTGCTTTGGGTACAGATCTGTGGACACAATGGACTTCGTTGGGGAGCTGGCTGGTTCAGTGGACTCAGAATACGCTGACATTTCCTTTGGAGCTTTTGCATAACTATTGGGAAGTTTTCTGTGTTTCCGTGTATTGGGAGCAAATAATTGCAGAGGTAGAAGTTCCATCCTGTTTTTTACTTGGTGTAGAAATTTCCTGTAGTCTGCTAAGTTGTAGCAGTAGCAGATGAACTGTTGAAATCAATGTGATTTTCCTGGTATGTATTTTCCATCTTTAGGGGACGTAAGTGTTGGGTTGTCTGTGGCTTGTGGTTTGTTCTTTCTTTTTTATTCCCTCCTTTTTTCTTAAGCATAGTAATATAGAAAACAATTTTTCTATTGTGCACAAAAGCTAGTTCTGCAAGCATCCAAGCAACAGGATTATAATAGGATGTGGAAAGACACAATCTATCAGCTATTGCTCAGAATGCATAAAACCAATGTTTTGAGCTAAGAGCTGTGATATTTGCACCATAGAAGATATGTGAGAAGAAATGTGGAATTCATACAAAATGATGATTGAGCAGTCTCGGAGATTTTGCTGCAACAAATGCAGACTTTGCACTATAAGCATAACAAACTGTAGCTGTAGCTTATGCTCATTTTCATTTCTTTTGTAAGTGGTATTTTCTAGGCTTCTGAGAGTCTGTGGTGACAAATTATGCATACTTCCAGATTCAAAACAAGGAAAGAGGAGACTTTTCAGGAGGCGAGGAGAAAATGAATAAAGAAGTTTTTACATTGAATTGTTTTTGTTACATAGGGTAAGTACTTATTGAGCCTTCTAATATATTTTGTATTACATTATGTGCACTTAATTCCTGAAGTCCATATATTCCCACCACTTCCACAGATTACATTTTTAATCATTTTTCAAAATAGAAATTCAGACAACATGACAGACCAGTGTCTTAACTTCTAATTTGCATAAGGAAAGATCCCTTTTATTAAAAAGACAGACCTTTACTTCTTTAGCAGATGTTGTGATCTCTCTGTCAGACTGAACATTCTTTTCCTGAGCTGCCTTCTCAATCTGCTCTTTTAAAATCTGTGTTACAGTCTTTGGGAACTCTTCATTCTGAGCTGAATTGATTACTGCAATGGGAAGAAGAATAAAGAGATTGGTTTTCCTCCATCCTGCGTTTTATAAAATTGACTTTATCAGTGAATTATAAAACATTATCTTGGAAAAATTGTGTTTAGCCTTGTAGAAGTCTAGAGAGTCACTTGATCAGTACAGAAATCCATAGGGAAAATGACAGGATAATTGTTAAGGGGCATGATATAAGCTGCTATTTTGCCATAACTGGTGTGGCAGGGCCAAAGGGTGACTGAGGTCTGTGGGAGAATGGAATTCTCGTTCAAGGGCTAAACTGCAGCAGCAGCAGCAGTGTCTTAACACTGTGATCATATTCTGCAGGGTTATTCAGTTCAGCTACCAACTGAACCTTACCCATCCGCAGTTTTGTATGTACGTGGACTAGTGTTGGCCTATATTTTCAGACGAGTTGTCAGGTCCCCTGTTCTTTCAAGCAACTCAGACCATATTTAAAACCACATCCTTATGCAAACATAATCTCTTCATACTGAACTCTAAACTCATTTTTTAAGTCCCATTGAAGTTAAGGAATGTGCATTACTGAGAATTCGGAGCAGTGTGTGTTTTCATGTTTATATGCTAAGAACAGTTCATTTGTGGGAGTAAAGACATTTGCCATTGCTCATTTGTGAGCCTTTATTTCATGCCACTTCTTACCTGTGTCATGCTGGGTGAATGTAGAAGCCATTTTCATTTCATGAGTAACTTGTTCTTGAGGAGAAACCTGTGCACAAAGCCTTCACTTTAGTCATGATTTAGTGCAATGCATAAGAATTTTGCATACTTCTGAAACCATATTTAAACTATTGAATCAATGAAAAATATGAATGTAAATCTATAAATTATCAGGATAAAACAATAATATATTAAAAACTCTTAGTGAAACACCTTTAAAAATTATTATACACTGACTAATGAGATAAGCTCTCAGCAGAAAATCCAGATCTTGCTGTACCAAGAGGTAAAGGGAGGAAGAAGCAAAGCAGGTATGTATCAGTATCATTGTAATTGTCCAGTGAGATCATCGTTAAATGATATAGTTACCTTTTGTGTTTGAGGGGCTTCTGTTTGACTTTCTTTGGAGGTTGTTTCATTGTGCTCAGCTTCCCTGGTGCTGCTTGATACTGTGTGCTGCCTGCTACTTGATGTTTCCTCAAGACAAACCAAAAAAAATCACATTAACAGCTAATAGTAAATCAGATTTTTTTTTTCTTTTTTTTGCCTGAAGGGCTATCAGAAATTAATTCTAATGTAAATGGTGTAACTAGAGCAACCATTTTACAGCAGAGTGCCATTGTTGTTATCTTTGATATTCATTGCTATCAACATTGGAACAGGCTTTTTTATAACACAGAAGATGTCAAGTCTTTGTTACTGCAGCAAGACTGACCAGCAGATATGGCAAGCTGCATGAATACATACATAATGTACAATTCACAATTGTGCATTACAGATACAATTCATAATTGGCCTGGGAGGGGGCAGAGCTGACAGGGAGGACTTTTCTGGCTTTATGTGCTGAGTCTTCAACTTGTTGCCTGGCAGTGGACATAACACTAATGCAGCTTTTAAAAAGGAAGTGCAATATGCCTGTATGAGGTGATGACTCCCTGCATATGCTTTATAAAGTTCTTCTAATGCAAAAATCACGCTGAATTGCAGTTGTGAAAAATATGATTCAGAGTAACCAAAAGATCCTATAAAATACACAGGGTAGCACTGTAACTACAAACCTGACAACTGCAGTGTAATAAACAGAGTGTATCCTCAGGAGTTTAAAGCACTGTCCAAGATGTCCATGTAAGCTGATTTCTGAGTCTAGCTGTGTTTGGTTTGGCTCCAGCTTCTGACAGTGATTTGTTTTCTTATTTGAAGCCTGCCATGGAACTTGTGTTACATCATTACCAGTATCCATGGGGTACTTTGAGACTTAGTGATTAGAAGAAATAAATCTGAAAGATTGATATTATTAAGGCAGCAATCCTGTACTTCCTCTCCCATGCACACAGAGCCATCTAACAAATAATTTCATTCATGTCAAATTATATTTTCTTCTTCCTTTGTTAGAAGGAAGCTTGTCTATTAGTTTCTACTGATAATAAGCTTTCAAATAAAAGGAGCTTCTGGTCCCTCCAGCAAGAGCTTCCAAAGTGTTCAGTGTAACTTGAATGGAGGCTGTACTGTGTTTCTGAGATTGCTGCTGTACATCTAGTGCAGCATAGAGCTGTATGCTTCCTGCATCTCAAGTCCTGACTCCTACTTGAAATTCTGTAATTGTGGGGCGAGAAATTAGTTCTTTCTCTTAGTCATGCCATGACAAAGCATGTATTTATTCCACCTTCAAACTGAGGAATGCTTACACTGCTTGCATCTCCATTAATATTTCTGCTGACAATATAGGGGTCATCTACTGCCTGGCCTGTAATTTCTGCCATGCAGCAGGCAGCAAGGGTTCTTAGATCTATGGCAAAGAAACAATGAGTATCCCCTCCATGGGCTTTAGGAATTCTTTTCCATCTCTGTGCTTCCAAATCCTGTTTCAGCTATAAGATGAATTAAAATTGTACAAATAAAAGGTAGAATAAATTTTCTTATTGCTGGACCAGTAAATTATTTAGTGCATTACCGGGATCAAAATCAATCCTATCTGAACTGTCAGAGTGCATTGAGGCTTGAGGAGAGCAGGTCACAGCATGTCCTGCCATTACAGGATGTCCTGTTTTACACTTGCAGGTTCTGTGTACATAACAGTTGTGGGGGAGCTGCACAACATATGAGGAGATGTAGAGGTGACCACATACCAGGTTGAAAAGAGGCAGTTCAAAGAGAATGAAGTGCAAATTTTTCCATCTACTCTCTGTTTAATGACTGCATAGGCGTATGTCTAATATGCCTTTTCATTCTGTATGGATAAGCTTTTTAATATATTTATGGATATGTACGCTTTTTTCATTTAAGATATGCTTTTCTGTTCTAATGTGCATGTTTTAGGTATGTAATTCAAGCTCTCATTACTGGAAAAGCTCATTCATGAGACATGAAATATGTTCAGAATAGTCATTATGTGTCCTTTGAATGGTGTGGGGTATTAAAAAGAAATATAATTAGACTTAATGTAGTCAGGAAGCAAATCTAATCTGAATGTCACTAGTGCTTTATTGCTGTAACTTTGGTACTGCTTATGTAGTTGCCATATTGCAAAAGACCATAATAATTTAATGCTATTGCTATGGCCATCTAAAGTGCAGCCCAAATATTACGAGCCAGAGTTTGATGATATAATTACACAGCCTTGCTTTGGGTGTGATGGGAGGAAGAGGGACATGGAAGATCTCTTATTTTTTGTATCAGTCAAAATGGCTAATTGAAATTCCAGTGAACAGGGTGTTAAATGCTGCTTGTTTATTACTCTGAACAAGTGCAGCTAGAAGACTTGTGGTTTCATCCCTCCTCTATAACTGCTGACTGTTGAATTTGGGATTACTCTAGGTAGGATTAATTTAGTCTACCCCATTATGGTTTGTGGCATGTTTTGTAAACTTTGTAGTATACTCTGTACTACGTGGACTTTGTAGTATATTCTATAAAATTGGTCAATTACATTTTGTTTATGGCATATTGTGAGTATGCTTCAGAAAACATTGCCAGCTGGATGATTGTTGGCATGCTGCTCACTCATGAATGGTTCCTTACAATTTTTTAATTTTCTTTCAGACTTCTTTATCCTCCAGTCTCTCACATTTGTTTTCTGTCACGCTTTGTGTGGGCTGCTGGCCTTCCCAGGCATATCTGTATGGTGCTTAACACAGAGAACTATGGTGTACTGTTGTGTCTCTGGGTAATAAGTCATTCTAACCTAAAACAATACTATTTAAAAATAAACATGTAAGTCTGAGAGTAAGTCAGTATGAGTTTTGTTAGAGGAGTGGTTTTTTTATGTAGGCATTCAGATTCTGCTACTGAAGAGAACTGTAATTGCTACACACATTTTATGTTAGTGGCACATACAACAACTTTAGTGCTTCTGTACTGCAATAATTTAGATAGAATTCCTATTGCAAATGTGCCAAGATTTGAATTATCAGTAATTGTTCTGTGTAATTTAGACCAAAGTTTGCTTTTTTGTGTTGATATTTTTACCGTTTTCTTCTGTTCTAATGACAAACAAAACATACTTTCTGTTTCAAAAATAGAATTGTTTTTCAGCTCAGAATATGTACACCACATTATATGTATATATGCATAAAACATGTGTACATGTTTCTCTATATAAGTATGTATTTCAAGGGGATCAAATGGCTCAGAAGTTCATCCAAGCACAAGAAAGACTTTTGCTGTCTCACAGTTGATGCACGTGTTTAGTTGAACTGTACATTATGGTCAACATATAATCTCTCAGGAGTTGGCTAATGTAACATTGTTTATGTATTGGCAAATTTAGAACTTTCTGTTTGAAATGGACAGTATGTAGAAACTTGTAAGCAGCAGTGGAATCTTCAGTTACAAAGTTAGTGACAATGGAATGACTAATGGCATGGATCTTCATTTCTTCCTCAAAGCAATGCTTTTTTACCTATTTATGTTCTTAGCACAGTCTCACTGCTCATCAGCACTGTGAGAATCTTGCAGAAATTTCATATAAGAACTTCGCTTATCTGCACTTCATCCCTATGATTTGTCAGCCTTGCTTATTTGTATGTATATACTTAGGGTGTCGGGCACTATATGAAAGATTTTCATAAAAATGTAAGGTTTTCACTATTTACTGACATTGTCGCATTATTCAATCTTATTCTCTGCAATTGCTAGAAAATTGGCAGTTGCTACAGTAGCCATCTTAGAAAATTCCTCTGGAATGACTCTCAGGGAAGGAGGGGTAGCTATGCCCGTGTCAGTTCTGACACTCTATGCTATATGGATGAGAGAATAACATGTTTTCTCTGTATTTCACTTCTTTGCTGTGTTGGAGGTTGAGCTCACTTGGCAGCAATGGCACCTTTCTGACACTGAGGCTGTGCCTGAGCAGTTGGGTGGCTGAGCTGGGGTAGCAGAGCACTCCAGGCTGGCACCTGCACACGTGTAACACCAAAGCTCGTGGCCTCTTCTCATCTTGGTGGCTGATGCTAGAAGGTGCTCATGGTGCCAGAGCACAAACCAGGTCTCTAATCAGACTCTGGTTGAGTTTATGAGCACAGGGCAAGTCTGTGATCAGTTTTCATTGCTGCTCACCGTTTTGGACGCGAGTTTATTGAGCTCTACTGGTATTATGGCACCTACCACAAGGAACCAATCTCCAGTACAATGTAGAGACCTAAGAGTGGTGGCTGCTGCCTGAGAAAAACAGGAAGATGAACAGCTATTATTTGCATATCTGATATATAATATTGAATTTCAATTAGCCATTTTGAATGAAAAATCATGAACTCATTATACAATAATTGAATACATAGTAGAATATTTAGCTATTTAGACTGCTGTTTAAAAATTTAATTGCATCCTTATTTTATCTTGAATTAATAGTTTGAATTTGTCCAGATCTGGCAATCTGTTTTCAAACTACGTGTTTTCTCTGTTTTGCCCCAGGATGGATTCAGTGACCTTGAATAATCTTTCAACTACTTAAGTGTATAATCCCATTTTCCATGAAAGTGCAGTTATGTTACATAGAAATGGGATTTTATGGTCTTGCAGTAAGTTATTTAACCTAAATTTAAAGATGGTTCTGTATGGTCTGAGTGATTTTATTTTTCAGTGTATGTGGCTATTTCTGATGATGATTTGAGAGAGCCTCCTCTACGAGCCACAGAGGAAAAATACAGGGGTAAGTATGCTTTGAGGTCACATCTTGACTGAAGAAATGGAACCATTATAGTGGTTTTGTGGAGAGATGGACGTCTTGGGAAAATGGATCTACACATCACAGAAATGAAATTATTGGGTTCTGTGTAAGAGAAAAGTTATATAATTTCTGTGCAGGATTCTGTATTCCTTCACCCGCAAAACTGGCAGGTAGAATGAGTCACGTCATCAGAAAAGTATGTACATAACACTTCCTATTACCACAGATCATTATGCACTGGTGTGAGTATGTCCCACCATGAAATTTTTCTGCTTGCTTAAAGATGCATTAATACCCCTGTAGCAAACTGTGTCCTCTTCCCTACAAACTGGAGTTTTGCTTGTTGTCTGTACAAATTGTTCATATAGGTATTAATGTATAAGAAATGAGAGATGACTGGTAGATATGATGATACCTACTTAACATTAAAATAAACCTATGGCAAAATGTTAATGTGTCTTTTTCTACAAAGCTGGGAAAACAATATTGCTTAAAAATCTCTTCAAGAAGTGCAGGATGGTTAAAAAATATACTGTTTTTCAGAGTGCACAGGACAGATTGTACAGTGTTTTATTGCAGAGGATTTCACATAGTCCAAAGTCGTTATCTCCTACAGCAATTTTTCGTGCTATAGCCTAATGAAGCAATGAAATGTAAAGGTCTTTTATCTGAAGTAACACTTAGCTGCTGCTTTGTTCTACTTTCATGTAATGTCTGGATTCTTCTGCGCAATTTTTGATCTGTTTAGGGAAATTTATTAGATTTAATTCAATGGAAGCAGGAAACTCCTTTTGAAAGAGAATGACTTAACATCAAGTGCAGTAAATGCAAAATGTCACCATGACACATGATAATGTATAAATCACAGTCTTATAGGCAGGTTTCAGTATAAAATACTGCTATAGTAATAATCTGCTTTACTCAATCTAAGTCTAGTTGAGTCTAGTCTGTAGTGAGTGTTCATCTACATAAAAAGTATATGAATCCCATGGTACAGCTCAAATATAAAATTCTCTGAGTATTAACATTAGAGAAATGTTGCCATAGTCATAATGAAAACTCATCAGTAAAGCAAGCAATCATTATTTTTTTCTCAGTTATCTGGCAGGGCAGACCTACTTTGTTAGTATTAAAATGCTGTTACCTGTAGAGATCTATGCTGGTGCTGGTACTGAACAAAGGTCTTTTTTGGAGACATCCTTTGCACTTTCTCGAATTGTTTCCTCACTGCTGCCAGGCCACCAGGCACAGTACAGAACTTGGTCTTCTGGGAACTCTAGAGTGATAAAATAAGACCAGTTGTTTTCTATTGGTGCTAAAAACATACTTCTATGACTTTTTTTTTTTTTAAAAACTAGTTAACAACAGTATGCAAGAATGACTCAGGCAATCATAAATACTGGTTTTGGCAAGTTCATAGACCACTGCACAAGAGCCATACTTGATGATTTAGACAGCCTAAAGGTATGCTTGGCCTGAATCTTGAGCACCAAAAAAAGTAAGTCTCATCTGCTTGATTGGCAGTTACAGCTGTTTTCTAGAAAAATCCTTCTGCTGTTGCCTCTTCTACTTGTCTCTTCTGAATTCTGTGGCATTCAGAGTTGCCACCTGGTCCTCTCTGTGTTTCCAGTGGGTATTGTTGAAAAACATGGAGAGAGCTTCAAGCAGGTGTTTGTGAGATGACCTGCCTTCCCCCAACACCAGCATTGAGGGTCACAAGAGGGCATTTAGCCTCAGGCTTCCTGTTCTAGTTCTGTCCCTTATGTGTTTTTTAGATGGTATTGGATAAAGCTTTCAGCATTTTAATTTATTAATCACTATGCAGAAAAAAGCCCACCCAAAAATTAGGAATATATTTGTAATGAAGCTACTAAGTAAAGTTAGATTTACTACTTATATATGAGTAAGTAAGCAGATCATAAAAAACCAGGGTTTTTTTCCCTGTGATGAAGGCTGTATGATTATACATGTACATGGATATATGAGTGTGAAAAGTAATTGTTTTAATGAATTAACATTTCAGGCACAGCTTAACAGCCATTTGGAGATATTTTTAGCAGGTAAATGGGTTGGGTTCAGTGTTATGGATTCTCTAATGAAATGTATTAATTCCCTTTGATGGAACCAAATACAAAGTTCCTTTTTGTCAGGGAACTGTCCATTTCAGCAAGAAATTGCAAGACATTTCTGAGTATAAATGAAATCATTCCTATGTGCTCAACACAGTTAGGTTGGGTCAGGCTTCGTGCAGTTCTTTTCATTGTGAGAGAGAGTACTAACCAGCAAAGTTTCCAGTTGCTGGATATGGGAATTGGGACCTTCTCAGACAGGTGAAATGCAGGAATCTGCTCCAAATACACACCAAGCAGTTGGGAAATAAGGAAGTCAGCAGGCAAGAATTTGATGGCTGGGAAACACCTGGACTCTGGTGGCTGTTTTTACTGTGTGGTTCCTGGATTATCCGGACACCCAGAAGGTCCCTTCAGGCAGTGCAAACTGTTTTCTCAAGACTGAAGTGCAGGTAGGACTGGAAATCCTTCTACAGCTGTACTTGCTTAAGGATGAAGATGATATCTGGTGAGAGCTGAGTTGTCCTTCTTTTGCCAGATACGGTCTTTGATTTACAGAAATGACTCCAGCCTAGTTTACAGTGAGAAAAAGGTTCTTTCCACTTGCTGGAAGTTTAGTGTAAACAAAGACCGTTGTCATTCTCACATGAGAGCAAGCCCTCATAATGCCTTCCTTTCCTTTATACAAGGGGTCTGAGCTGCAACTTCTAGCTGGGATTTTAAGATATGGTAAATACACACTCTTTAACCTTTAGTATTTCTGCAAAACTGAGGAAGATTTTCCTGGCTGAGGTCTGAAGACACAATTTTCAGATATTCCTGACTAATAATTCAATGTGTGGTGAGGAGGTCTATTTTACTAGTTTATAAATTCTGTTAACCAAATACATTTTGTGCTACTTGGCATCAATGTTTTAAAATTTGTAGTAAAGTACTTAATCCTATTGATAGACATGTACAGAGACATGTAAAACAAAATTAAGAAGTTCTTTTCCTAACTTCTCTTTTATATAATGCCAATTTTAAATAATTTTATTACAAAACAATACTTTTTCATACACCTTGTCTCATAGAGCTACTATTTTAAAATGCAGCATTTTCAAATTCTTTCTTTGAACAGCAAGAGGTCTAAACTTGAGGTACTTTTAAATTTGATTTTATTATTTAGTAATAATTGTAGTAATGCAGAAGCTGCTGGCTTAATCTATCACAATCCTATGGCCTTAATAAATGCAGCTCTTGTGGCAGTGAAAGGAAAACCCAGTCTTTCTAATGAGTTAGAGGGAATTGTCCAGATGACCAAAGCTTTATAGCATGAAAAATCTCTTTCAGCAGAAATAGACTGATGCATCAATAAGTTTGCTCAGTAGGTTTGTTAATTGTTAATTTAATGTTAATTTAATATCAAATTTTGATCCCCATAATGGTCCAGCTTGGATAAATAAAGAATGCAGGATATGTCACTGTGCAAAGCAGATGGAGAGGTAGGAAGGTAAGAAACCATTGATATCTTACATGGGCAAAGGAAACAGCAGCCTTGTACATAGCCATTCTTTCTTTAAAGGAGACAATCTCCTGGAAATCCAGCAGTGTGTTATCAGCCCTGGGAGTGCTCTCTTTAGATAGTCCTCTTACAAGTTTGCGAGACTCCACTGTAAGTACAAACAGACACGGTATTTTCTAAGAGGAAAATAGCTACATTTTTCCTAAATCTTGAAATAAAAGCAGTAGTAGAAAGAGGAAGAGGAATATAATTTTTAACAAGTTTATCTTATTTTTAATTTAGAGCTTAGAGAATACAGAAAAAAATGAAGTTAATGAAACTTTTCAGAGTGGGTGAAATTTCTTGGGTAAAAACAATAAGCTTTTTTAATGAAAAAAATGGTAAAATTTATACAACAAGCATAGTATTTTTCTGATAGTGTTATATTTCCATTATTTTATACTGTAAAAACTCATTTTAAGTGCTACAAATAATTTATTATAATTATATATATTATGTTCTAATTAGCCTTGGACTTTATAGTATTAATTTGCTCACCAGAGTCTGTTCTGAATCTGTTGTAGATTTCAGTTGTTTACTGATCTTACATTAGGGTATGTTTTAGTTGGTTTAGTATTACTAAAACCTTGTAGAAAGTAATCTCTATTGCTAACTACATTTTAACCTTGTTTCAAGGTGTGAAGAGGTTATAGACTTATCTAGAAGTATTTGCAATTCAGCTACAGTCCCTGTGGAGACAATGGCTCAGAGGACTCCTGAAAAAGCAGCTCTGAATTACTAGCACTAGGAGGTTCTGCTGCTGCTTGCTGCACTGATTTGACTGTGTCCAAAGAATTCCATATATCCCCAGAAGTGCCTTAAATTTAATGTAAAGTTATTTTTCCTTCTATTAGACAAAGGGAAAAGGTATGTTGTGATCATCTCTCTTGTCTGTGATAAAAGAAATGAAACAGAAAAAAAGGGACTTTTGAACAGATGTCTGTTCATCTGGCACAGAACATAGTGCAAGGGAAGGGGTATCCCACCAAACAGGGAAGATTTACAAGGCACACCCAGCCTTTCTGCCTGTTCCTTCTAAAACTGTTAACCTGGCAGAAGTGTTCAAGGTTCAGATACAGCAAGGAAATACAGCGAGTAATTCTAATCTTCAGTAAAAATCAGATGCAGGCATGCATAGAAGGGTGATCTCAGTGTAAATAAACTTGGTTTCTTAGTATTTTTACCTGACCCTACTCATAAGTTACATAAGGATAATTTTCTATTATGCTTATCCCATGCAGTAATTTTGCATATTTCATGTTGTCATGATAGACAAAAGAATTGTACAGTTCAAGAAATAATAATAGCAGCAGTGAAAGAGTCAGTGAAAGACAGCTGAAAGTAAAAGAAAGATTTTCAGGGAAAGCAGAAATCAGAAGAGAGAGAAAACTGCTGTTTTTCAAGTAAGCCTGTGCATTAAACCAAAGCTAACCAAAACCACAGAAGAATTGAAAGTACACTTCAGCAACACAGAGGGATAGTCCACCACAGCCAAAATGTGTCAGATCGTTTTTAAAGGCAGATTGAATTATGTAACACACCAGAATGAAATTTTTAAGCCATTGCTTCAATTCTTAAGAGTGCTTAGGAGTTAAAAACCTTTCTTGGTATTTCGGTTCAACAAGGGATTTTTGGATTGTACGTGGTCATAAGCATGGAAATTATTTCATTAAATGCAATGGGAATACTCATATGCATGAAGTTAGACATGGTTTAATTCCTTGCTAATATGGGGCCAATGAATTTCATGGACTGTTTTAAAAAACATTTTAATTGATACATATTATTAACCACCTGGGGAGTGAAGGTAATAGAAACTATTCTCTTGTTAGCTTTAAAAGCTTTAAACAGAATTTTTTTGTCTTGAGAAGCTAGTTGGTTTATAACATAATGTGAAACTCTATGTAGTGGTATGAGAGATTATATGATATAAACCTTTCCTCATTCATTTTGCTCTAAGCTTTGCTTCTTCAAGAGAACTTGAAGGTGTAATATATTCTGATTCTTTCAGAGATAAATGTATGTTTTAAAATTAACTAGTAAGAGCTTTATCAAGCTGAGCTGTGCCAACAAAATCTGTTTGCCTTTGTCATATGGGACTTGTATGATCGTATCTATTTCAGAGAATTTAATTCTTTTATTAGTCGTGAGTTACATTAATTCTATAAAGTAAACAAAGCTTGACAAATTATTTGTGCATAATAGAACTTGAGAACGGCTTTTTGACTTTTTTTTTTTCCAACAGTGTGCCTGCATAGCTATCCAGTATGGGCTTCTCCAGGTTTTCATGGTAGGTTGAGCAGCAATATGAACATTGCTTTCATTGTTTGCCAGTGGAGGCAACAGAAGTTGTTGGTGCTCAGTCATAGAGCCTGCAGTAAATTTTGCTCCATACCTCTTCTAGGAAAATAAGGTTTTGGCTTAACTGGAACATTTAGGAAAAACTTCAATAGCACTTTAGTGGTTTGAGGGTATTGTTGTTGCTGAAAAAATGAAGCAAGTTGGCATATATTGTTTATTGGTTATAAAAACCTCAAATCTCATGGTGATGGGAGAAATAATCTATGGATCAGCATTATCTTATTTTTTTCAGGACCTAAGTATTTGTTCAAGTGCAGAGTTGCAGATTTCAGTCCCTGATGTCAGCTATTAGAAGTTTAAGAGTTTTCACCAGTGGTTTCAAACTAAAATGAGTCTATAGGGAATTTACTTCTCATAAGACTGTCTGAATGCAAAATGGGATATTATGGTTCTCACAGGAACATAGAAAAGCATTATTCCCTATGGAGCTGTCACATTTTTGGAAAAAGCTTCATGCATAAGAGGTATGAATTGTTGACTGTGCATTTTTGCATAAATCATATTCTTTGTTATTCCTGGTAGGTCAAAAAATGCTTCTGAAACATGCTGTGCCATATTTAGACTCAGAGGCAAAATGCATGTGGAATGGAGCATTCTGTTTTCTTGTCAAAGAGGAAGAAAAAAGGCTTTGTACTAGAAATATCTAGAAGGAGAAGGGGAAAACACCCCCAAAATAGTCCTTAAATCCAAAGATACCTGAAAAACTTCAGAAGTTGTCTCATGCAGAGAAGAGGCACAAAAAATACTGCCACAGAGAAAACTGTAGCTCTGTATAGTTAATGTTAGATAGTTATGGGGTGATATGGTCATAATATATAATTATCCTTCCAAGAAGAAATGAGCAGGTATTAAAGGTCTCTTTAATTTTGTAGGGGAAAAAAGGAAAAAAAATAGCCAATGGCTGAAAGTTAAACTTGATAAAAGAGCAGGTCTTTTGAGCAATGAGCTTAATAAACTTAGCACCATTGACTAGGAAAGGTCTTGTGCATTCAAATTTAACTTTCCCTTTAAAATTCTCAAGTCTGAAACAGACAAATATGTGGTCTAAACATTTTCGTATCAAAAAAATGAGTGGAATCAGTAATTGTTCGATATGATGTAGAAGTCTTACTAATTTCATTGGGAGACTGGACAAGTCTTTTAATGCTATCTATTTGGGTAATCTGTTATTTTATATAAGGTCATGTCCTAGACACTCAGAAGTCAATAAGTGGTTTTCAATAAATTTGATCATGGATATTCTTTCTACGTTAAAACAAACCAAAACACAGATATAGCCACTTTTTGATATCATCAGGCGTTGTTCTCCAAAGCAAAATATGTACACCCCAGGGGCTGTGCCAGACAGTCCTTTTGGGGTGCAGGAATCTTAATATTTTTTTGTGAATAAATACTTTTTAAATATTTTGGTTTTCGTCCATCCTACTTTAACTTTTATTTTGGTGTATGTTGCCTAAGGTTGTACTGGTAGAGTATGATTTGTAAATAAATACAAATACAAACATTGGGAGAGCAGACTCATAAATATTATAATGGTAGGGGTGACCATCAAAAAGATTTGGAGACCACTGCCTTAAAGCAAGGTATCAGGTCAATGTGGTAATGCTAACCTTCAAAGCTGTTGCTATGGCCATTTTCTGATGACATCTTTTCAAAGATTGCTCTCCCTCTTTTCACACTGGACTCCTCCTGAGAAATGGCAGAATGGTTCCCAGGCTGACTCTTCAGTGGTGATGAAAGTGAATTTCTCTCACTTTCTGTTTCCTGTTAGGAGATATCAAGAACAGGATATGTATTACAAGTCACTAATAGGAAAGAGATGTGGGTTTTGGAGCAAAGGGAGTGTACAGAGAGCCAGTGGATTAAACACTGGTTGCTCTTTCAAACACTTTTTGTGCATAGAAAAGTTGATAGATGGGAATTTTATTAACTTCATTTATCATTATGTAAGAATATATAAAACCAGCAAATGATGTCTTGGAAATCAGATGTACATGGGCATTTTTACTTCAGAAATTTGATTTTCAATTCCGCTGTGACTTATCAACTGAACTTAGGTTAGTGGGTCCATGTTCTGTACAGATAGTTTACACAATATCATTAGCCTCTCATAATCATCCTGTGGCCCCAGCCCTTCAGGGAAGAATGGGTAAATCATTGCTAACCAAGGCTTTAATGTGTTGCAGTTTGTGTTTTAGAGTGCTTTTCCTTCCTTCCATGCAATGTGCCACTCAGTATGGAGGGACACAATGGCTGTTAAAATCTCATCTACAGCTTTTACATTAAGTAAGTTACTGAAACTGCTGCACTAGCAAAAATAGACTTTTTTTTGCAAGGGAGTAACTTGAAAGGTTCACTGCGTGTCCATTTTTGTCATCCTGAAAAAGAAGTACAGTGTCAAAAGAAAAAGTGACTAGGTGGTTGATCTGGTGACAGCATAAATCTCTCCAGGAAGGTTTTGCAGCACTTATCTGCTAGAGCCCTTAATTACTTAAATGACATAGGTTTTCAAAATGTACAGGCTTCATTAGACTACTTCCTTTTTATTGTTTGCAAACAGCTTTATTATTGTATACAAATTTCATGCTACCCTTGTATGTGATTTCACTGAAGTAACTTTTAACTGCTTTTAGACGTAGATGGCATGTGTGGTTTGTGTAAGAAGCTCCATGACACTTGCATGCTCTTTCCTCACTAGTCTGTTGATACTCTCAGGTTGTACACCCCAGTCAGAAGTGACACAGTGGCACAGTGCCAGCGAGACAAGCTCTGTGACCAGGCTGGGTTACAATACACAGCAGTAATGATGGACAGTTGCAGCACAGGCAGAAGAGAGCTTGGCCAAAATGTGGGTGTGCTGAGAGGAATGACATACTTGTGTGCCAAGGGTAGCAGGAGACAGCACGTGGCTGAAGGGAATAGGGTATTTTGTGTGAGAAGGGCTATGGCTTAAAAATGCTAATAATTTTGTACCCTTTTTCAGAGTTGGTTATAAGTTACAATTACAGCTCAGTGTTAATTATGGTATTTTGGTTTAAAATCACTCAAGATCTGACCATTACTGTCTTATGGATGATCCGTGAAGCAGAAATGGCTCTGCAGAGGAGAAATGAAGGATGGGGAGGGAGAGAAGAAGTCAAAAGAAAATGCAGCTGTGCATGTTTTTAGATCATGTTTGTCTCCTCCAGGTACTGCAGGCAGCCAGTACGTGGGGGAAATGAGAACAGCCTCAGGATTGTCTTGTCCCAGCATTGTGTGTGCTTTCCCAAGTGAACACCAGAGAATCACTTTAATAATGTTCTAACTTCCACAGTATTGGAACAAAATAGAGAATGCAAAATATACTTGTGTTTTCAATTACCATTGGTATTGTTGAGAACAAACTCCTCTAGGTTGGGTGGGTTTTTTTGTGTGCGCATTTTTTGTTTTCTGTTTGTTTTGGGCTTTTTTAATAATTTCTATTATTTTTTTTTCTGTAGATACCAGTAACAGCTAAAAACTTCAGAATTTACTGTTTCTTACTCTTATTCTTGCAAACTAGGGACCAATATAAATTTGGTTTGCATTTTTCTTAACTCTGTGAATTTTATTAACTTGTAGCATATTTCTATGATGTTTTTTCAAATTTACATCTCTGTGGTAGCTATTCCATTACCTATAAAATTTAAATAATTTAGTATTTTACACATGAATATTAATAAGAATGTAGAAAAAATAACTCATCTTTTTGGACCATTTTTAATATGAATTATAGGAATTCACATGGCACTACTGAAGAGGTTTTCATGTAAATTCTCTTATGGAGAATTTTCTAAGCTGTGAGCTACAGTGGCAGAAGGTACTTTCAGTCTCAAGCTGCTCTAACCCCCTTTTGCAAAGAGCGTCCTGGTCTTAGTCAGGGCTCTGGGGTGATGATTTTCTTGCACGATGGCTCCAGCTGCTCCTCTTGCTCTCTGGCTAGAGCTCAGATTTATTCCCAGGAAATGGTATTTCCTACTGTGAAAAAGTTATTGTGTTATGATTACCATAAACTCAAGTTAATCAGGATAAATTTAATTTGCATTCTTTTCTATTGGGGTATCTACACAGATAACCTAATGACAGCAAATGTGAAAGATACCTTCTTAATAAGGATAGAATTAACATTTGAAAAAGCACTGAGGTGAAGTGCAAGAGGTGCTTAATTAGAGGCTAATACATGCAACTCTTGCAAAACTTACCAAATGAGAAGTGAAACAGTTTTTTTCTTTTTGATTAATGCAGAATTCAGTTCATATCAAGCTTGTGTAACTATATGTGTGGTCTTGGTTGGATCAGGTATTTAACTGGGATATAAACTCTTCTGTTGAGCACTCTGTTAAAAGCATTTATGCAATTTCATTTTTTGTTGGATATAATTTGTTGAAGTCTGCCCATACTCAAGTAACTTCCTGTCATGTAATTACTTCAGTTTTATGTACTGCCTCTTACATTATATTCTAATTTTGCATGTACTTCTCAGAAAAAGGTGATACAAGAAGCTATTTTTATGTTCTGAGCTCATACTCTAGACATGATGAAAAGAATAAAGCACTGGAGTGCCAAATTTCAAGGAATGTGCCATCATTAGAGTTAGAAATGCCAACAGTAAAGATTCCAATTTCACTGGCCTACTGAGTGGCTATGCTTCATTTAGATAGTGAATTTTCCACTTGCTATCCAGTCCTTCACTAATCTAAAAGTCAGTAAGCCAGAACACATGAAGTTTTAAATAGAGGAAAACTATTTACCAAATTACTACTAACCTTTTCTGCATACATAGAACTGCCTTGGATTGCAAGAAGAATTTGCATTCAGCATACAAAGCAGATTGTCAGATCTACTTTAATGGTCAAAATATTTAATAATTTTTAAAGGACATTTTAAAATGTATTCAAAAGATGCACTCATCCTCTTCCTGTGTCTGTTAACTGCATTCATTACATGTGCTACCTGAAGGAAAGCTGTCTACCTCCTAACTTTCATTCTATATGTGGTGTCTACTAAAAGGATGCACGTGTAAGAAAGGACAAAGAGGGGTAGAAGGAATAGGCCCGAAGAGAAAAGATTAAAGTGTAAGTTGAAAGGAAAATAATATATGAATAATTGTATGAGGAGGTGGGAAATGAGTGGAGCAGTAGGATAAGTGTTTACAAATCAAATCTGTTGCTTTAAAGTTGCATAAAATCTTGATCTGTTAATGCATTTTACTTGGGTTTTAATTTTAAGTTAGGATTGCTATTCAAATAATTGTTTCAATGGGAATTCAGGTTGCACTTTGCAGAACTGACTCCTAACATTTACTAACATTTACATTGCTTACGGAAAGTTGCCATCTCTAATTCAAAACAAGAGACTGCTTTGCTGGAGAGTACACAGAAATTATTTGAGGCTAATTCTTCTGCTGTGCAAGTTGATAATATCTGTAAATCCCTCAATCATAGTGAAATATATTAAGAAAAAAAAAAAAAAAAGATAAAAGAGTACAATCTTGTCCTGTCTGGAAAAAACCTTTGGAAATACCATCATGAGACAAGCCTCTTTCTGATACTTTTCTCATCTGTAATTAAAATTATGGTGAGAATCCATTCTTGTGCAGTGGGAGTGCATGGAATCATGTCTACCATCTGCTGGAATGCTGATGGCATTATTAAGATTGATGACAGACCCCCTCAAGTGACTATTAGAGAGGAGTGCTAATAACACCTGCTACATAAACTCTCTGAAGCCAATAAGGAAACTGTTGAGACAAAGCCATGGTTCTCGGTTGATGCTCTGCAATGCTCCATTTCATTAAGACAGAATTTCTCTGGAGGCTTTAAAAAGAATCCCTCTAGCTGCCTGGAACCTGCTCATTCGTTTTATCTCCAGACCAGATCCAGAGATGCGTATCATTTTCAGCTGGAGACAATTTTAAAATAAGTCTGTTTTCATTTGGAGGAAGTGTACAAAATAGCTGTGCTGTGTACATGAAACAGTGGCCTTGAAAGGAGCTTGTGGCAACCTGAGGAAATGAAAGATCTATTTGCAGAATTGCCATCTCTGCTGGTTTGGGCTAGGATATAGTTAATTTTGTTTTTCACAGTAGCTGGTATGTTTTGGACTTGTACTGTAAACAGTGTTGGGTAATGTGATGTTTCAGTTTTTGCTGAGGTCACACAGTTATATGCAGCCAATTGTATTATATTGATTTGAAATGTTATAGAATTTCTCACAGCATGATAATGAAGATTGGCACTAAATAAGCAGCTGCTCAATGGATTAAATCAGCAACTGGAGGATACACAGTAGGTACTGAAACTTCCCTGCCTAAACCAATCCTGTGCGTCCATATCTACTGGTATTTTTGGCAGTCAAAATTCTTGTGTGTTTTATAAGCACATAAAGAAACTAAGGCCACAGTCAAGTAATTTGGCAATACTCAAACAAGTTTGAATGAGCCTTTTTAAGTATTGTGATACTATGGTGATTGAGTAGCATTTTTTAAAGATATTTAAAGTTTTTTAAATATCTTTAAAAAAACTAAATCAAGATAAAATTTATGAAGACTAAAAAATAAAAACCCAACCTGGTAGAAGGAAAACTGCAGCGTTTGAAAGCAAATTTAAATAAAAATCACATAAAATCAAAGAAAATTTATACTAAGTGTGTACTAAAAGTCTATACAACTAACTAGCAGCACATTACCAGAAAAAGATGCAGAGTCAGAAGTCTGGATCTGAGACAGCTGTGTTTAATATGAAATATATTAGAAAGAACAGCAAAAAATACTATAGAGAGTACACACAGCACAGCTTTCTGAACAACATGAGCAGACTAGAATTTCCAGGCTTGGTTCAAGTCATGGAAACTGTTTAGAAACCAGTGTGATTAGTAACCAAGAATAATATCAGAGGGTTTTTTCCAAAATCATGGCCTAGGGCAGCATAAAAGGCTCTCCACATAGGAGGCACAAATTGAGGTTTGAAACACAGTGAAAATTAGACATAGTAGCTTTTCTCCTCTATCTCCTCCTGCCTTTTAAAATGTACAGATATATACCAAACATTTGAATCAAATGTGATAACTGGCACATTCTTTTTATGTAATTCAAAAGTAATTGGAAGATATTCTACCACTATATTAAATAAAATCCACACCAACACTTTTTTATAGAATTCTGCTATTTTTTAGTGCAATAAAGTTTTAAGTGTCCAAAATAAACTTATTGCCTTTGTTGCATTGCAGTTATAAAAGGAACACTGCTGTATATTAAATTCATGTGTCAACTTAAATTAATCCTTTTTTTCTTTATTGTATTTATCTTAAAGGGCACATGCAGGGATGTAACTTCTTATCTCTGTGTCTTCACTTGTACAGTGGAAATTTAGTAATCTTTATTTTATCAGTGCTACTGTTTGAATGTATGCAAGTATGAAGCAAACATTATTTTTGGGGAGTTTCATGAGAGCATGTGTGGTTACAGCTTTTTGTTTGTTTCTTATAAAGTCACAGACAATATTTGCTTTTCTTTGCACATTCTTGCTGAAATTTACTTAGCTACAGAGGTCTATCAGTTTAGATCTCTCAACACTCTTAAAATATCTCCATATGTGTCTCTGCCTTTCAGCAAAACAAAACAATGATTGTGAAAGTGGTGTTTTCTAACATAATCCTTTTGTGCCTTGTATTGCTGCAGAAATTTGCATTCTTTCTGTTGTCATTTTCCACAGTCATTTGCTATTTCATGATTTTTGTAGTTATTTTAAATAGCTGTAAATTATTAGATGTATGTTGTGGTGTGAAACAGAAACTAAAAAAAACAAAGCAGTAACAAAAGCAGAGTGGGGAAGCAAATGGTTTACATAATGACCAGTACTTCTAGTTTTTGGTAGGCACTCTGTTTTAGCTGCTGATATACTCTACCCTCAACCCTCCCCTTTGTTTCCTTCTGAAATGTTGCCTTGGTGCTAAGATTTGACCATTTCCTGTAATGCTGGTTCCCAGATTTCACTGATACCACTTTTTGAAGTGGACAGAACTGTTTTCTTTTAGTTGTTCAAGCAACCAAGACAGATCTCTCTGTTGTAGTCAAGAGCCAAAAGTAAAATGCACAGGCTTAAGTCTAGCTCCAGTTTTTCCCTTAGTACAAGGTCCAAGGAGTTGACACATTATCAAGGCTTGAATGTATTTATTTCCATTAAACATACAATAATTAAAAAACAAATAAATATGTGGTGCATTTTCTGATGTTCCTTCCAAAATTACAGAAAGAGAATATGTTCCAGTGCCCAGCACTTTTCATTTATTCAGGAATTATACAGGGCACCTTCAATGTAATTTGCTCTGTACATCATCAGAGAATTGCATGCTGGGAATTTTGGTGGTCAAAGCACTCATGAACTTAAAATTCCTTGTAAACTTTTTCTCAGTGAGCTAAATTATGTTTTACCCCACTGCTTTTTTAAATTATTATTTTTAATAGAATAGTGGTACAGGCTCTACATAGCTACTATCTTTAGCAAAGGCTTTCTTATCTGATATTCATTGCATGTTTATAAATTAGGTTTTTTCCCCACAATATTACTGTCTATAAAAGCTAGTAAATTATGGGTTATCAGCATTCCCTTTTTTAGGAAATAGCATTTTATTTGGTCAGATATTGGACTGATGTTTGAAAATGAGCAATAAGAAAAAATGAGACATATTCAACAATGGAAGATTAACAATGAGCCTATAAAGAGGGTATTATGTAAGAGCAGTAGCTGCAGGGAATTTATGATGAGCTATAAATGATGGAGTTTCTGAGTCGATGGGTATAATTAAGGAGTCTCAAATTTAGTATTACTATGGACCATTTTCATATCTGCAGTCCAGCAGTGATATTTAATATCTGTGACAGAATTTCATATAAACAGCTTTAAAGAAATGCAGTGCATAGCTTGAACACTCCTGGGTATACAGAGTCCACAGACTGCCTGATCTGGAGTAACATCTAATATTCCAGACTTGTTAATCAGGTGTAGCAGTTGAAGCAAACATACCATCACACCATGACAGAAGAGGAAAAAAGAAACAGTGTTCAAGTATGGCAGTGGTATTTTCTTTTAAATTTTTATTTCCCACTTGCTAAATGCCTCATAATTGCTGAGCTTTAGGATAAGATGCCGTGTTGCTTTAAATCTAGGCATGAAACATCTGGGAAGCTTCTTCACAGCATGTTTTTGAGAGACAACAGAGCAAGCAGAATTGCTGCTGGCAGGGAAAACACGGAGCTACAGGAGCAGAAACAGAAGCACACAGGTGAAATCTTTATAGTGAAAAGGATTCCTGAAAGATCTTCTCTGTTAAGACAGCTGATGTAGTAAAATGTATTTAGCTGGTGGCTTGTACCTTCTACCCTATAATGGCCAACGTTGACATCTGCCCATAAACTAGTTCTGCCTGTGCCTTGGACATGTAAAGGTGAAAAGTCTTCTATGCTGTACTTTTAAAACACAGAAACTGTTCTGTTTTCATGAAGATTCACAACTGACATGCAGCTCCTGAGTATGGTTGGTTTGGATCCATGCACTTCAACCTCACAGCTTAAGAAACACGGTGAGTTCATTTCTCTTTTTACTAGATACTGTCAGAGAATGTCAGAATTTTAATGGTTTCTTCTCACAAATGCTGTTCAGATTGGAGGAAAGATAACACAATAGATGTATTGGAGATTTTATTTTACATACATAATAGCCTGTTGAAATATTAATTGTGAGTATTGGTACAGGTGCTTATTTGATTAACTTGATCATGTTTGTTTGACACATTACACGTTGTACTCTGCAAGCAATGTCTCTTGCACTCTTGTTTAATTTATGGATATGCTCTCTCCTGCATACCAGCACCTCTATGCCTGATTTCTCAGGCTTTAGGTCACAAGCTTATTTCCTTCCTAATCAACTCAGTGTTATGTTTTCCTGCAAGTGCTGTTTCCAAAGACATGCTAGTAATGACAGATTTATTTCTCATCCTTCCACATCACTTTCATGCTTCAAGAATTGATTAAGCTACCACAGGCTGGTAAAATGTTCCAAGCAGAGCAGACAGAATGACAGTGAAAATATTTTGAGATTTGTTCTGTCTGGCAAATACTCAAGAAGTTATTTAGGATAAGAAGTATTGTCTATAAAATATTGCAAACTAAATTTAAAGTAAATGTGGGGATGAAGTGAAAGACCATATTATAAATAAAACATACTTTTCCAACCATCATTTTCTCACCACTGACTGTGGAAAGGAGCTCTGCCTTTCCAAGGGCTCTATGGTCAGTTTCCCACAGAGGTTATCAAGCTCTGATGCTGCTGGTTAATAGGTTGGAAACTGTACAACAAAAATAGACTTGGCTAAAGTGAGGTATTTACTGACTTATGTGTCAGAAAGGGAAGAAGTAATTTTTTTTTGATGACCTAGAAAATTCAGTCCTTCACCCTCAAGATCAAACTGTACAAAACACAGTGCACATGGTGACTTGTTTCTAAGTCAAAAGGTTTTAACTTTACTGATCCCTGCAGATTTAAAAACGTTAATTTCTACAAAACAAAAACATCCAGTTTTTGGATAATTTATAAGTGATTACATCTTTAAAGAATACTCCCATGACTCTGTGTGTGTACGCCTGTGCCTTTCTTAGGAAATCCTAAGTGTCATATTCCTCAGTTCCCCATCCTCTTGGTGTGCTTTAATAACACACAGTCACATAAGAGATAGCATCTGCATTTGAAGGCAGAGCTCCTTTGCTTTTCTCTGCCTTCTGGAGACTTGAGCCAAAGAATAGTCAGTCTGCTATAACCCTGAAATTAGCAGAAGGTAATTTCTAAATCAGGCTCTAAAGAAATATGGAGCATATCAAATCTCCTCTCTGTTTGGAATGAAATTACCATTTTTTTCAAATTGAAGTTAGCTAGTTTCTTCTTGGAATCACCACAGCTCACAGTGCACTTTGAAAAATTAAAATAAAAAATTAAAATCACACTCCTCTAAATCCTTCTAAAAAATGAGGGAGAGCAAAAGGAAACATGGTTGTATTTATTTCCATACACCTTATTGTTCTTTCATGTGTTTCATGTAGAAACAAACACAGACACTTCTATTCTACAAATAGATTTATAATACTATACTGACATATTGAAAGAAAAACCCAACCTGATGCTTTTCTATATTTCAGTTTTCCTGAAGTGAATGAGATTCTTCTCTGTTTACTCATTTAAAAATTACAGGCTCATCTGTAGAACTTCAGTTAGCACAAAATTAAATGATATTGCTCTTTAACTTCAATGGTCTTTACTGAAAGATCTAAAAGCAAAACTCTGTCATATCTGCAGTGATATGGGTAGAAGTCCTGGAAATCTCAAAAACTGTCAGAAGCCTTTTATTTCTAAAAAGTCTTTTGTGTTATACACTCTTTTAGTTTTCTAGTCTTCTAAAATACCTGTTAATCTGCTGTATATATATTCAAGTTTGTATGGATATCTGTTGCTGTGTTACCATGTAATTATGGTGTTTAACAGCATTAAAAAAAATTTGGACCTAATCTCCTAGAGACAATGTGCTTTGTGGTTTTAAATGGTCCTATTTAAATACTTCTCTATTCCAGCAATAACTAATTTTTAGACTGCCTTCCTAGAAAATTCAGTCATCCTGGGAAGTGCCATTTGATGCACTGTCAAAATACTTTTTTTTGTTATTTAACTGTATTTCACAAAAGATTCAACTAATCATAACAGATGAAAAGTGCCTCTTCAAATTAAAATTGCAACAGCCAAAAAAACAGACAGACAAGAAATCTTTTTAAGAGTCATGCAGAAAACATAGACAATAATCAGACAAAAATGAGACCCACACGTGAAATCGTTGCATTTGTTGAGGACAAGTGATCCTAAAATCAGCCACCGTCATCCTCAGCACCTGATACATTGTGTATCTTTGTGGATTGTGAATAAGCAGTAAACAAGAACATTACAAAGCAATAAACCAGTATCTAGTAAATCTTAGCATAAAGAAGACTTCCTTTGGAAAGTTTGGTTGAGGGCATATGACTATTATCCATCCCACCCTCTTGCTTATGAAAATGCAACCTGCTCAGCTATGCTTTATACGTAGATGAGATTAAAACCAAATTTAACATTTTGTAACACAAGTGACACACAAGTTCCAATTGTCCAACTGATCTGTCCTACTTTTTTTTTTCTAGCAACTTTCGTTGTTGCCATAGCTCAAACAGTAGCTTCTCTCACTGTGAGGAGGAGGGGATGATCCCATAAGGTGAGATCCTATAACCAATTGTTTCCTCTGCTGTCCACACCTCCAAATAAAACACAAAATGGCAAAGCTGAATTGAAGGCAGAAGAATAAAAGCATTCTTAAGGATCTGCTAAAGAAAAATATTATCACTTTTTATTTGGAACACATTCAAATGTTTGACCGAAGCATAGTTGCTTAATAATTAGGCAAGTAGTGAAACAAGTTGCAGGGACCTCTAGAGAAAGTAATTAACAGGTGTGGTGGTAGTGAAGGTCTGAAATGTTGATGTGTCCCAAGCGTGAATCATTTGTGCTCATTTCAAGTCCAGTTTTGCATAAAGTTATACCAGCAAGTGTAGTGGTGTAACTAACATGGAGAAAATAGCTCAGAGGAACTGAAGAACTGCAGGTGATAACCTGGGATGGATGTGAGCCTGTGCCAATTCATTGATTAGACAGGGAGGAACAGCAGTGCATTATAGAAGACCTTTGTGTGTCTATGTATATATACACATGCATGCATAACATACTGTAATAGTTTAGGGAACTGTGTGTGAACAAAGGAGGTTTGAGAAGCTTCATTTTTACCATTAGAATGGCTGCTTTTCCTAGTGTAAAACATTGTAAATGCCAGTGAGATGTCTGATAACATGTACACTTTCTAGAAAAGCAAAAATTTAATACATCTTCCAAACTGTGAAAAGCCAGGCCAGTTTAGAGATGAGTTAAATAAGAATAACTAAAGTGAGATAAGGATTGCTTCTTTAGATGATTTGTAAGTTACCTGTAAAGAGCTGATACATTTACTTAGAAACTAAAAGCACAGGAAAAAGTTCTCCTCTTACAGGGAAAAAAAAGGAAAAATAATTTGAATATTTACCAAAAGCTGTTCTTCGTGATCTGCAATTAAAATTCCTTTAATTTGGTCTTTCCCTGTGGAACTTTTTGACATTAGAAAATGTTGATGTAAACAAAAGGGGGGGAATGCATGTGTCACAAAAAAAAATGGGTTAAGAAAGAGATGAAGCCAAAACCCATCTGTATGCTTCTATCTAATCCATCTATGCTATATGGCTGACCATTCAGCACTCCCCTTAACTGCAAGCTTTTCAACAAGGGGAATTTTGGGGCTATCCTGTGTACTCATTCCCATTCATTCATGGCACAAATAGAATGATGCAAGTGCTAATAGGGTACAAAACTGACCTACAGTTATGCAGTTTCCATTCTTTTCTGCATTGTGTGGCTGTACTAAATTAATATAAATGTTTCTGAGAGTGCTAAGGGAAAAAAAGATGTTGCTTGTTTAGGCAATTTTAATGAAGGTCTAACCTTTTACATTAAACATCAGTTGCCTTCATTTACTTTCTGGCAGGAGTTCATATGTTTTCAGCAAAGGACACAATTTAATGACCATATACCAGATTATTTAAATGAATGATTTTAATGAGTTCTTTGAATAGGTTTTTCTAAGAAGTAAGCATGAAATTACTTTCTCAGTTGGGATTTTTTCACATATTTTAAGAAAAACATACATAATCACTTTACAGAAAACATGGGCCTTAGTTGCTTTAGCATTTCCATGCCTTTGTGTGCTAATAAACTGGTCATTTCATATGAGTGAGACACCAGTATAGTAAATTGGTATTTTAATATATTGTTACTTCCTAAGAAACATTTTTTCCTGTAGAAAACGGGAAAATACTTTTAATTTTAACAGAATGGGATTATTTAACAGCTTAGATAATGAAAAGGTATGGACAGGCCTGATACAATAAGCATAAATTAAAAGGCTCCAAAATTAGACTTCATTTTTAACTTATTAATGCTCCTAAGAAAGAAATCCATCCAAGTTCTACTGGGATAACCTCAGGTGAATTCAAATTAATTTGAATTTGCCAAGTGATTTAGCTTCAAAATTACTGAAGTTGGTATTTACTGACATGGACTATTTTTGTGTTATTTATTGCAATATGAAGTATTAATTTCATCCAAATAAATAGGATTGGGCAAAGTCTAAATATATTTGTAGTTGTCTATAATGATGTCTTTCACTTCTGAAGCAGCAGAGTGTTCTTTATATGATTGATCTTGTTCTTTAAAAGTGGCTTTATGGTTTAGTGTGATTTAATTGACCTGATTGTTTCTATTAATTTTGTACATATAAAAATGACAGCACTGCAATGAAAATGCAACCTAAATGAGAGATTTTAGAATATTTAGTCAGCAGTATTTTGCCTCAGAATGAAATCCAGTTTTCTTATGGAATAAGGTAATAAAATGGGCCTGGTGTTGAGAGTCTGGTTAGTCAAGAGATAGTCCAAGCAGGGTTCCAACATTTGGCAGTCTTTTCCATAATATAGTTAGTATAGTCATTTGTGCATGAGGTAACTGATGTAGTTCACTGGCATTTTGTTTAGACGTTTTGTTTAAATTTTTCAGATTTCACTGTGATTTCTATGGCTTTGACTTAGTTTTACATATTGCTGCTTCTAATTTTGTTCTAACCTTCTTTATGGCTTCTGGGTGAAACCACTACAAAAATCCAAGGAAAATGAATCATCTCATTCTTCCCTCCTCCTACCCATGGAAATATACTATGGCTGAAAGAGATTGAATCTTAAGCAATCAGTTCGCTGAAACCTTTCCATGGCCTTCTATTATATTGTGATAGAAGTGTCTTCTGGTGTCAGTCACTACTTGGTGACAGAACTTCAGTCAAGCTGTGTCTTCTGAAGGCATCCTAATACAAATGCTGTTGTTTTCATGGCAAGTTTTTTTTAACTTGTGGTATAATATTTAACTATTGAAATACTTAGCAACCATTAATATTAATAAACACCACTGTTAACTTTAACCTTAAAGTCTTTAGCATTAGCTTGATACACACCAAATGCTTGATAGGTACCTTTAAATATCTTCAGTATTGTTTAAAGAAAAGTCTTCAATTTTCTCAAGAGAATAATGTTGTTTAAGTCCAAAATAGTATTCTTTCTCACTCAATAAGGAACTCTTTGTTCCAATAAGACTAAAAATAGAACCAATTTGCTCCTACAAGATTGATCATGTTTGCAGTACTGAATGATTTGCTTCATAGGAAGTAAAGTTTATTTTGCTATCAAAAAAATTTCTAAGATCAACCAAAAAGGTCTCCACCTTAAAAGCATTTGAGCATGCCACCTAGGAGCAGTGTATGGCTATTTAACATGGTCTTTAAAGTGCTCAATAACCCCATAAAATTTTAACCTTTATTTTATTGGTTACTGTTACTTTATGTGTTATATGTTTAAAGCCAATGAAAAATTTTTTCATGAATCACATGAATTTTTATTTTACTGTTCACATTAAAAAAGCTTTATAATACCTTTTAGTACCTCAATTTTGTGTATGAATTATATAATTGTCAGCAGGCATTATTCTGAACTGCAGTTTCTGGACCAGAAAACCATGGTTAAATCACCCTGGGCATTAAAATGAAATGGGTAAATGACTTGACTGGATGGACTGGCAGGGTCACCTGCAGCAGAGCACAGTATGAAATCAAGTATTAATATGTCTTTAATTGTGAAGTGAGGTATAAGTTATTCAAAGGGGATATTTTATTTACTTTTCATTTTCAAACTCATAAGTGAACAAATGAATTAAAATGTGGAAGAGATAAAATACTCCATCAGCAACGAAACCTTGCAGGGGCATTTCAGTTTTCATGCAGAAGAGGTAAAGCTTGGTGAAAGACATTCTAACTATAATAATGAATGAAGTCACCCTATTTAAGATTACTAACCTTTTCAGTATACTTTACTTCTATGAAGCATTTTTTTAGCTTCAAAGAAGTCTAGCTTCTCCCCAGATAATTCAAAGAAATCACAGACGTTTTTCAGGCAAAAATATGATGCCAAGTGAAGGTTGCATTTGACCAGGCCTGTCATGATAATGGCAATGAAAGCCAATGGGTAAAATGACAGTAAGCTTCTCATTGAAAGGGAATCAATACTGCTCTACAAATAAGAAGCAAATTCTTCAGAAAGTTTTAGAGTGTTTGTAAATAGTTTCATTTGGAAATTCTTCTCTCAGCCATAATATGAGACCCTGAGATTAGCTCAGTTGGTCAGAGCATGGTGCTAATAATCCAAAGGTTGTGTATTTGATTCCTGCTCAGGCCATTAACTTAAGAGTTGATCATCCATGTGGGTCCCTTCCAACTCAGATTATTCTGTGATTCTGTGAAATATCTTGGCTTTTTCCTCTTCTAAAAAGCACAAGCCAAACACAACTGCACACTAATTTACCTGATAGCTTGGCAATTAGCACCAGTCAGAAGCCATTAAAATGTAACAGACCAATAAAATTAGGTGATAAGGAAAGCTATAGATAATAGTAGATAATGACAGCCACTGTTAACAAACTGATGCAAACAGTCCACAGGACATCTATGGGAGTTGTGGCCAGTGCTTCCCACTCCCAGCAGAGCATAGCAGAGGGGCAGTGTGAGGCTGGGAAACTGCTCTGGGGCCCCTCTCCGTTCCTTCCCTCGAGATGTCCACCCCACCCAGTCACTTACCTTCCTACCACCCAGTGCCTCAAAGTGGCTCCGCAGCGCCTCCACAGTGACAGGGATGTGCTCCATCAGCTGAGATCCACCTAGGGTCTCCTCCTTGAGCACATCTGCCCTCCTGCTCTCTGATGACATCTTCTCCAGGGCAATCCTATTTGATACCAGGGATGGTGGCAGTGGCGAGTGCTGGAACATCGGGCCTGGTCTTGCAGTGTTGGCAGACTCCCATCTCTGCTTGAGGAGCTCCACAGAGCCCTTCTGCAGGGGCAAGTCTGCCAGCTCCAGCATGTCCTGCCAATGCAACATGTACCTGGGGTCAGAGGCCAGTGCATAGTAAGGCCAACATGGAGTAGCTCTGGAGCCCTTGTGGGTTGCAGGACAGGCTGGGACACAGCCTGGTGGTTGGGACAGAAGCCACTTCCCAGTGAAAGATGTGAGATCCAGTAAGATCAGATCCAGTAGAGTCAGTGAAAAGGCTCAATGTATTCATACAAGAGGAATATGTAAATTACAGAGTGAATTAAAGGTGCTGTTCAGACATTTTATTATTAAGTTCGACAGCAGAATTGCTGTCTATCATGAATGGAAAAGCAGCAAGCATGCAATTAGTGAGAATTTCAAACAAAGTGGGGTTAATGAATGAGTGCCTGGTAATCAGTGTGTACTGCATGAAAGGTGTTGTGACAGGTGACTGCTGATTTCTTTAAGACCTGATACAGCTATCTGTGTTGTGGGCTGAGTCATAGCATTTTAAAGCAGTTGGGAGACAGAAGGGATACTGCATTAGCTGAGAGACTGCTTGGGTAGCCTGGAAACACAACCCAGGGTAGTTCTCCTAATTGCACTGTAGCTCTTGTCAGGTAAATTGCCAAGTGTTGATATCCAACCTTTCTGATCAGTTGACTGTGCTCACAAAGACTTATTCCATCTTTGTTACAATATGCTCAGGGAGGAAAATTGCTGTTCTGTTATTTTGCACCAGTTGATGAATTCTGCTCCCCTTTTTCTGAAATCAGCTCCCAACAGGTTTGATTTTGATGTTTTCTGCCGTGTAGCAAATACTCAAATGTAAGTTTTCACATCTCATTCTAAAGGAGATTTAAGTAAAAAGAATGTGAATTTAAAATAGTAACAAGAAAGAAATGTTAACAAGAACTGCCGCCCAACTGGTAACGAAAATCTCAATTCATTAGTCCCTTTCATTTGCAAAGGAATTCTTGTATGTGTGTAGCTGTCCTTTAATATGCTTATGTTTGATAGAGTTTAATTTAATCTGCATTTTTGGGAGTTGGACTTTGGGATTATAAAGTAATTTTTTAACCAGAATTAATGTGGTCTGTAATATTTTACTTAGGAGTTAAAAGCATGTGAGGAGTGCTGAGTATTTGATGTATTCCAAGAATAATTTTAAAGAGGAGACTTCAAGGTCCACCTTTCTTGAACAATATGGAAAGGAGTTTCTTCACTCACAGTTTTCACCTGTATAGCCAGAAGTTGGCCCAAGACTTGTTTCTCCTGTAGCTGTTTGGCAGAACTACATTGTGATTATGGTTAACATCCTGCTAGTTTTCCTTAACTGATACAAGCTGTCTCCCAAACCCTTCCTGCAAGCAAAAGAGTGACATCCTTCCTTCTCCTGCCATATGTACTTCTTCCATCAAAGATCCTAAATGGGTCTGGCTTCTGGCCCAAAATGAAGAACAGCTGTTCAATTCCACAGTTGCAAGAATGTTCATCCTAACTCACAGCTGTAGGTTAGAAATACTCCTGATTTATGCTGCATCTAAGGATTGACTTTAGACTGTGGAACAGGCTTTTCCTAATTTGCTTGAGAGTGCTTATACAATTCCTACATTCTCCTGTATTTTGCTTCGTTGCTGGTGGGTCTTTTTGTTGGTTTCAGTAACTTTCAGGGCATGTGTTATGCCGCCTTTGAAAAATAGTTTGGAGTGCACCTGCTTCTTCCTCGCAGCTCTCGAAATACTGTTAACTAATTGTGGCAGCTTCTTTTGCTCTTGTCTAGTGTGGCACCTATGGCTGATAGACAGTGGATAAAATGAGTATATAAAATTTGTTCATGTGCATGCATTGAATGAAGGGAAATTGTGTGGAAATTCAGTAGTTTATAAGATGGGATTCCCAACCCAAACAAGAGATTTCATTGTAAAATCTGGTTTTGTGTTAGGAATAAATATGAATGTAGGCCCAAACTTGACTTTCAGTTGCTTTCTAAATATGTATTTTAATGAAAATGTACCTCTGAAACTTGGGGAAGGAGGGGAGAACCAAAACAAAAAACCCAAACCAGGTTTGGGTGTATTCTAGAGGTCATTTGAGGTTTTCACAATTTTTATTAGTGGTGTCTTTGACCTTCTAATTTATTTCCTCTACTTGTTCATAGTAGTTTCAACCACTGTAGAATACTAACAGTAATTTATGCCAAGTAAAATATTTGAGGAATGTTTGATACCTAATACTGTAATTTATTTTAATTGTTTCTTGAGCTTTTTAGTGCCTTATCCTTTCTGAAAATGTAGGAAGAAAATAGAGGAAATGAGAAAAGCACAGATTTTGGCTTTGACGTAGTCATTATTATAATTTCTTAATGGTTCTGCTGGTTGTAGTTTTTAACTTTTACTGTCCATCTGTAAAATTCTCTTATTTAAGTGACAGGGAGAATAGATACTGTTGCTTTTATCAAGTATCAGAGGTTTTTTCTTTTGTGTCTGCTACTTTTGACTCTCAGATGTCTATATTTGCCCTGTGGTCTATTTATTTCTCCCCCAAACATATCTTGATTTACTATCTCATAGTGACAATAGACTTATTACATTATCCAGTTAGCTGAATTGCAGTCTGTGGGTCTGTGATTTTCCTCTTCCCAGGAGATGCATAATGGGAGCCCACCCATGAATGGGACTGGTGGCAAGGCAGAACTTAGAGTCTGCTACAATCATGTTTTCAGTCCTGTCACACCTACTCATAACACCTAAGTAAGAGCCCATAAAAATGAGCAACATGTTTTAAAAAATTATCAATGTTATAGGATAAATGTTTCAGTCAGATTAAAAGTTTGCAGGGAGCATTGTCTCATTTTCCTTGGTTGGGAGACTCAAGTGTACTTCTGTGGCAGAAAGTGGAAAAATGAAGATTACAGTATGAAAAAATTATGTTAGTGAGCAGTCATTCTGGCAGAAATGGATGGTGGAGTTTTTGTGAAGAAAGTACCTAAAATGCTATATAACCTTCACAAGTAGGTCTTTGTAAATGCTACCTGAAAACCTTTTGCATTCATGTGTTTGTTTTATGAGGCCAGTGATGGTACAGCATTCAAACACTGCAATCAAATTGTAGGTTTTCTTTTTTGCGTGTTTCTTCTCTGGGGTCTTTTGTATCTCTCTCCCCTTAATTTAATAAGTGACCTATAATAATTCTTCTTTTCATATTATAAACATGATAAACGTATACTTTTCTTGAACAAACAGCTATAGGAAGGCCTGTAGATTTTGTGGACTCATAAATTGCAGGGATCCACTAAATGTCAGAATTTTTTTAAAATCGACGAGAAGTTGTTGATAAATCTACCTTTACAGTAGGATATTAAATTGATATCGTTTTTCTTGTGCTGTCAATGAGACATGCCCTCCTCTGCTGTTCACAGACTGTGTATTCCATTAGTAGGTGAATATATGCATTCAAGGAAAGCTGTTGAGGAAAACTATGTGAGTTCTGCTCTGCATTCCTTTGGCAAAATGGCTATCTGCATTTTCATCACATTCTTGCTATCTTAAATGTTTCTTACATGCAAACTCTTTCATTTGTTTACTAGTGAAGGAGTAAATAGAAATTATAAAAACAGGAAACTGATACGGTTTACTTGTAGAACTATTTGTGAATAGTGTTGCTTGTATCCCCGTGGGATATTGTACTGGCAAGTCCTCTCCTAACTTTAGAAAACAGTCTGTTGTCAAATAACTGGCATTTGCCACTGCATATTGAGCTGGATTTCCTTCTCAATTAAAAAAAACCCTAAAAAACTAAAAAAATCAACTCCACCCCTCCCCCCAAAACACACCAAAAAAACCCAAAACAAAAAAAAACCCCAAACCCCACAAAAACCCCACCCTAACAAAGCAAACCACAACACAAAAAGGACCTTCGCACCAAAAACCTAAAAAATATTTTGAGGACAGGATGTGACAAGTCCCTTTTGTGATCTTCCATACTACTTTATCCAGCTCTTGGATCTGAGACGTCCCTTTCTGTTTCACCCTGATTCTTATTATGTCACTGTCAGGAATCCCTGGCATGAGGCTCCATAGGACATCTTGGGATAAATGATGAAAGAACAGTACATTGCAAATGAAGACTGTGTGTCATTCAACCCTGTGTTTTTCCCAAACCACTGAAGAGCAACCCCCAGGATCCAGAGTAAGCTACAGATCAAGAAGCAGCTGACCCCTTTATGGCAGTCCTGGGAGGAGGTGCAGAGGGGGGAAAGAGGGGAGATGAGTATCTGCCTAAGTTCTCCACTAAATCTATTCAAGAGTAGAATTAAGTTGTTCAGAAGGAAGGGATTGACAGCAATCCTGTAGTCCATCTGCTCTATTCACTGGCTACATTACTAAATAATCTATCTTCTACTTAGGAATCATTATATGTGCATGCAGTAGCTGGGCACATGTTTCTGACACCATTTCCTGAAAAGCTTGCAGTTTCTTCTGCAGGTAAGCAGAGACTCCAGTATCTGTAACATTTCTTCATTTACATTTCAGCCACTTCTTAACAAAAGAAACTCAGACTAAGTTTATGAAGAACTAAAACAGTTCTTCCTTACTATAAAATGTAAAGCACTTCCAAATTCCTAGTAATTTTTTGAGAAAATACATTATTTGGGGCTATCATTTAACATGCCAACCTTTATCCTGATACAAATATGCTTAGGTAAATAATGAAACTTTAAATGTTGTTTCAGCTTTGAATTATGACTGATGCTGTTCTAGCTAATGTAACAAGGTTCCAGTGTTTTAAGGCAAATCACACTGAGACATTAATTTCTCATATCTTACCAGCAAAATCAACACATCTTATCTTCTAATAAGCGAGGACTAGAAAGTGCATAATTCATATTCATGGGATTGAGGAAAGACATGCTTATTATTTTTCCTTTTATCCCACCATTTTCATTTGTTACATGAGCAGTATCAGGCCACCCACTAGACAGCCTAGTCTAGAAGAGCAAAACAAACAAACAAAAAACCAAATAAAAAAGCACAAATTGCATATTTGCACTGCATTTCTTACCGCTGTGTTCTTCTCAGCTGAGTTTTCCAGTTGTGGCTCTACTGCGCTCATTTTGAGTGTATTTAAAGAAAGGCAATTTTAAACATTCTCTAATTCATTGGTCTCATTTGACTAACGAACATGAGGCTTGATAGACACACGTCTGACAGTAGTTACGAGACACCAAATCTCTTGTGTGCTTGCGTTGCCAATGTATTATTTAGTGAGGCATGGAGGTAAGGTATGCTCTCTGCTGTGCCTCTGGCTGTGCTGTGCATGCTCACCTTACACTGCTTAGCACTGCCAAAGGCTGCAGGCAACAGCTTTTGTTTCAGTGCTCTTTGGCAGGAAACAAAGCACCTTCCAGTAAAAAATTGTTGGTTCCTAAGTACCTAGGAAGGGTTTGGAGAAAAAGTACAATTGGCAAGTCGTAAGTCAAATGGTTAATAAAGTACTATGTCAATTTGTATAATTCAGACCATCTAAAGATACCATGTTCCAATGCAGCTGGCTTTCCTAATAATAAACAGAATTGCTTTTAAACAGTTTCACTGTGAACCAAAGTAGAGAGTACAAGTCATACAGGAAAAAAGTTAGAAGGATTTTTGAAGATCTTCCACTCCCTTTCACACTCTTCATCTTTTTCAGCTATGTTCCAGGGCTGTTATTCTGTCTCTTTTCTCCCCTCCTGTCCCAGTCCATGTCCCAGTCACAATTGCATGTTAACAGGTGAAGACTGTGATTGACAGATGCTGCCTTTTGACATTTACCCACCTCACCAATGTGGTCAAACACAGCTGGATTCTGGTTTTTCTGGGCTGCTAAGCCCGTGGGCAGGCATGTGCCACTCAGCACAGCCAACCTAGCCTCAAGAACTCCTTTGCCAGAACACCAGCCAGGAGGACACATGCAGGGACAGAGCATGTTCTGCAACCTCTCCCCAAATGACTTGGTGTCCTTAGGGACATATTTTTGGGTGGACTATGCTGTAGACAGTAAAATACCCACACACGCAGCACCTGTTTTTCATTGTTACTCTAAATTACTTGTCTAACTTCAGGTTCTCTTGCATAGCCAGCTGCACAGGAGTAAGTGTTCAGTCGCATCGGGCATGCCTTGCTTGGTTTTCTTTGATTTACGCTTGTTTTTTCTTTCTTTAGTGTAATTTTTTGACTTTCAGGCTAAAGCTCCTTGTCCAATAGAAGTTTGAAGGACTCTTCAGCAAAGTAAAAGGGAACATTAAGGTACCTTCTTGTTTCACTCTTGTGCCACGTTTTTTGTCTCTCATGAAAATGATAAGAAATCTTACTCTAAAAACAGAAGACCGTAGAATGTACAAAATAAATTTATTTAAAATATTTTAAAACTCTTTCAGTTTTCCCCCATACCTTTGAAATAGTGACAAAACTTATGCTATAATAAACTTTGTATGCTACAAGTTGATTATATGTGACTTGTGCTTCAGTCTAATGTTTATTGAGAGGTGGGTAAAAATCTGTATGCAGAATCTCCTCTATCCTGCCCTTGACAGTTACATTTGCTTCTTTGTAGTTAGTACACAGAATTGTCTAATCACTGTGCAGGTTTTTTCCCTCTGTCAAGTTTGATCATGGCTAAATGACTACAAGGCAACAGGGAATTAGGCCTCTTGTTTCATGGTGTGTTTTAAACTGAAAGTTCAGAAAGCTCATGGCAAATATGTAATCCTTGTTCTGAGGATTATCTATCTCATTGCTACACCTCCATAATTTTTCTGCACTCCCCCAGGTCTGTCCTTGTGAACCAGTAGAATGCTCCTATATACTTTTAAAGCTCTTGTAATTGAACAGCCTAACTAGAACTACAGAGGAACTTAAGCAATTTATTGCATTTAGCTTTTGCTTAAGAAAACTCTATTTAATCTCTTACAGTTTAAAAAAATAGGATTGTGTTTTAAAATAAGAATTTTCTTGATCAATATCAGCTTTCTGTCATTCTTGATAAGTCTTCAAGCAAAGTCTTTGTGAGGCTATCTTATGTGCATTTCATAAGTGGCTTTCTTGGTTAACCTGTTCTTAGCAAAAGTGAAAGTGGAGAGAAATCCTACACAGACCTCTTTGTTTCTATAGAGAACCAGGAAAAGAAATCTATGATGTAACATGAATTACAGCAACTTCTTATGGTGGTTATGATAAAAGGTGATCCAGATTTGCACATCACCTGTCTACTTTAGGGTAGCATCTGTTCTACATTTGTATTCAACTGACAGTTAATAAATGTCCTTGGGAATATATTGCAGGAGGAGAGTGCACAGAAAAAAAAAGTTTTAAAGTTGAGTTTTAACAAAAAAACCCTGATACTTGAGTTTAAATGAGAAGTTTTGAGTTATGATCTATTTCAGTGTAGGATTTGGCGGGGGGGAGGGGGGATTTCCTGCACAGATAGAGCCAGTGAAATGGAAGTAAGGAGTTTTATAACCTCAGCGCTGTAGTCAGTGTTTTGGGAGCCCTGAATTGCAGCCACATGTAACTGTTATGGCATCATCTTGGCAGGAATATATGAATCAGCACACAAAGCAGTCTCAGTTTGTGAACTTGTGAGCACAGCAAGCCTTTGGCAACATGCGTTAAATATCTGGGTGAAATTCCCAGGATTATAGTATGATTCACTCAAATTGGATAACTCTTTAATTGGTCAGTTATTTTCAAATTGAAAAATTGCAACTAGCTAGCTTGTTGGGAAGAATGTGTTATGATTGTTAATAATAATTCTGTTAGTATAATTCACTGAAAATAACCTTTATGTAATTTCAGGAGACAGTGGCATCCATTAAAAGCACAGCTGATGACAGTGGATGGTCACCCCTCAAACTCTAGAGACCAGAGCTCACTGTGCTTAATCACTCACCCTCCATTACAGAGAAAAATATTTAGGATGCCTTTATTTTGCATTTAACGTCTCTCAGGAATGGCTGGTGAAAGGATGTATGGCATTCTTTTCAGCTTGCTTGATTTTCTTCATAATAGTGCTGCATCTAAGTTAGAAGGGAGTTCCATAGTGAGTGATCTTGAAATAAGTGTACTGTAGTTATCTCAACCATCTTTCTGAGACTGTCATGAGAAGGATTTCTGGTCAAGTCTTCCACATGAAAGACAGTATTACTAATATATATTGTTTTCATTATTTCTGTTCTTTTAATAGGTATTGTTTGCCATGTGCCTGCATGAGGGAAAATAAATGTTTCAGTGGAGCAGTATTACTCTTCTGAATATATGAATATTTATTATTATATCATCAAATTATTGTTATGATGAGCACGTGAATGGAAGTAAATGCATTTTGCATTTATTCTTCCCATAGTTCAGCACATGGGAGCTTCAGTGTGTTACAGTCTGGTATGCTGGAATCAGTCAAGACAATTGTAGCCTTGGTTGTCAGTTTGGACAATATCAAACTATTTGAAATTATTGGGTGATTTCAAATTCGATACTGTGTGTGAAACAGAGAATAAAAAGGTCCTACTTTTTTGAGAGAAGCAGAGATCAATGTGGACAGGCCCTGAGCTGACCTAAGCGACTCACCAAAGCTCAGTACAAAGACTAAGACAGGCTAGTCCAAGTGCGTTGGGTAACATCCATGCAATAGAACAGTGGTCTGTATTAGTAGCAAGACAGACCTTAAAGATAACGTCGAGAAAGAAAACGAGTGCCAAAAGGCTGAAGCAGTACTTTGAGATACTTGATGGGCAGACAAAAGGTGTATAACCTAACCAGTATAGGGAGTACATATGGAATAATGTACCTAAAACTCATGTTAAACAAAAAATTAGTGATGCAGAGAAGGCATATCTATTGTTGACTATGCTTGTATTAGGAGTGAGATTTTTATGTCTTAATGTGGACTGATGAAAAGTATGTAAGTTGATCCACTTTTGCTGTCACTACAGTTAGACATAGGGAAATTACTTCTGACATGATGAGAAGATAACATCTTGGCATGGATCATGTCAGAATGGAATCTTTTAAAGTATGACATACAAGATTGTTATTTTTTTTCTCTCTTTTAAGCCTGATTAATCTTTTCATCTCATCACTAGAGTGATGAGAGTGTCCATATCAGTGCCTGGGGTCTTCCTCTGGTTTCTCCTAATCACAGAAATTTTCCCACTGGAAAGATTATGTGGAAAATTTTATTTTCTTAAAGTAAGAATATGGTAGGGTTGCGTGTTGGAGGGGAATATTCTTTTTTGCTTTTGTTCCTTCACAGAACACTAGAAGCCCTGTAGTAAGACATACTTTCAGTGGAGTTTTATAGCCAAGAGGCACAAATAGGTTTGTAATGTTACTATTTCAGCTTGTAAGCCCAAGGCCCTGCAAAACCACTAAAACAAGGAAGTAAATAAAATGTGAAACATATGTGAACCTGTCAGATGTACTTAGGGGTCTCATAGAATAGGATATTGCTGTAAATGTCTGCATACCTCTCTTTACAAGTGGTTGCAGAAGGTTAAGGGTAAAGACAAATGGAAATGTGTTAAGATAGATGTTGTCTCTGATTGACACATTTTTGCTCATTTGCCTCTAAGATCCACCAAAGCTGGGCATGGGACTCCAGACAGGGTGTCATGATGGCAGAGTAGGGAGCACATCAATTTACACAGGTTTCAGATAGACTAAATTATGTGTTCTCTTTCTCTTTAACTTCTGAAATATTCATTATTTTCAACTTATAACTGCAAAGAAACTCCAATTGCTTTGTAGTTAATTGTCTAAATAAAATTTACTCTGAAAGAATGATACTAAGGAGTTTTCTGAAAGGGCAGGTGCTGAGAACATGCTGATAACTCACATCTGCTCTTCTGCCAGCTGTGTCAGAAAAACTACAGTCCTTTTCAAAAGTAATAAGCTTAACAATGATAGGCCTTACCATAGAGGCAAGAAGCAGATTTATAGCCTCAGGATTGCCAATCAATGACTTAGAAAAAGAAGTGTTATTTAAAAGATTTAAGTATTCAGAATGCCTGGTAGCTTTTAGGTTTTAAAGTAGCGTGAGACGGTTTTGGTCCACTGCTTTACTTCTTTTTTAGTCTTATGAATGTATTTTCTATGGTCTACTTGAAACAGCATTTCAGGATGCCTTTACCTTCTGTCAGGATGTTCTGCAAGGAACCTCTCTGTCTTTTGTCTCCATTGGATTTGCAAGAGGACTATCAGAAGGACATGTCATATTTGCTATGTCATATGAATAAATCTTGGCATCAAGACTGCTTGCTTATTTTATCTTCTTGTCTTTGTGCTACACTTTTCACCCTGACAATGAAAGAGGTTTCATTACTAATAGTGGCAGAAATAAGTGGATTTTCTTCTGGGGAAGATAGTGTTAATACTGTCTAAAGCATTGAAGAGAGAACAAGGATTTTTGATACTTTTTCAGAGGTATTTCTGACTAAGCAGGGGAAGAAAACCCCAGGAGACTTCATCTTTTCAAATAGCTTTTATGAAGCACTGGAAGTAAAAATTAAGCCAGAGGAAAACACGGTATTCTTTTTATTATATTTGCATTCAGAAGCATCCATATTATACTGTTCAGGTTTCAGTTATGTGCACAGTCAGTAGCTGTAGAAAATTAGTTAATCTCATGAAATAAACTTAGCAAGAAGTTTTCAGGGAGTGAATATGGCAAGTTTTACAGGTCGGAGTATCAGGCATATGTAATGGGGGTTTTATAAGGAAAAAATGAGGGAAAGTGGACAGTTCAAATATCATTTTCAATGAAGATAACAATACCAGCAGTTGTTAACCTGGTGGAATTCTACTGAGGAATGAGCATGACATCACGTAATTGAACAGAAAAAGCCGTAGCCAAATCAACTGCAATGCTGAGTAAAAACACATACAAATCATTAATTTGTTCTGTTGTTTTTGCTGGTTTTCTCTCCCTGTAAACTTCCCACTTAAGTGGATGAGACATAGTTAAGTGGCAAAGAGTAGTACTGGAAAATAAAATGTAATTTGTGTTTTTATTTATACCTCTTTCTTAATCTGTGGAGTGCCCAGAAATGCAAGCTTAAAAATCCAACAATAAAAAGAAGAAATTAAATATTCTCATCTGTCTTTGAACAGTTTGGAGCCCTTCTTGTGCACTGTTATGATTTCTTGTCCAAGCAGAGAGGAGGGTTAGACCTCCTAGGAGGGACAAAATGGTTGAAGAGATTATAATTTTTATTGGCTTGCTCTATTTGTTTAAACGTGATCATGAGAATGGTAAAATCAATTAAATACTTTCTTTTATATTTATCTGAAACAAATTGTTCCTTCACTTTATTTATATGTTGGGTGGTCACGTGGCTCACACTGCAGCTGCAACATAGGAAAGCAAATGTAATATCTAGAGTTGATTCAATATGAATGCTTGTTTTGATACTCTTATATAGAAGTATAATGCTTTTTATTGAAAATGTCAATTAAAAGCAGGTTGTCTCTTCATGTGTTACTCAAAGTACTAATATGAGTAAGATGTTTTAACAAGGGTTGGATTTCTTTGTTTGGTTTGGTTTTGCCTGCCCTGGTGAGCCTTGAACTGGTGCATACACATTCTTGCAGCTAAATATGCAAACTACTATCTTCTCTTCACTTTTTCTCTATTCCTGATGCTTTATGTGAAATGGCATTACAAGGTTTTCCATGTGATCCCATAGTGCTTCTTCCAATAAGGTAAAAATGTTAACTGGCTTTTCTCCAGAAACAAAGCAATCCCACCACCCTGTCCATAAAGAGGAGTGTTTCCTTGGGCATAAAGGTATTTAGTTCAGTTTGCTTCATTACTGAAATTGTCTCAATGGAAGGGACAGGGTTTGTCATGTGCACCTTCTAGATGGTCATGGTGGGGAGCTTATTTGTCCACTAGATCTTTCTGTTAAACTTCTGGAAAGATACTTGGATTGAAATGCTACTGAACTCATTTTCCTCTCTCTGAGGCATTTTGGCTCCTTTCATCTACTTCCTCATTGAATAATTTCATCATAAGTCACAGTATATTTGTATGCTGGCAATGCTCTAACAGAAGACCTGTTTTCCAGTGTATGCAATGATGTACAATATTTTTTCTGAATGAGATTAATTTACAGCTTCAGAAGCTGCTTATACTCCTCTCAATTAAGCCTGATGTGTCTTTATTGTCAAGAAAAGCAATCATAATTTTTCTAATCTGTCTTTTAATTCATAGGGAGAATGACTTCTTTCTTCTTGACTTAAGAAGACAAATTATTTTGTGATTACTAATCAAATTTATGGTTAATTGATTTTGGTTAGCTCACCAATGAAATATTAATTCTGTATAACCACGAGGTAATTAAGGTGCTAGGAAGGGGGAAGGAGGATGTGTTCTGTGAGCTCTTACAGAGAAGCCTCCTTAGAAGAAAAGGACAGTGCTAACAGGAGATGGTAGTCCTTGGGCATTCCATGTGTTTAGGGCCTGCCACAGAAGACATGAAAGTGCTCTCTGGTCTCTGCTTACACAGAATGAAGATTTCTTTGACAACTGAAGGTAGAGGGAATACTGAGCCTAACCTTTTAGCAGCATTTAGCTTATACTCTTTTAAGCAGGTCATGAAATAATATCCACAGTCTCATTCATTTTCTGTAAGACCTCCCACGTCACAGACTCAGCGAGGTGACTGTATAGGCTTGAGTTAAAATTGATTAGATGAGTGAACTCATTTGTAGGGCCTCACAATCTGCTCTTTGTCATTTTTACTGCCAGTCCATGGTATTTTTGCTTTCAACTCTCCGTCTGTATTGGAAGAAAATGATTTTTAGAAGAATGTGATGAATTTTCTGCAGTGTGTTAGTAACACCAGAGGAGCCAGTGGTCCTTCTGGGATTCAGAATTCTTTTAAAATGTGAGGGCTGTTGTTTAGAGTGCAGGGGAACATAATTTCAGACATTAGCATTATTTCTGGTATTAAAAGGAAACCTTAAAAATAATCCAAAAAGAGTTTAATATCAGGATTGGGACTTTCAGCATGCATCAAAGCTTCCCTTCTGGCCATTCCTTGCCTTCCCAAACCATGCAGATCAGCAGCAATGTTGTTCTGAGGCAGCTGTGCTTTGAGTGTGTCTCCTAATTCTTGTCAGCTGTGGGAGGCAGTCCCCACCACAGTGCCTATTTTATTTACTTATTGCTGCACTCCCTCTTTCTATAATTGGAAAAACAAAGTGTTTGGATTCACACAAACCTATTACAGAATACTGATTTCCTTGTTTTCTCTAATAAGATTTAAGTTCAGAGTGGTTTTTCAGCAAGGAGACTAATAGGGAGAATACTAAATAAGGAAAAAGTAATAATTCTATCAATATGGCTTTCCTTTCAGCTCAAGTTGTTTATGGGCTGGGGTAAGCAGCTACCTGAGGATTGTGGAAGGGAGAATGCACCAGAGCATTTATATGAAGAATTTAAAAACAGAAGTCTGGCTTCAATAACACAATAAAACTTCTAAAAGTCAAAGAGACCTAAGGCATTAATATGTAATATTTTCGGGTGAATTTGGTAATTTTTATTATGTATTCCTTGTCCTGTATTTGTGTGAGAACCATTTGTCCTATTAGGGGCTGTTGTGGTTTAACCCTAGTCAGCAGCCAAACCCCAGACAGCCACTTGCTCACTCCCCCACCAGCAGGATCAGAGTAGAAGATACAGAACTCAGGGGTTGGGATACAGACAATTTAATGTGTAAAGGAAAAGCTGTGCACACAAGCAAAGCCAAGCAAGGCATTCATCCAGCAGTTCCCATGGGCAGGCCATGGGAAGGTGTTCAGCCATCTCCAGGACAGCCAGGCCTCCACCACGTGTAACAGTGACTCGGGAAGACTAACACTGTCACTCCAAACATCCATCCCCCCTTCCCCCTTCTTCCCCACATTTGTATGCTGAGCATGACACCATATGGTGTGGGATATCCCTGTGGGGGCAGCTGTCCTGGCTGTGTCCCCTCCCAACCTCCCATGAACCACCAACTTCCTTTCCAGCATGGCCATATGAAAAGCAGAGAAGGCCTTGTCTCTGTGTAAGCCCTGCTCAGCAACAATGAAACATCTCTGTATTATCAACCCCGTGTTCGGCACAAATCCAAATGCAGCTCCCGACCAGCCACTGTGAAGAAAACTAACTCTACCCCAGCTGAAACCAGCACAAGGGCTTAGTCACTACCAACAATCAAGGGTGTGCAGCTTTTGTAAGTGAAAAAACCCCTGCCAGCTTAGCCAGAGGTTGTGAGATGTGAAAGGCCCTTCCCCTACTCAGGCAGATAAGGCTGCCTTTGTGTGGCAGTGCTGCTGTTTTGTGCAGATTACAGCCTGCATCTCTTCTGGTGGACATGACTGGCCATCCCCACCAACAAGGGCAGCAGCACATCAGGAGGGGAGCCCTCATCCCAGCATACAGGGAGTCTGATGCTTTGACTACATCATTCCTACATGGGAAACCAGACACCTTTTTCTGTAAGGATTGTTTGGTTTTGGTGTACATTATCCAGCCAGCCTGGGATGGAGAGTGACTTGGTATTTAGCTAAGGGCTTTGATATAAATGACACATCCTGTGTTGTGAGACAGCCTCTCATCCCCTCCCATCTGTACAGGTCCCAGCACCTCATGCTAAAGCCATTCTGTCACCAGTGACTCCCGAAATAGCCACATCTGCAGAGCTGTTGGAAAGTTGGGACTGTTGTCAGCCCAGAACTTCTGTGCTTTTAAATGCAGAGTTTGAGTGGTTTAAAATTAGTTCGGTAGAACTGTAATCAGAAGCATTTATATCTATGTGAATAAGTACTTTGCAAGACTTGACAGTGGTTGGGCCACTCAGAGTGTGTATGCCCAGAGCAGAGTGTTCTTTTGTGAGCTCCCTGCCCTGGAGACTGTGTCTCTAATGCTTGTAAAGAGCCTGAACTTAGTATTCATAAAGTAAACATATCATTAGCATATGACTGCTAAAAAATTCTGGTTGGCTTCATATGAGAGAGATGCACAAACAGAAAAAAAAACTTGCCTAGGATGTTGTGTTTTCCATTTTATCAATAGATGGGTAATGTTTTTCTTCCTTTTTGCTGCATTAGGAAATTCCTATGTAAAAGAAAAAAACCTGAAAGCTGGTTATACGTAGTCTTTTTGAGGAAAAAAAAATCTCAATTTAAACTTCTATATTTAGATGATTTAGAGGGAGAGAAAGACAACATAGCATAAATTCAAAATTTGATATTTAATTTATAATAATTTAAATTATTATTTAAATAATAATTAATAATTAAATAATAATTTAATATGCCTTAAGGGAACGGACACTGATGAAGAGTGTGGTTTTTAGTCAAGAAGTAGGTGTCATAGGATTCAGTGTGCCAAAGCAACGTTTTTCAACAATGCTGCTGTTACTGAAATTAGTGACTGCTGTGCAGTGATAGAAATACAGTTGTATGGTCTGTAGAGTTGTGCATGTCAGGTAGCATTCTCTGTGCATACACCCCACCACTGGTCTGCTTATTGTGCTAGACTTGATGTACTTAGCTGCAGGTTTATGTTAAACATGTGAGCTGTAACAGTTGCTTTTTAACGTAAAACTTTATAGAATTGTTTTCTCGAAATCAGTCAAATTCTCTGACACAGCTTCTGGAGTTGTTGAAAGTGAAAGACACCCTTCAGGCAACAATATTGTAGTACAGATTTCTGAGTGTCTTTGAGCTGGACTATGAGCAAGTCACTTACAGTGTCAGCAATATGTATGTGTTCTGTGTGAGACTCCAGAATGTCAGGACTTTGAGGCTTCTCGAATGCTTGAAATTTAACTCTATTAGTAAAATGTTGATCCAGTTATGTGTGCAGTAAAAGTGTTGCTGTAATCTACTTAGCTGCAACTCTGTGCTGTTTTCCTCTTGCAAAACCTCTAGTGATGAGGTGCAGCCTTCTTGCTAAAGAACATTCATGTTTCAGCCTGATTAACATTTTTAAAATATTCATGAAAGATAACCAGAAATTTTGCTGACACTGTTTTTAGAAGAACTAAATGCTCCATAGCACATATTGAATTGTACATGGCTGCTGTAGTAGAAAAAAAATACCCGGGAGATGTCTTTTTTTCTGGGCTCCATGACAAATTTTACGTCCATCTGCACTTTAGTTTCACAAGAACATAAATATCAAACTATTTTAACTTGCACCCAGCTGGAAAGTATATACTTTATGAGAGGAATGACATTTTTTAACAGTACTGTATTCATAGGTTATGGATCTCATGTGGATAATAAACTTGAACCCTACACTGTATCTAGTATTACATTATGGAAAAACTTGTCTTTCAGGAAAGTTTTTAGATTGTGTCCTTGCTTTTTGAAGAACTCAAGAAAAGAACGAAGTTCACCTTGTGCATGCTTGTAGGTAATGGTTAAAAGCCATCTGAATTTAGAAGTTCTGTTGGTGTTTCCTATGGAAATATGAATTAGCTATTTATCCTCATAGAACCGGTTGCATCTTCAGATGGGAGAGAGGAAAACATTCTCTACGCTGGTCAGAATTAATTCTCCCTACTTCATCAACAGAGTAATTAGCTCTGGGGTTGTCAACAAAATACAACAAATTATTTTGTGTTCCAAGATAATACAAAGTAAAAAATATAACACAAATGCAAAGTAACTTGGTGATTACAAATTTGGACTTGATGATCTTAGTATTGACCTGGCGCTAAAAACGCCGAAGTTGTGGGTTCTATCCCTGCATGGGCCATTCACTTAAGGGTTGGACTTGATGATCCTTGTGCATCCCTTCCAGCTCAGACTAGTCTTTGGTTCTGTGACCTTGAGGGTCTTTTCCAACTGTTATGATTCTACGAGCAAGTGATGCCAAATTATTTTGTCTGGCAAAATGAAATATCAGTAATTTAGGAAAATACACTTGAACAAGGAGAAAAAAAAAAAAAGGAAAAGGTTAAGGAAAAAAACAGTGAAAAGGCCAAGAGGAGCTTTAAATATGGAGAACAGAGACCAAGAAGAGAAAGTCAATTGATGAGTTAAGAGATGGGCGGCTGTCATTGCTGTGAAGTTCTGTGATTTCTCTCATATAATGGCTTTCTTGTGAACAGAAAAGAATGGTAGAGCTGAAGTATATGCCTGTTTAGGAAATTGAATACATTTTTAGTAGAGTGATAAAATATTCATTTGTTGTTTTGTGTCCTCACTTTCCCCCAAGGCAAAACAAACAATAAATTACAGAAATGCCTCTAGCAGAATTTTCCTGTCAGCATTCTAGGAGTCATGCCTTCTGCAGACAGGTTTTGCTCTTCTTGCAATTCAGCAATCTGAATCTTCTACCTATGATACTCATTGCCTAGGGAACATACTGTGTTTTGATCTATTTCATTTTTGTGTAGTCTTTTCACCTTTCAGGTGTTCCTATCTACCTCCATGCTCAGCTTAAAATCCTCCTCTCCAGCTCTAGTTGCATTTTACTTTTGCTGATACCATGCTGAGTAGTTCTTCTCCAGCTTCTATAGGAAAGACTCTCCTGAGTTTACTCTGAATGTATTTTAACTGTCATTTAAAAACAGAAAGCATGTAAAAGGAAAAGTTTTCTCAGTCAATTTTGTTTCTTCAAACGCAGCTGACAATATTTCCTTCATTCTAGTCCAAAGAAGATAAAAATTAATGGAGTCTGAAGTCTGTATCAATGCACTGATAACGACTCAGATTGCCTCAGAAAGCCAGAAAGTTCAAAATGTATGATTCTTAAGGTAGTAATGTTATAACATATGTAAAGGTGGAGTTGTATCACACAGCTAAAAGTAATGTCATGTCAAGGTCAGTGGAGTGTTTATGTAAGAAATAAGTATTTCTGATGTATTTCTTATAACTCTGCAGTCTTGATGTATCATTAATACACATTTCCACATTTAAGATCTGCAAGTTTCAATAAATGGAGCAGGAAAGGGCTAGAAAGAAGATGACATTAAGTTTCATGAAGGACTTAGGGCACCTTAAATGTGTGTATGGAATTAAATATAGAAGAAACTAATTTTATCTTTCCTTATTAAGTTTTTCTAATGGATTTGTCAGTCTAGTATGAATCAGTGTTATTAGATAGCATTAACAATGTCTTATAGGGTCTTTTTTCTTTTCTTGCTGTTCTTTGATATCATATCATCTGTATACTAAGAATACTGCATGGGTAGGTATTTCAATTGCTGTCTCTTTTACGCACTTTATCCTTTCTAATTGTCTTTCATATTAGCAAACAAGTATTCTGTGAACCTGATCTTGTTTATATTAGCCCTATTTAATGCAGCCCTCCTTGTAAGGGTTTCAGGATGAGATCTTGGACTTTGGCTTTTCCATCTGTTGCCTGGAAGAAAATACTAAACCCTTCCAAACAGTGTAAAAATGATGATATAAAAGCAAGTCTTTAACTGAAAGCTTTCAAGGGCACAATATGGCAATATGCACATGTGATACAGTATTTCTGTGATTTTATAGCATTATTTAATTAGTGTATCTATCAAATTTTGTCCAGTTAGAAGAGCAGTTGGTTAGGTAATTTGCCCACGGGTTCTGCCTCATTGGAGCCCTCCCCAGTCTTTTAGCCCTGCACTTTATTGTGTCTATGATGTGTGGTGCAAAACAAAGTGTTCTTGCTAGACAAAAGGCAAGACCACACAGAATTTCAAGAATGTTTTGCTAAGGGTTTGTTAAAATGTGGGAGAGGGCAGGAAAAGTATTAGAAGTTAAAACCATGTATTAACAGTCTACAAAGCTACAAATATGTGAAAAATATATAAAAAACTAAAAATCTTTAGGCATCACACACACTAATTTTTTTCTGGATAATAACTATCTACATAGGTTTTTAAAAACCTGGCTCTTATAAATTCAGGATTTTTATTAAAAAGGCAGGATGTTGAGGCTGACTCCAGAGATAGGAAGCCAGAGTCACATGGTAGTGGTAGCTCAGATCATGCTGTGCTTCATACTTGGATTTTCAACTGTTGTAGAAACTGCATTTTCTCTACAACGGTTGCATTGCCCTCAGTGTGGTAGCAGTGTTTTGTTCTGTGCATGTTGGCAGCATGTGTTACAGTGGCCAGGTCTTCTCTACAGTAAAGAAGTTCTATTTTATGGTCAGCAGAAGGGAAAATGCATTTCTTGCTGTTTCATAAAGAGATAATCCCACTGTTAGATAATCTAGGTTAGATTCAGAGTAGTTTTATTTTCCTGGAAAGGAACCGGCCTAATCACTGCAGAAGTGCAGGGTGATTTGGGCTGTGCCTGACTCTGCCATCATCTCTGGCCCTGTCCTGAAGTTGCTACTGCACTTCCTAGTTCCCATTGGTGCAGTGGCTGGTGCCAGCCTTGTTGCTGTACTTGTTGCAGCTCACCTCCCCTTGCCCCTCGGTTAACCAGTTAATACTCCTTCAGTATTCTGACACTGGGGGGGAAAACGTTTGTGCATAATGTTACTGGCTGATAGGTGTGATTCCAATCCATGACTAATGGCAAAGCACAGTTGTTATTCCCACATTGCCATTAGGGATGAATATATTATTTTAGCATGTTCTCCACCCACAGAAATTTCTCAGTCTCTTCTAATTTGCATGACATTTTACAAACAGCTTTTTAGGAAAATTGAGAGCATTGAGGAAAAAGAAGCTTGGTGCAAAAGACTCATATGGCATTGCCAGACACACACAATAAAAATTGCAAGTTAGAAAGCAGTCTAACTGTTAAGGAATTAAAAGTAAAGATAAGCATCTATTTGACTGCATCCCATAATCATTATACATAACTGCCAGTCTGTGAGCCAAGCAGTGTTCCAGCAGAAAGAAAGGGAACAGTTCAGCATGTAGAGACAGAATCTGAGAAAATATATAGAAGTTATTAAAATTAGCTAAAGAAAGTATTCACTATGTCTGCCTGGTTTTTTGAGATTAAAGCTCAAATGTAATGATTTAAGGGAGCACCTAATCTCTTTTCCTTATTAATATTTTTCCTTTGAATTAAGATAACTTGAGAATTCATAGTAATTAAGACCTCCTTTATTAATGCCAGTGTCAAATTTTCATATTTAAAGGGCTTGGAAGATCTTGGAAACCACAACAGGAAAAGAAATTGAGTGAGTAAGAAGTAGAATACCTGGTAAGTAATGGGTCAAGACTGAGCAAAAAAAAAAAAATAGAGTATTGGAGCTTTGCAGTCCCATTTGATTCGCAGACTAGATTTATGCCAACTCACTGTAGTTTGGAGCAGTCTCAGAGATATTCTAAAGTTTTCCAACTGTCATCTAAATAGCAGCCTGCCAACAGAGAAGACAGAAAGTCCAGTAGTGCCCCTTGCTTCCTGTACTGAGGCTGGAAGCTGGAGTAGAAGTGCCAGCTTTGTGTCTGCCAGGGGGACTCTGTACAGTTCTGCAAAAACAGGGAAGTTTTTGGCTGGGGAAATTGAGTTTGTTTTTGGTTTCTGTGTGGGTAGAGCAACACAAAGGGATTCAGACACACTTGAGGAGCCAGGATTTTCAGTCTATTATGTATATTTGATACATTTTATGCTATCCTGTTTGGAAATAATTCCAAGCATGTACAGAAAGGAGCTGTTCAACATGACTTTTTTTGCCAGAGCTCCAGCAGCTTGCTTAGTGCTATGCAATATTCAATGAGTTACTGACAAATTTGTGGGTTGTCAGGCTAACCACATGGTTGGTTTTAGAGAAGTCTACCAGTTTATTTGCTGGGTCAATTTTTTGATTGATTAGGGCAGTATCGGTTAGCTGACCTTCAAGTTTAATTATCTGAGAAATGGCTGTTTTGTGGAGCAGCCTCCAGGCTGGCAGTGACCAACGCCTGAATTGAACCGAAGTTCAACAGTTTACCTGAAAAGTGTCAAGTGAGCAGCTGTACTAGGTCACTGTGAAGATTTCACTCATCTCCCTAGTGAATATGGCAAGTGGAACAATGTTGTGTTATACTCCAGAGAAATAAGACTTGGCTTCAGGTTTAGCTTGTTTTTCTTTATCTTATTTCTGTGGTAGTACATAAGAGGACATAATTTATGCAGTGTGTCAAAACATAGTGGATTTATTTTGACTGTCTGATGTGATGCCTCTGTAGTTCCTCCAGCTTAGCAGCATTAGTGTTCTGACCAATTTAGATTCCTAGTCGGAAAAGAGGATCAAAGACTTCTATGCCACAGCTTTTCTTCTTGGTCCCTACCCCTTCTGCCACTCAGACTACAAGTGAAAATGGGAGTGATGAAGACCTTGCACTTGTTCTGTGGCTTGACTTTTATCCTCCCTCTTCTCTCCCCTCTTTTTTGTGAACACTCGTGGCCTACTGCAAGTTGTATTCCTTTTCCCTATCCTATTGGAGCCCAAAAGAAGGAGGACACCATCTGTATGGTAGCTACCAAGAATCATTTTTACATGATTTGAGACCCATGTGCTATCTGATATAAATGGCCTGAGTGAACCTGTTCTCCAGCTATCTGAGAAAGGCAGAATTCATGATTTTTCATCATTTTATGAGCAGCAACAGCTTTTCCATCAGTTATGATGTTCTGTAAAGTCAGTGCCAACTGCTTTCATGTCATCTGAAAAAGTATGCACATAGCCTAGAATTCTGTATAAGGATGTTTTGAGCTCCATTGCTGATTTATTGTAGGCAGGTACTACTTGAATATCAAAAGAATCATAATGAAAATAAAGGTATTATTGCAAGATTAGGTGGGAATGGTCTTGGACAGCCAAGTCATATTTGACATAAAAGGTGGCTTGAGTTGGCTACAGTAGAGGTACTTTTGGAACCTACTAACGCAGAAAATGCTATTAATATGACTGAACTGTTGCTTCCTTTTGGCAATTCAAAAACATCAGTAATGTGTATTGTGAAGTTAGATACTATGTCACTTGCCAAGCATCACTTGGCAGTCTTCGAAATACTTGGAGATCTGCTGATTTATTAATATATTGTCTGCTGATGTTTATACAATCTGTCATCTGCTCTCCTTGAATGTCTAACTGCCCTCTGGGAATTAAAGCTGTATTTCTACTCATGCTAATCAAAACTTGGTATACAAAGTATTTCTGCTGTCAGGGGAGCTATAGTGAACAAGAAACACTGAACATGATCTGTCTGTGAATTGGCTCCTACATGCCATCTCCCTTTTTGCTTTTTCATCTTTATTTTCTCCCTCTGTAACAGTAATCATCACAAAGTAATTCTTCAAACAGTTATTATTTTAAAGGAAACAGGACATAAATGTGCATTTTCAGAGCAAGAACAAGAGGCACTTGTCTCTAATTCATCAGAAATTTTGGCACTTTCTGGTTCGAACACTTTTATAAGGATACATCACACTGCAGTGATTTTGTCTATGGAGAATTCACTCCTAATGCCCTGCTTCATGGTGCTACTTTTTAAGGCCCAAGTATGGCTTTTTAGACATTACCTGCAGTAGTTAGCATGTGCATTCTGAAATAGTGATAATTTCTCTAGTGTCACTGTTCTTGCCTATGGTGCATTATAGATAAACTTACACAAACAAATTTCAGTCACCCTCAGTCAGTAACCATTCAAAATACTGGTTTTGTTTTTACTATGGTGTTGTCTTCATGACAGTAACTTTTCTCTGCAAGGATTCATTAAATTCATTAAATATGTTCTATTTTATTCTGATCAAATATATAGTATCAAAAATATAATTAATTTTGGTATTAAAATAGCAAAATAATTAATTTACTGTGAATTTTTTTTAATGTCAGTTATGCAGAAACAGGTTTAGCATAACATAGATTATATCTGTTGTTTCTCTTGCATTTTAAGATCGGTTCTTAAAGCCTTATGTTCTCTTAAAGCAGACAATACTTTTATTTTAGCACTCTTCAGTGTTTGACATTGGCTCAGTGATAAACTTATCACTTATGTACCTTTCGAAGCACTTCTATATTACAACACAGTCCTATCAGATGTTTTGTTATTTGGAGTTATTTAGCCATAGCAATGGAATATTGCTTCCCTACATGAAGGTGCAATTAAAAAAACAGTCAACAAAATTTACCATTTTTCTGTCTTTATCTCATATTTTTTTACCTGTTGCTGGTTGCTGCACAAAATGAAAGTTCTATCTAAAACTCCAGGCTAAACTTCGACACTGGCTGAGGTTGTCTTCAGATTCCAGTGTTACATTTTAACCTGGACTATGACTCAGAAAATGATATCAAACTGTAGCTAAGCAGTTGAATAAATTTTTTAGTTAAGTGGATTCAATTCTTGTTGAGATTATTTTTTAAGTACCTTTTAAGACTGTTTTCTTCTTTCTCTCCGTTCTTCCTTAGTCATCTTTTGGCCACCATGCAGGGCAAAAAAGTAAACTTGACAGACGTTTCATTTATCCAGGACAGTTCTAGGATTAGCCCGTGTTCTGGATCTTTCCTGCTCTCTTTTACAGTTCTTTTGGAGCTTTTTCAGTATTACTTTATTCATTGGATGTTGGGAATGTCTGTAAAGCATGTTATGCATGAAGTGAAGAGATGTTCAATGATCACCTTGTCCAACATTTTTAATGCCCATTTTCTATTTCAAGGGCTAATCTTAAAACAGTTCCAGCATGTTCTGAAGATCCTCACAAGTTACAAGTAAACAGCAAGTAATTGGCATTTGCAAGTGTAGTTGGTTTTGTATTTATGCCATCGGGTCAGTAATTTTGGTTCAGTAACAATGCAGTCAACTTTCTATCAGTAAATAAATGTAAAAGAGTTTCTCATTTGTGAAACAAAAACTGTAACTTCCTCTGTAAGTTGGGAGACTCCTGGATTCTGTATAAGGGTATCTTTAACTTCAACAGATAAGCAATTAGACCTTGATGTGTTATCTTTTCTGTATTTATTGGTCAGTAATAAATTTGGAAAATAAATCAGAAAAGGCTTTATGAATGTTGTGGAATAGGCTAAGAGAGTGAGGAGACTTCAATGTCTTGCATCAGGACAGAGCTTGTTAAAATGATTAAATAGATTTGATTTAGGAAAGAAGGGCTCATGAAGCTGAAAATCAAAACACATCTAAATCTCACAATAATAGTGAATTTACTAATGTGATGTGTATGTGATAGAGTTATCTCCCTTGTACTTGATTTTNTACACAGCAAATGTAAAATAGAATGCATCAAAACATTATACAGTTTTCTCATCTAATTAATCTAGAAAACAGAGAGACCTTCAAACTAAATTTTCAAGGGACCATGAGATTCTGACAAGAAGAGAAAGTAATGGTTGTAATTGCTGCTTCTGTTGAATCTCTAAAAATAGCTTTTATCTTCTTGAGGTGTACTTTTGTATGTACAATGCCAATTTCAGAAAAATTGATGCATCAGAATATATGTATTGTACCCAAAAATGTACATGCTATCTTGGAAATATTCTGCCCTCCAATTTCTTTCTTGTTGAACAAATTCCTGCTTTTTTTCTACTTAAATAATATTATATTGGAAGCTGACTTTCATTTCAATGTGATTTTTTTTATTCATAACAAAGGAAGTGTTCAAGGTTCTCTTACTTTCAGTAAGAGAACCATAATTTTCTTTTTAAGTTTTTCATTTTCTTCTTTTTTTCAGAGAGAGTTGAGATATAAAAATAGAGATGCATTTAATGGTGCAAAATGCCCAGGGGCTTACAGCCTGCAATTTAATGTTTTATTAATAATTTTCCACAATAATTATAGTTACTTGTTGATCTTCATACAATTCTTTTCAATATTGCTTTGAATTTAAGATTAATGACATGAGGTTTTTTTCTGGAGTTTCAAGATCAGTTTTCCAGTCATAAGACCAGATATCCATCTGCCATTCACAGTGAGCACTTTTTGCAAAGTACTCAGCTACATGAATTATTTAATACTTCATCTGTTTCTGTTTGCAAGGACTGCTTTCTTTCTGTAGACAGTAATAACCTTGATTTGCTTTTCATATGTATTAAGTCTAACTTAGTACTGGTTTTGTGAACTACCTTAGGTTGAATGACAAACAAGATAATTGTGGAAGTCATAAAGCAAAATTGCACTTTGCAACTTAACCTGCTCTGCAATACTTACAGTGTTCTTGGGGTTACACTGAGTGGTAACTTTTCAAGAATACTAAAACTAGGAACCCATTTCTTTATTATGTACAATTAAATATACAATTAAATGCTATCTAGACTTAGTCTCCTCGTAGAGGTACAACTGAATGTAGATTCAGAGAAAGGGCTTCTGAATGGTGACAAAAAAGTCATTCACACCACAGGAAGACTGGGATGAAAAAAACATATGTAGCACTATTTAAAACATGTTATTCTAGGATGGGATCAGGTGATTGGGATATCAGCTCTCCCTTTCTCTGCCTTTGAATGTTTGGGTAAGCAGAATACATTGTTACCAGTTAGCCCTGTTTGACTTCTTCAGAACTTCTAGCTGTTTTTTATGGCTGCACAGTTGAACATCTTCAGTGAACTATTCTTTAAGTTGGAGATTTTAACGAGAGACCATGATGGTAATTTTCTGTGATGTCTTGTTTAACGTAAGACAGATTTTCTTCATGAACACCATTAAAATGTAGTCAAAAAAGCTGTGCAATTACTTTGAACTGTCTTGTTTATCTTAACACTGTCATGAAATTGGCTTATTTCCATTCCTATGAACTAATGTATCAATTATTAACAACTATACAGAGAACTTGTCAGAAAGGTGCGTGGGCACAATTTATCTGAAGGGGTAAAATTGTCTGTATCAGTTGTATTTCTGCAATGGTAGAAAGAACTGTCCAGGGATAAGAAGAAATTGATAGAATATTGTATATAATATCTTACATCAAGTAAAAATGGGATGATGATGATTGTGTTTGATTTTTTTCTCTTTTTCCATTTCCCCCCTCTCCCCCCACTTCCTTTCCAAATGTGAGAAATTTTGCATTGAGATGCTGAGGATGCTAGTGCTGACATGGCTCAATGATTAACATTTCAGTGAATTAAGTATGACTTTTTAAATGGTTGTGCTTATAGTATTATTTTAGCTAAGTGTGTAATTCTCATATTTCTGCTATTCCTGAATGGAGAAAATTAAGACAGAAGAATAAACTTTCTTTCTGTCTCAAGCAGTGAAGGGCGTCCTGGATTCTGGGGTTTCAGGTAAATACATGTGTGTTAATCTTGTTTTGTCATACTGAATTCCTGGCTCATAACTGGAAGTTAGAAAATGATGTTAAAGGTCTTCTCTAGCAGGAAAACAGGTCAGTTAATCTAATAAACCTTCTGCATACAAATAATTTGTGCAAAACCAGTTATGAAATCTAAGGTGAAGCTGAGCTATGTAATATACAATCAGTTTGGAAAGCAATCTAATCGATGATCTATTCTTTCCCTGAGACAATGATCAGGGAAGATATGAACACATAACTCTTTCCTTAATTAGATGCTCAGTCATAGAATGCATTTCAAAGTACCTTTAACAATTGAGTAATAGTGAACCTATGGTAAAAAGAAAATAATCATAGCAAGAGTAAGAACTGAGAACAGAGATTGGTAGATAATTTGAAAATGGCACTCAAAACCAGAATATATTTTAAAACATCAGGAGGAGGACTAAAGTAGATGTAAAATAAAATTTTCTCCACTTTCCATGGAGAATCATTAAAAAATATTGAAATCAGTGGCATATTTTATTAAAGTACAGCAAATGCCTCGAATTAAATTTTAGTATAGGAAAAATGTCATTGTGAGCTTTATATGTGAAATTTTACTCTTAACTATTTTCTGTCAGCAGAGCTATAAAACATTCTAGTAACAGATTCTTTGTGTTAGCAGTGCAGCCTTCAAAATGGACAAAACACACAATACTACATAAGTTTTAAATTAATGCAAGGTCTTTGTGTTGTCTGTTGCACAAACACTTCCAGAAAATGAAGTCATTAAGTGAATAAGATGGGAAGACCTTGTAGGTGATGTGTGGTAGAGAAATATCAATTTCTGTTCTACTGTTGATTCTTTTTGATAAAGTCCCAAATGTTGAGACAGATGTGTGGTGTCCTGCATTATATTTGTACCATGACTACATTGAGTATGTGTGGAAGGTTTTTTTCCACCTGATTTATAGGGGAGGGGTGGTGCATTAACTAGAAAATGTAAGAGAGAATTTGGTTATCTTTCTACTCAGAAGGGAAACTTCTCCCCGTGTGAAATCACAAGTGCCAATGCAGCTTCTCTTTATATTCCTGGCAAAATCCTGAAGTCCTTACATCTACAGTGGAGGTGCTTGTGATAACCAGAGCAGGTGCTTGAACTTTCTTGCTCAGCTCAGATTCCTAAAGCATTGGGGGTTTTTTACATTTTTTTTCCCAGACTTGCAAAGGTTAACATTTTGGATGTTTGAGAATGAATTCAGAGTTTGTAGCCTAGCTGAAGATAAAAAAGGTTATCATTGGCTCATTTTTTGGCTTTTTCTCTTGGAGCCTGCTATTAGTGAAAACATAGTAACTACATTGTCCCTGTAGTGTGAAATATATGGAACACTCCAAAAAGCATGAAAATAACTCAATGACTTTAAGGATGTGTACAGAAAGAAACGTATCTAAAGGTCTGTAGTGCACATTTATGTTTTGCGTTGTTTGTTTGTTTGTTTTTTGTAGGTATGTTTGGGTTTTTTTGGTGTGTTTTTTTGTTTATTTTTGTTAATTTTGTGGGGTCTTTTTGGTTGTTTTTTTAAAATTTGTTCAGGTTTTTTTCTTTGCTTTTTTGCATTTAAAATATTCTTTCTTTCTGGTGACAATTATATGTATGCAAAAGAAACTGATGTATTGAGAACAAGCAGCCAACCTTTGGTTGTTTTACCAGTAGCAAGGAATGTAATTTAAAACAATATATTCCCATTATGAATTATTTGCTAAAAATTACTAATGGCAAAATGGCTTTAGGAAATGTTAAATACACATACCTTTAGTGGTTTGCTGAAGTACTTTCTTGCAGCCACAAGCTGCAACATCATCAGGTCAGGTGGGCATTTCCTCCTTCTACTTAGTGGGTAGCTTTGAAGTCAAATTATCATGTACAAGGGTCTGTAATGTTCATAGAAATATGAATGGAATAATAAACTCTGACTTAGTCGAGCACTAGAATTTGAATTAGCCACTTTGGCAGAAGAGCTGAGGTGGTTCTTGTGACCCTTCACTGCTGTAACACATCTGATCTCATATCATATTCAACTTCATCCTTAGTCTGTGCTGCATTTCTTAAAATCTCTATTTTGTGTTTATCCTGAGAATGGGGAAAGAAAAAAGAAAAAAAAATCTGCATTTTGTCTTGTAATAAGAAAGTTGCTTTGGTACATCTTGCATGATAGAAGCTGTCAAATGGAGTTATCAAACAATGAGTACACATTCATTTAGCAGAAATCTCTATTGGAAATTTATAGCAAAAGATTGGAAATTAACAGTGAAAAATGTAGTAGTCAAAATAAAAAAGCTAGCAAGTTCTTTAATTGGTGTTTAATTAATTCTTTTGTGAATTAAAAAACATTAATATTCCTTTTAAAATGCTGCTACTAAAGCTATTAAATATCAATAAATCCTTTGAGTTTTTGCAAATTATCCTGTGTTAGAAGGATTTTATGAATTACTTGGTTAAAGAAATATATGTACCTAATAAGAATTATTTACTGTACAGCAAAGTAGCAATTCTTTGCAAGATATGTAATACTTGAGTGCTCAGGGTTGAGATTACTGATGTTGACAAGAAAATGTTCAAGTCATCTTTCCAATCTGGCAAAAAGATGAGGTGTCAGGCACTGAATTGCCAGGGTCCTTATCTTCATGGATGCTGTAATACAGAGGACACAATGAATAAATACTGTTTGTAATTATCCATAGAGACAGACACAGATGGAGAAATGATGCTTCTTTTTTAGTTGAATGGTGGGAAATAGACTTTGGGCAAACTGCTTGGAGTCCTTAATCCTCCCCACACAGTGTAGGGAGTTATAGTACAGAAGGCATTTCCCTTCCTATTAATTAGAGAGAGAGAGAGAGTGAGAGAAACAACAAAGAGAATAGAGGAAAAGACCACAATCATACTGTATAAAATGCACATCAGTAGATATGAGGGATTTGCTGATTGATATAACTGATGCAGAAGGGCTAGTCAGTCCTTTGTGGAATTTGTGGGGTGCTTCTGGTGAAGGAAGGAAATTGCTACGTCTATTATACACATCCTACGATATCTAATCCAGCTTAATTGTCTACAATACGTCAGTGCAAGTCTAATAATTCATTCAATATATATTATTGCATAGGTAACTGTAAACAGAGCTAAAAATAGGACAGAACTTCTGTTTCTGTAGCAAATAAGGATTATTTAAGGTTTTATCACAGGGTAGAGTATATTAAGAGAACAACAGTTTATTTAGGAGGAACCAGGTGGTTGCTAGCTCTCCATTTTAATTGCAGGTGAGGAGTGCTAAAACAAGCTCCATAAAACAGATGCTGTTACCCTTTCACTTTTATCTTTTTGGGTTCAGGCTGTGTCATCTTCCATGTCACAGCATAAATTGGAGTTAGTGTGAGGCAGATAAATTACATGATCAATGACCTGCACAAGATCAAGATCATGGTAGAGACTGATCAGGCCTAAAATCCTCCCCAGGTCCCCTTTAAACTGTTCAGCAATTAGTTGGCACTGACATAAGAAGCTCTGCAGTTACTGAGGATTATCACTGTAATGGTGATCTTTTCATGTTAGTGTAATTTTTTCCCCTTAATGGAACATAACATCTGTAATATATCTGCGAATTTGTCACATTTTTGTTTGCACTTTTTTTGGTTCTTCTTTATTTTCTTGGCTAATACAGTTATTTGTTGAAGGTTGTTGTGTCAGTGGGAACTTCTTAGATGATTTATGAATAGTTTTAATGGTACTTACATATTTTTCATAAATTATGAAATAATAAACCCATAAAACACAATTTCAGGAAGGGTTATTTTTAAAGAAAATATTATTTTCACTAGATTTTGCCTAGAACACAGAAAAGGAAACCAATTTGGAAACCTTAAAAGATTTGAGACTGAATTAGAACAGTGTATAGAATAAACATCTATGTATACTTTGGGTTTATCACAGCATAACTTTAAATGGAAATAAAAAGATCTCATTTATTTTGCTGGCAGATAACACATAAACTACTTATAATCTTAAGTAATACATTACTGCTTCTAATGGATAGGTATACAGACATGTGACTCTTGGGGGTACCCTGCAGGAATTGGACTTGGGGGTCCCTTCCAACTCAGCTTATTCTGTGATTCATGTGATACTTAGATAACACAGAGCTGCTTACAACCTGTGTCACAACAACTACTAAAACTTCAGTGGGTTGAACTGGAAAGGGGACTGAAGCACAGATAAAGCATCTGGTTAATAGTATTGAAAATGGCAGCCAAACACTTGTGCACAGTTCCTGCACAGTTTAAGCAAGTGGTTTCCATAGGCTTTAGAAGGTTGAACTTAACAGTAGAGCTAGACCCTCATGTATGGGAAGGACAGTACAATCCTTTGGAGGATGTTAGCATAATATGCAGAAGTAGTTCAACAAGTCTATTTGCCTTTTAAGTTCAGTGTATGGTCATAAAACTGTGGAGTTTTGTTAAAATATATTTTTTCAGGGACATGTGTACAGGTAATGTACAGTGATGTAGTTTCAGTTGAGTATAATGAAAGTTTGAAAAGGTCAGGGGATCTTAGGAATCCAGGCATGGGTGTGGTTTGAAGCATGCTGAGTATGAGGTAGCACATTGTCAGAATACCTACATCTTTCACAGCAGTCAAATCTAACCATTCTTTTTGTTGCTATTTCTCAAAAGAACTGGTCCAAAATTTAAAAGCTCACTTGTCTTATCTGCTAGTTTTTCTGTGAAAATAAGAGCATGGATTACTCTTCTCTTTAAAACTTAATTTAGCATCAATGCCTTCCCCTGACCACATGCTCTCTGTCCTTCTTGCTCTGCTAAGCTTGCCTAGAAGCTGATCTGCATTGTAGCTAATCAAGATGCTTCACTTCACCTTGCCTTTGTCAGCATACAAAAGCTCATGTCAGGGAAGCTTTCAGAGGTAATCAATCCAGAAAAATAGATCAGCCAAAGGAAAACATGGTGAATAAATATTTCATTGCACTATGTAAACCTGTTGTTTTAAATAGCAAAACAAACAGCTTAGGCTGTTTTCTTTACATATTTCAATTATTCATTTACTTTTTGTACAGACATAATTTATGTGTTCATTTGCAAGTATCATTTCTACAATTGGGATGATTTGTGCAGTATTCAAAAGCATTTAAGTTCCTTGACCGTTGTCATATTTTGGTAACTGCTTCCCAGAATGGAGTGATATGTCATCTCAAGGTACTAATGTACTTTCACTTAGACCATCCTTCCTCATTAATGATTATTATGGCCACAGCAATTTGTCCTACCTTACTACATTTAGTTGGGCCATGAGCTTGGCACCAGTGGTTATACAATCTTGACATCCTAAATACTATGGATTTATGCTTGAAACAGTATTTTCTTGCCTTACAGTACTAGGAGTATTTTTCACAAATTGGGAATCAGTGGTGGACATACACACATATGCCTGATGTTTAGTGTAGGAGTTTCTATGGCCTGTGGAAGATTATTGTGTGGGTCTGCAGCTAACAGGAACATGTATTTTCCAAGAACTTGAAAGCAAAATGTCACAGTGAGTGACTTCACACCCATGTAATCTGCACATGACAGTAGCAAGTCAGTGAAAGTTAAAAATGGAATCAAAGGGATTATTAATGTCTGTGGAATAATGGCTTGTGTTTATCAGCTACCTGTTTAATGGGAGTGAAATGAAATCTAACTGTATAAAGACAGGAGCTCTGAGCTGAGACTCTTTTTTTTTTTCCTAAAGGAAAACATAAGGTAGATGCATATGCTCTTTTCCAAATTTTTATCAGACGTGCTGGACTTTTCTATGATGTTCCTACAAGCAAGCCGCTAGGCATAAATAAATTTGTGGTGAACTGCAGGCTTTCTTTTGACAAATACATAAGAAAAATTTAAATGAGTAGCCATGTACCCACCCAAGGTACAGTTACATCCCTGCAGGCAGCATTTGTGACTGAATAGCTGCACAATTATATATACTGTAGCCATATACTGTGAGAGTTTTGGCTTGTCATACTCATAGAGCCGAAGTGGAGCTATGGCTCCTTTCAAAGGTTGTAACAACATTTTAAATCATAAACATTAGATTTTAATGTAAATATTCTGGTGGGTTAAAAATATATTGCTGTTTTCTGAAGGCATTTTCTGTTTTGTATGTCATGTCTCATGTATAAATGAGACATAATGTATAAAACACTTTTACCTTTTGCATAAACTTATATTGAAATAATGAGACTGACTTTTTTCAGGAAGTTTGATCTTTGAGCAATTATTTGATTTCACTTCTATTCAACGGTCACAATTTTAAGGGGCTTTTCCCCATGTTCTTTCCCAACCTTCTTGAGAGTATTTTAGATTCTTACTAAATGAAGAAGAGGTAGTTTTAATTTTCATTTTCAGAAAGAGATTCAATCATTTGAGTTTTCTGTTTCAATGCTCATTTCATATCCCTCTTGATCATTTTATATTTTAAGTATGGTAATTTCAGACAGGCAAGGAGTATGTGTAAACTCATTTGAATTGCAAAAGTGACTCCAACTGTATAACTGTACTTCTTTAAACAGAGATAAATTAGAGATTGACGGGTTTTTCTGGAATTTTATTTCCATTAATGTTGCTTTGTTTATAACAGAACTCATGAAGAAACTCCTATAGAATACCCATCCAAGTGTGAAAGCTGCAGTTCTGTTCTAAACATAAGTCATTAGATTGTAACTGTTACATCCAGCTGGTGGCTGGCCACCAGTGGTGTTCCTCAGGGCTCAGTACTGGGTCCAATCTCGTTTAATATCTTTGTCCATGGTCTGGACCAGGGGATCAAGGGCCCCCTCCATCAGTTTGCAGGCACTACCAAGTGGGGTGGGAGTGTTGATCTGCTGAAGGACAGGGAAGCTTTGTAGAGGGATCTGGATGGGCTGAATCAATGGGCCAAGTCCTGGTGCCTGAGGTTCAGCGAGGTGAAGTGCATTTGAGTTACAACCACGTGCAGTGCTGCAGGCTGGGGGCAGAGCAGCTGGAAAGTGGCCCAGTGGAAGAGGACCTGGGGGGATTTGATTTCCAGTGGCTGAACATGAGCCAGCTGTGCCCAGGTGACCAAGAAAGCCAGAGACATCGTGGCCTGTATCAGGAGTAGCGTGGCCAGCAGGGCCAGGGCAATGACTGACAATTTTCAAAGGCAAATGTTATCTTCTACTGAAATTAAAGGTTATTGTGTTTACATTTTTAGTGGCTATGAAAGACTCAGCTTTTGCTCTGCAGTGCTCAAGTCCCTTTGGTTTTATGTTTGTTTTAGAGTTCCTGATCAAAGGATGGTATTGGCCTGGGGTCATAACAAAGGTGGTACATGAAGGATGTTGTATATATAACTGATGTGATATATATAATAGTAGTATTTATGCTTAAAGGTGAAGAATACTACCTTTTTAAAATGTATTTAATAAAACCCCCAGGTTTTTCATGTTGTCTGCCAGTGTAAGTTGGCTCATGTTTTCTCATCATGTGTTACAAGTATGTCCTCCAGGCCTCTCTAGAAACATTTGCTTGCTTGCTTGCTGAGTAGCTGGAAGTAGGATTTTATGGTTGTTTGCAGTGTTCTCCAAATACTTTCATTTTCACATGTCTTAGTCACACAAGAATTTATTTAATACACATGAATATCTCAAAGGGGGTGCCAAGAGCATGGTGTCAGACTCTTTTCAGTGGTGCCCAGCAGCAAAACAAGGAGCAATGCCCATGAACTAAAACACAAGAAATTCCACCTCAACATATGGAAGAACCTTTTTACACTGAGGGTGGCAGAGCTGTGGAACAGGCTGCCCAGGGAGGACATAGAAACTCTCTCTGTGGAGACATTCCAAACCCACCTGGACACATTCCAGTGTCACCTGCTCTAGGTGAGCCCTGCTTTGGCAGCAGAAGGTTGGAATAGATGATCTCCAGAGTTCCTTTCCAACCCTGATGTTCCTGTGTTTCTTGGAAAGCACCCAGTACATCAACATAAGAGCATGTTTGTCCACTGGATTTAGTCATTCTGATCTTACCATAGCAACATTTGAAGTTTCTGTCTTCTGCTCTTCTCATACTCTTCTCTTTTCTGGTTGTAGCCCATTGCATTGGCTGTATAGAAAGTCTTAAATTAAAGGAGCTAAGATATCCCATACAAGCTATCATTCTTGTCCTGAAGGTTAATTTGCACTTATTCCCACTTGAAAAAAAATTCTCTGGGAACTACTCCCTCTTCTGGACCTTATGTTCCAGGGCTTGACAGATTTTAGATTAGAGTATAACTTCTATCTACTCTGCCATGCAGATTGATTTTAAATCACTTTACCAGGAAGGGTTAAGGAACGTAAAAGAGTCTTATTGTCAGTGGATTTTAGTGATTTGCACTAATTAGAATCTTTATGTGAGTAAACAGTACAATGAAAATGTGTGTGAACTCCCAATTATTTACATATTTTCTCTGAGAATATGTCTAGCTTCAACATGACAAATGATTCTGCTCAAAATTTTCTTATGATGCTGTCTGATCCAGTTAGAATCTCTTCAGAGGACATAAATACATTTATCCCCTAACAATACTGAGGAAAATAAAATATGTGGAAACCTCAACCAAAAACTCTTATCGGTGGTTAAATTATGGGATTTATTCTGGTAACCAAAGGGCATGTACCCATTCAAAATTCTCTACTTAGTGACCATGGGATGGCTAATCACCTTAAATCACAGGAATTTAAATTCCTTCAGGTACAGAAGTGAGGAGGTATTGACTTAGCTCTTTGATTCAGTTGCTGAGGTGTGATGGTCACTTTGAGACTTAGATAAAGTATTGTCTGAATGAGGCCTTTATGCTCTTTATCGTTTGTGTACAGGCCACATTTGAGATTGGATCTCCAAATTCCAGAAGATGTAATTGCCAAATGTAGTTAAGTGTTTTCAAAACCCATCAGACACCTCTGTGCATCTTAAAATATCTAAACAGCTTTGCAGTGTTGTCTAAAGAAGCTTATGTGGCTCTAGATGAATTTGAGGGCAGAACTGGGAATGGATCCAAGATCATTCAAGGCCTAGTCCAGCATGTCAGCACAAATCATCTTCCTCCTGAAATTTACTTCAACTGTGCCACAATTCTGTGCTCAATTCATTAATTTTTAAGAACAGGTACAATATACCTTAGAGTGAGTTTAAGATTGAATATCTTATTATTTATTGATGACATTGAAATCTTCATTAAAAACGCTGTATGGCCCTGAGTGTGCCCTTAAACTTAGTTGAAACCAACATATTTTAATGACTTGGCATAGTTGCTCCCATTTTCTCCAGTGAGAGAGCAATTTCATATTCAGTATGTCCACAGTATTATTCAAGCATTCCACTGACAAGACTTCACTCCACAAACAACATTTGTAAACAAAACAGTACAGGAGAGACCGCTTTTTCAGACAAGACAGTCTAGAGACACCAGTAATAATTTTGAACAAATGCACATTCTAAGGCAGAACAGACATGCACAGAGGACATTCAAGGTTTTGGGTTTTTTTAAAATCTGACTACATCCTGCTTTTACAAATGGTGCCAAGTGTTTTGCCTCCATTTTCATGCTTTCAGGATTAATTAGAATGCCCCTGATAGTCCCTTCAGTATTTTAAACCTTCTAAAAAAATGTGAGCGTATGAAAGAGTTTAGTTTACATTACTACAGCTTTGTCAGGAAAAGCATTCTGTTTAGAGAAAATTAATATGAGGTACTGACTGTATACAATCTATGGTAAGCGTTACTGAGAGTGCAATAAGCATTGCAGATTCATTCATTGTGATAGCAGCAATCTGAGAGCTAGATACAAAATGAAGAACTTGTGATGTCAAGGTCAGGTGATAGCCCAGATTCTATTTTTATTAATTAATCAGTCTGAATGCCTAAAGACATTGTGTCCCTGTAGAATTAAAATTTCTGGACTGAGTTCTCCAAGGCAGTGGTTCAGTCCTGTTGCTCCAGGGATAGAGAAAGTTTTACAGTTGGGATCTTTCTCATTCTCAAAAGAAAATATGGTAATTCCACAGTACTGGAATTACCTTCTTAGCAAGCATTAATAAAATAAATACCTTAATTAGACTCATGAAATTGTGGAAAGAATCATGTAAAGTTCTGCACAACAAGACATTAAAATATACCTGAGGTTGGGAGAAAATTCTCATTTAGAAAAAGACATACATTGCAAAGGCATCAAATATGGGAAATTTGAGTAGGTTTGTAGCGAACACCACAGCTTAATGCAGGGGACACATTCAACCAGTAATGGCTTTATTTGATGTCGCATGCTTTTTGATATATACATATTTTAATATATTTTACTAAGTCTATACAAGTCATGTATTATGCTAGGTTATATATTTGAAAGTCTGTACTGTAAAATTTTACATGTATACAGTTGAGGAGAACTTAGTAGACTAATTTGTGTGTGGAAGATTTCCTTCAGCATTAAAAGAAATTGTGATTTCATTGGTAATCTCAGATGGAATTGGATTAAGACTTCATTCATCATAAAATGGCTATTCCCTGCTCTCGTGTTCCTCAATACTCTGTGTCACAGGAGATATTGCCTGACAATTGCCTGACAATTGCAGGGTTTGAGGCTGCTAGGACCATGTAAAGCTTTTTTTCAACCTTGACAAAAGCTGCTCAGCTTGCTAACACTTCTCTTTTTTTCTTTTTCTTTTTTCTTTTCTATTTTTCCCTCACAGATCCTGACCTGATTAAGAGGGTGGTTTTATCACATACAATTTTATAGTTAGGTAGAATTGGAAAGCTCCCTTGTGAAGAGCGTGAACACTTGATCCTTCTTTCATTCAAAACTTTCCTTTAAATTCCTTTTATTCCTTTTGTGGTATGGCTGAACAATAATATTGGTTTGAAAATGTGTTCTCCCCCTTCCTGTTTTTGGATATATTCAAAACCTGAGACCAAGAAAAACCTGGATATTTTTAGAGTCAACTTTTAATCAAAAGTAGGATGTTCTGGAATTTCAGTGCATTTCAAGGAATTGCAGAAGCATAGACTGGGTAGTGATGAATTAAAGTGTCAGCTCTATTGTCTTCTGATCAATAAGATCCCTTAAAGAACCCAGAGACACTGACAAAAGAAGAAAAGTAAGTCATTTAAAGAGCAACACTGTAAATGCAGCAGTCATGACGGTTTGAGTGCAAAGTCTGTGAGCAGAGCTGCAGTAAAAGAAATGCAGGCAAACATTTGATTTTAAATCGCTTTAAAATCAGCCCCAAAAGAAATAAAATATCCAGAAAATGGTTTTTTATTGGCAGTGCCAAATACTACACAAATGAGCAATAAATAATTTTTTCTGGGCATACTAATTATGATATGAAGCAGAAAGTATCACTGAATGGTTTGATAGATGTGAAACAAATGTTTAGTGAGACAAAGGATAGAAATGAAGGGTAGTAAATTACACTGCTGTTTTAATAGCCTGTCACCAATGGGATATCCTAAGGCCATAGGAGGTATTTGTGGGTGAATGCTTTATCTTTTTCTTTTTTAGGAAAGAGAATATGGTTGGATGACTCCTGACTAAATTTATCACTACTTAATTATAGCCCCTTTCTATGTATCAGTAACAAAACTCTCTGTCCTTGACCTTGCTGTGTATTTTTCATTTCATGCTTTTGCAGGAGAAAGGGGTGGGAAGGCGTGACAGGTGAGAACAGAAATGGAAGGGGAGGATAACAGGAAAGGAGATGGTGTATTTAACAGATATTGAGAAAACAGATATTTTTCCTGTTTCTGCCACTAAGTTTAAGTATGACTGGACTAGTAAGATGCTGCTTTGGGCTCTAATACGCTGGAGTCTGTGTCTTGAGGATTATTTGTCTCTAGGTACACGAAGAACAGAACAGATGTAAATACATTAAATCTCTTGTTTGTAAGTGGCTTAGACTAGCCATATTTTTAATGTCTGCTCTTGTAGATTGAGATTAACCTCTTTTGGGTTCTGATCCAGCATGGTGCTGAATTTCATTGTATCTTTAAGCAAGAGTCGGATTCAATGGGTCCATGTTCATAATTAGAGGTATGCCCAAATGAGTGACTGAATGACAGCCTCATTTTGAAGTGCTTAAGAGCTTCAGTATTTCGTGAGTCACCTTTTGAATAGCTACATTTTTTAGAATTAAAGTATTTTGTCCCGTCTTACATGTAAAAAAAAATAGACTCCTAATACTATGCAAATACACTTTATGATTCATATCTGCAACCATACCAGCAAGGAAAAAAAAAGACTGCATAAAATGAAAGACACAATAAGATGTGTCAGGTAAGATTTTAAAAGCTTTGCCAGTGAGGAAGAACTGAAAATCCTACACTTGAAACCTAATGATAAAATATTGGCTCAAGTGTTGTAATTACTTTTGCAGCATATTTGTCAAATTGTTACTAGAAAAATATGGCTGCTCTTCTTCCTAGAATCTGCATTACCATGGTGGCTTTCCCTGTTCTGCATATAGGAATGTGCTGAATTTTAAGAGATCTGAATTTGGCTTAGGATGAGCAAGCAGCTGTAGCCTTCAGACATTCTTCTCGAGAATTCTGCAGGAGGTCTGAGCAGAAGAGAATATCTGATTAATCACCCTGTCCCAAACCAGCCACAGGAAGTCATTGCTTCTGGTATGTCTGGGCTTGACAGATGTCTATCAGATCATTGTGCATTACTGTTCAAACATCTCTGAAATTTTCAAGATATGGATGTAAGAAGCAACATAAAATGTCAAAGTGACACTTTTTTGTAAGATGCAGAATAACTGAGAAAGTGACATGAGACAAGAGCCCTCAAGATGTTTAAATTTTTCTTGAAGGTTTGACTTTTCCACTTGTTAATATTTCAACCCGTTACTTCACAAACCAACAGCACGAGACACTGCTTGATGTTGGCTACACAGAGCAAACTTAGAAAGCAAAGCACAACAGCAAAGCTCCTTATCTGACTTTACGGGACACAAACCTCATTTCTAAAGAACTAGCTCTGTAGCCTATCTACATCTTGACAAATGATTAAAATGAACCAGCTGCTGGTTTCAGATACTTCTTTCCATGCTTTAATAAATTGCAGTTACTGTTCAGAACTTTTATGCAACCAAATGTATTTTTCAAAGGTCTTGATCTACAGGATGGGTCTGACTTTAACAATCAAGATCAAGAGCAGTGGTGCTGGTAGCAGCCGAGCCAAGAGGCAACCTGGCAGAGCTGAAAGGTGCACGGGGGAGTGGTAGGAAAATGGCAACCCCACAGTGCTTTTGTTCCCAGTAATAAACACCTTTCTGGGGGTAAAACACCTCCTCTTATTGTAAGGTTTTGCTGTTAATATTGCTGTTGTTATTGTGCGTGTCTTGTCCTTGCTTTGTGCTTCCAGTAAATCGTGACCCTGACCCACATTCTCTGCTTTTTGTCCCACTTTATCAGAGAGGGTGAGAGAAGGGGAGTGGATTATTTGGAGTTTAATTTCTGTCTGATGCTAAAACCAGCATGAAATATCAAACACTACTGTGAATTCACAGGCACTTTTAGTAGTCTTTCTCTCCTGTTGGCCAGTGGGTTTGAAGTGAGTAGGACTGAAAGAAATAACTTTCTTCTTTTGCAGTCTCCAGTGTGAAATCTTTTGCAAGGTGGAAGGAGACAACTAATTTCAATCTAAATAGCAAGTAATATATTAAAAAATTATATTACTTTCAATGTTAAAAGGCCTAATGAGTATGGATAATTTTTTCCTTAATGTATGTCTTTAGAGACATTTGATCCATTCTTTCCCACTCTCCCTTTTTAGATACTACACGGAATGGGTTAGGGCTAGATTAAGAATTTGAATGAATTCTTGTTCACTTTCACTAAAAGCCCCACAGATTTTGCAAGTATTTTTCTTTCCCTGTCATCCCTTTTCTACTTGCAGTGAATATTGGTTTGTAAAGAACTTTTCTACTATGCTTGATCTATTGTGTGTAATGAATGAATTTATTAGATAGGATATCATTTTAAGTAAGAGTCCTGAGCAATGTTTATTTGGTGAGATCCCTAGAGGGATATTCCTGGGGCAAGAATAGGGCCAGAACTGTTCAAAAAGGGTATCAAAGGAAACAATGAGAACTCAGACCCAGCACGCTTTGCAGGCAGAAAGACTGCTATTTTTCCTGGCTGAGTAGAAAATCTTCCCATTAGAGGCAAAATATCACTGATGCAGTGATGGCTTCTGCTAGGAATGGTTGCGGTCGATCTGTAGTTCTGGCGGCCCGTTTATTAACAAGGTGGTTGATGCCCTTGTTTAAAATTGGACATGCCACAGAGCCTACATAGCTCTAGCTGTGTATTTTTTATTCTGAAAAAAAAAAAAACCACCAAACCTCACTGCCATACAATGGCAATGAAAATCTTGATTTCCAGATGTTCAGACGTCTAAGTATTTTTCCAAATCACATTCAAGTACCTGCATAGTCGAACTGAATTATAATAGAGAAGGGTAATTCGAATTCAGAGATTGATATAGTATTTTAATAGCAAAAATCCATTTGAAAGGGAACCACTACGCCCTGGTTCCCTGTTAGGGGCACAATTTCTGAGAGACAACTTGGTGGCTGAGTAAATGCACATGTCAGTAAAAAGCAGCAATAGCTGCTGCTTTGTCATGAAAGTAATGAGCCCTATGTTGCTATTCTTTGTAAATATCAGATTACAGTCTGGTAAAGCCAATTTATAATTAAAATATAAATTATCAATAGATAATTTGCTGGTTTGTATTTAGGGGTTTTCTTCTAAACCTTTCTTATTAGCATTCTGCACTTAAAATAGTTATCATAAAATTTAAAGTCTTTTTGAAAGCTCAGGATTAATTTCTGTTCAAGCAAGAACTCACAAGAATAGTTTTGATGTTGTTCAGCTTTTTCAGTAAACATTATATATTTTTATCCAAACATCCTTTGTTTGTATTTTCTGTGGTTTTTTCCTCAGTTCAACACAGAAATACCTATGTTCAAGGCAGTCAGCACTGAAGTGGTGGCTCTTGTTTTGAGAATCCTTCAGACTGACCCTCTGGTAAGATCATGGCTTGTTCATAATGGGCAAGTACTCTTTTATGAACAGGGTATTAAGTTGAGCATTTAAGATCTTACATAACAATGTACACGAAGTTCTCTTTATGATGCTCCTTCACCCAGACGTGATATTTCAAGCCTGTAATTCAGTACTGAATCTTGATTAGCCCTGGATTCACTTCTGGTTTTGTAGATGGATTTGAGGCCACCTGTAATATTTAACTTCATTTTTATGTCAGTCTGTATTAGGAATCAAAACAAATTCAAGCAGAAGATCTCGAAAGAATAAGATAAGGTTAGCCTCTGATCAGTTTTAATCATATTTTGATGTAAAAAAATCACTGGCATAATTTGTGATGCAGATACATACTCCCCATGTCATTACAAACAAAAGTTCTATTAGCTTCAGTTGCAAAAGAATTGCTGAAGGATGAGAATCTTCATCTGAGTGTAGAAGTGTAGGAAAAGAATGCTCCTGGGAGTCTTGAGGATTTTCACAAACAATGTATAGCAGAAAAATGAAATTTAGGGAGTCAATATTGTAAATATGTTCTTTTGAGAATTGAATCATGGCAGGAATGTTTGCTGGGAGGCTCTAAATCTCAGTGTTATTCATCAGTTTATGAAAAATTACAGCATTTAAAAAAGCCCAGCTCCTTTTTAAAGGTATGTAAGGCCAGAAAATCAATTAGTGAATCAAGATAAGTAATGGTAATTACATCATCAGCCTGGCACTTTGTTGAAACGTCAGTTTTTCTATACCTATGTTTACAGCAGAGACAGTAATCTCAAATTCACACTCTTAATTTAGAGGTAGACATTATGTGTCTGTAAAACCCAGAAAGAGCACTTCTACCCAGGTTGTTTGACTGGGGGAAATTAATCCAAACAAACAGATTAGCATTACACTCCCATGGCAGTGAATGTAGTTAATGAATATGACAATAAGCTGAAGTGCGTCTAATCAAATTGAAGTGAAACTAGTATTATCAAATGATAGCGTTTAACTCCAATTTTTAAATGGAATTACATCAAATATTAATTTAACATAAAACACAGGGGTAATTTCTCTTGGACCGTGGTCAAAGATGAAGGTTTTCTGTTTTATTATTCACTTTCACAAGAAGAGTGTCAAAATTCAATCACCCTTTTGTTTTATTGATATCCAGAATTCCATTAGACCTGGCCAGAGGAGAGGGAAGATGGAACATGCCAGCATTTTTTCTCTATGTTCATACTTCTTGCAAGTAAAAGCATAAAATGGGATTCTGCAAACCTCCTTGCTGTCAAGATTCTAGTATGCCATTCCACAATTTTAGCTGCTAATCTATGTGATAGCTACAGTTACAAATTGTTGTTTGCATGTTTTGCTATTCCATGTCAACAGCATCTGTACATACAGAAATTATTGCCCATCGTTTGGCATGATTCTCTCCTGACAAATTCAGTATTTCATTGGGAAGAGCAAGAATTCAAATCCTGATATAATCAGGCTGTTCAGGTAAAAAATCTGTTTTGCAGCTCTGGTACCTTTCTTCTGACAGCAGCACTGAAACAGTCATTTCTGATGTACTAGGGACAAGAATAGATATGTTAGTAATGCTGCTGAGGGTCAGTGTAGCCAAAGAATTTAGTGCTCTCATGCTATTGAGCACTTGTTTTACAGTATAGCATAGTTTAGCATCAGTCAGGCTTCTCTATGACATCAAGGCTTTATCTAATAACTTATATTCTCTTTAGATGGTTAAAATGTAACCTAAAACAGTTTTGCAGTTTGGACTGTGTAGTATGTTATACAGTTTTATCAATATTATTTTTGCCCAAGATATTGAGATATCAAGTCTCACCAAATGCCTTTATAAAAATTTCCATATAAATGCCAGGTTTATATACAGGTACATGAAGTCACAGAGCTCATCTTAAGCATAAACCCCATCCCTTGATATCATAGAGGTTTTTGTTTTGATTTGATTTTTGGGGTTTTTTTTGGGGGGGTGGTTTGTGAGGGGCGGGTTGGGGTTTTTTTATGTCTGGCAATCTTTTTTGTAATTAGCCGTTTTAGTTAGTAGGGCACAGCACCACATGAAGTGGAACCCTCTGAAATGCAGTGCAGTTAATGAAGGCAAATATGACTATAAGGATCCACTGGCACAGAAACACCTGAAGATAAAGTGCTTCAGTGGATATATATCAGGTAGTAATGCTGAATCAAGATGAGATTGATTTTTTTTTTTTTTTAATATAATTTGTGTATTTGGTGCCCATGTTGTGATAGAGAGTGAGCAATAGAACCATGCTGACCAGCAGGAGGGGAATACTGGTCCCACAGGAAGCAGCTTTGTTGGTAGAGCCCTGCTTCTGGCTCTGCAACACTGACATCACACAGTGGGCCAAAGGAAAGAATACAAGAAAAAGCTTTTTTTTGTCTGCTCTATAACTCTTACCACTTATTTAGAGTTAGATTTATTTTTACTTACACATCCATATTTACTAGATGCAGAAGAGTGATTGAACAATTATTTATTTAAGAACTGAAAATATTTTCTATCTGTGATTTCTAGAAGAGCGTTTAAAGAATTTTCAGGCCTAAAACAAATTTAAATTTCTAATCTTCACATCACTGCACAATCAAATATCTGAATACGTAATTACTGAAACTTGGATATACATTTCTGTATGTATCTATACAGTGTTACAAGAGGAGCATCAACTCACTGGGTTGCTTTCACGTGATTTTGACAGAAATAGTTGAAAGTCAGATTTCTTTGTGCCTGGCAAGAGGACTTCTGTCTGTTAAGGAAACAACAGCTGTGTACAGCTTATCTAAAAGATTATGAATAGATAAAAAAAAATACTTTTCATCTCATATAATCTCCAATTGAATAACCAAGAGCAATGTGAATCAAAGGGCAGTGGGTGAAATTCTTAAACATCTTCAGTCAATGGGAATTGTGTAATTGACTTTAATGGGACCAATATTTTAACTTATGCATTGAAGTTCCAACTCTTATGAAAATGCCACAGGCAGGTCATTAATCATAACCATGTAGGTTACACTGGTACAAAAGTGTAGATTGACTTCTGATATGAAAAGTTATTGTTTTATTTGTACTTATGGGAGGGTGTGGTGATAGTACTCACAAAAAAGTTAAGTTAAAATGGGGCTTCTTATTCAGGATGGAAAATATATGCTGATTGCCACAATAAGTACTTCTTTTTTCTGCTTTTTTAGAGAAAAACAGTTATGAACCACAGTGTAAGCCTGAACCTGAAAACATTAGCTTTATTTCTTCATATGTCCTACAGCTCTTATATCAACAGCCATTGCTTTAAGGTTAAGACACATACAATGCTAGATATGAATTTAATATAGATTACTTGGAATGGAAAGGTTACTTTAAATTACTACTGTTCACAAATATGTTAAAGCTTTAAAACTGAAAGTATGCACCTTTGCAAAAGAACTATGAAATGCCATTGGTAATTTGGAAATACTTACTGCTGATAGCCAAAATACCACAAAGGGAATATTAAATAACTTCTGAATCACGGGGTTCATTCTTCATTTTCCTTTGCAAATTTTTGAGGTACAAACTAGATGATTTTCAGTTTTATGAAAGTATTTTAAAATGTTTTATTGGATGCTAATAGTAATTACTAATTACACTATTTCTGTTACTGCCAAGCTACAAAGCTAGGAGAATAATAATTACAAAAATAAATGCATAGAAAATTAAGAGAGTATCTCAATAGTTTTTCAAACTGAATTTTTACTATGCTATTTTTCTAATGAGCTGTCTATTATTGCATTTAATATTAAACATTTTCTTAGAAAGTATGATCAGAATGATATAATTATCCATGATGACAGACTCAACTTTGAAAAATAAGGATGGCTTACGTCGTTTGTTTCCAAACTTGAAACAAGAAAAAATCTTGATTATGCTTTGCAGGCTAAAAAGATATATCCTAGGGAAAAATAATCCTCCTATTATACAGAGATGGAGTAAGTATGCTGGGATATAAAAAGAAGTTCTTCTCCACCAAATTGTAGCTATTTACAGCATTCTAAATTTCTGTTATGACATTCAAATAAAATCATCTTATTCACTGAAAAAGTACTCAAATATGCAAAATTTTGTCATATATCTTGAAAATTTTAGGTCAGTTTTGAACTGTTGCCAAAAGCATGATGAGACTGTGTCAACTATTGTAGGAAGGCAGACAGAAAAAAATTAGTCTCATGTAACTATATGAAACCCTTTGAGGGGATATCAAGTAAAATACAGCCAAATACTACAGGCGACTACTCAGTCAGGAAAAATGCATTTTTCTCTTATTCTGTCTACAAGTTCATCTACAATCCTCATCACTCAACCTCATCACTTACACACAGTTGTAAAAATAGCTTTCAGTCTGAAACACTGAAAAAGCTGACACAGCCAGAAGAATGAAACTTGCTCAGTGATTCTATGATTTTAAACCAACACCAGTGGAAGGAAAGCAATCTTCATTCTGCCCCACTTCCTTCAGGCAGTAATAAGGGTTGTGATTGGTTTTGTCCTTAGTTTACCAATGATCATTTCTGCCACCAAAAAAGAAGAAAATGGTGACAGAGATATTTTACCATTGTGCTTTCATTCATGAGTATAGATGCAGGACTCATACTGTTATTCAAGTACAAAATGCATTAGCCATGAACCAATAGAAGGAGATGACTGCAGTGAAAACAATTTCAAAACGTGGCAGCAGTGTTCTACTACAGCCAGGCAGATAATGAAATGTCATCAAGTAGGAATAGTAAGAAGCAAATAAGATTTATTCAAGTACCCAAACCAACCCATGGAACAAAAGTTCTTTTCTGTGTATGTAACGTTGCTTCTCTCCAAAAATGTTACGCCTCTTAAAAATGGCCACAGTGAAAAAATTAGGCAGAAAGCACCATTTTAATTTTGGTGTAGGTGACACAGTGCTTCCAAGATGTGGTTCTGCTCCAGTTGAACTCCCTCTTTGGAATGCTGCTCAGGCAGCTGGTGTATCCTGCCACTGCAGCCATGCTCATCCATCAAACTCAAGGAAAAGGCCTCTGAGATTTCAGTCTGGTGGCTTAGGTGCAGTCCCAGCTTCATGGATATTTCTTAGGTAACGCTACCTCCTACTCTGACACATCAGAACAATTACTTTAAAATGTACTTTATTTGAACATTTTTATGGTTGGCTGTAGAAGTTAAGCAAAGATATTGCAGTGTGATCATTCTGAGCCATGGCCTTGCCCTTTTAGGAGAATTAGGGTAAATCACGTAGCAGAGCATATAGAGACTGCTTCAATCTTCATGCAGCAATTACACCATAAAAAAATTTGCTTTTGTAGGCTTTCCATACTGTGTTTCAAAATAGTCTCTTGTGAAATAGTCTTTCTGTGCTGTTGCTTACTTGATGGTTTTTTTGATTGCTATGTTAAACAAAGAATAGGCATCAGCAAGATACGCAATTCAAATGACCACATAACAGGATTACTATTAAGGTGGATTAAGAGAGGGGGATTCTAAGTCTAGCTATATAAATAAGGACTATAAATGTAACCCAGTGCATTCATTTATCTGATTGGCAGAAATAATGTAGCTGTCAGCTGAGTAACGTTGAAATGTTTTCTTGTATTGTGCACTTTATCAGATGTATGCTGAAGAATTCAAGCTCTAGCCAGTGTCACCTTACGTGCATTACATTGGTGCAACTATCCTGAAGAAAGAGTATTTGGGAAGTGAATCTATAAACTTTGTTGTAAAAAATCTGAGCATCTTTCTGCCCTTCATTTACATGGATATACTGATTGAAATAGGACAGACTGAATAATTTTGATGACTAGTTCAACTAATGCTCTGCTAGCTTTAGATTTCTTTCTGTTCTGTCACATCATTTCAGCTCTGTGTATGGATGTGCCATCTCTGCAATCCTGGACATAGAGGTGGCTTCCTTACCATTGTACATTGCCTGCCTTATTTCCCCAAGGTGTGTCAATAGTAAAAGGCAAGAATTCACAAAGATACAATTACTTCTAACATAGAAATAGACATAAAGACATCAATCTGTGTAACAGTTTTGGATAATGTGTTGCTATGTGGTAAATGGCTCAGCATTATCTCTTTAAGGTAATACTGGAAAAAGTGCAACTACATCTGTCACTGTGTATCTGAATTGCCTATCCTGCCGTTCAGAATTTCTGTCTATGTAAAAGATGAAGAAAGAGAAGTCACAGTCATTTGAGAGGTTTATTTGAATAGAACTGGCTGCCCATATCCAATCTGGAAACCGGGGTAGCCACCAAGGTTGATTTCTTTCAAGCTAGCTTCTGTCAGTAGGAGAGGGAAGCCTGAAAAACACCACCTTGCTATTTTTGAAGAGCTTTCAGAGCCCCATGCTCAGCTGGAAAAGCTGAAAAGCAAACTAGCTGTCCTACATGTCAGAGGGAAGAAGTAGGCAACAGCAGTTACCGTTGAAAATTTTGACCCTAGGAGGGCAACTGTAATAGAAAATCTCAGAAGCAAAGTACTTGATGAAGTATTTTGATTCGCCTTTTGCTTCATCTTTTGATTCCTGTAATGTAAATGATAAGATAAAAGAATGAACTAAAATATATAACCAACCCATCAGTAAATGAGATACAGGAATCCAGCTGCTGACATTGCTACCTGTGTTTTACCTCTATTCTGGCAAACAGATTGGCAAAGTCTTTAGTTAGCATTAAATTCAGCTGGATAGCTTTAAAGACTCCATAACAATTAATTAGCTCAGAACCCATTCCAAACCTATGCAAGTATGAAACAGTTGCACAATGTCTAAGACTGAAGATTCCTGAAGCAATAAAATTAATTTAATCCTTACATTCAAAAAACATGGAATGGGTTTATTTGCAAAGACAATTTCCTTAGTAGCCCAGGAGCTGTAAACCACTGTAGTCTGTGATCTGAAATCCAATTTTCTTCCTTTTAATTGTTACATAGCTGTAGCAACAGGTCATATGGTCTTTCTTCTCTTTTCTTCCATGGCCAATAAACGCAAATGTATTTACAGTGATGACTTAAGTGCCTTAAATAACATCCAGGTCACTGGGCCGAAACCAGAGCTGATGGAAGATGGAACTGAAAACAGCACTTCTAGTTGTGTTTCTTTTTGTAAAGTTTCCTTTCAGAAGATGGATCTCAGGCTGTTTCATCTTGCACTCTATGTGTACAAAGCTGAGTTATCTGAAAAATTATCATATGCCTATTTTTTGTGAATACTTAGATACTTATTGTCATGTAAACCATGCTCAATGTATAAAAAATCTCTATAATATCACAAGGGCATTTCCAGTGGGGTTTTTTAATACTGGAAATGACAGAACTTAACATATTGTGGCTTTCTATATTATTTTCTCCCTTGAATGAGATACAAACATCAAGTATTTCCAACAGTTCTGTTGCATTTGGATGCTCTGGTGACTAATGACTCCTGCACTCAGGCTCTGGTGTTTCCATCTCTGAGGGCACTCATAACATCTAGATCCTCTACGTGTAGTTGCCTGGAACGTTTAGATTCTTAATACCTGACAGATTTACTTTTATCAAATCTGGCTAAGATTAGTCTTTATATTTAAAAAATCACTGTGAGGAGGGCAGGGAAGCAAAACCGGTAATGAATAATTTTTCTTTATATCCTTAAGAAATAAGCCTTAAGACAACGGTGCTAGCACTAGATTTCCATCTTTACATGTGGTGATTGACTTGTGAACCTTCTTCTTTGTTCTTGGTGTCTTTGAAAACCTTTCACATTTTGAAAAGTGACAACAGGGATTTTTTCTGTTGACTTGCTAGAAAGAAACTGTGTATCCAACAGTTAGGAAGTGCAAGCTTGAGAATTTCTTTCCCCTCCTTACTCTTCCTGTACCTTACAGCTTCTTCTGGGAAACCCTTGCTGCAGAGATCCTTCCTGTCTGATTATATCAGCATAACTTCTCAGGCAGGTCAGAAGGGAGCAATCTTTCAGTTAAGTGGTGATTCCTGAAGTGATATATTTCCTTGGTGCATGGGGGCTGTGACCTAAATTTTGACATTTTAATTTTTTGCTATTCATCTGTTTTACATGTGAAGCTTGTGTATTCAAGTAATTTCTAACCAATGTAGGTTCTGATGCTGTAATGAAAGGGGTTTTTTTGCTCATTAAGTGTTGCTTCTGCTCACATAGCAGTTATCAATAGTTTTTGTGATAAGTTGTTGCCAAAATTCTACTGGAGATTGACAGTCTTGCATGATGTTCCTAAACATGCTTACCATGTCCTTGTTGTTTGGAAAGTCACCAGCATGAATATAATTTCTAATTTGGATGTGTGATGTGCTGAAGTTAATGGAAAGCCATTTGTGTTTTGCAAGACTCAAAAGTCTTAAAATAAGCCTTTAATGTAGCCCTTTAAAATAACTCTTTAAGTATCAATTCAAGCTGAAACCATATGCTCGTCTATATTTGTAACTATTTTTCATAAGACCATATGCAGTGAGATATTCTACCAAAAAAAAAAAAGGTAACAACAAATATATCTGTGTGCTTAGTTACTGGGGTATTAGAAATAGCATTTTTGGTTTATATCAGTTTAACATTTCTTCTTGCAATCTCTTTTCTGGTTACATGTAGTTTCTTCCTCAAAAGGTACCAGTAAAGACAGTGAATTTTTTTGTTAATTTTTTTTTATCCTCTAAGTAGGCCATGAGGCTTTGGTGAGACAGCCAAATCTTGCGTAGGATTTTTGTAAACCCCTGGTTGAGAAGGTCAGTGTTGAAATTCTACTCCATTTCACAGATGTATGGCTGTATGCTGCCATCTGTCTGTTCTGCAGCTGGGAGTTAATAGTGCACCATTAATGTTATGTACCAAATTGCAGCTATTTTTTGTTTGACCAAGCTGTCAAAGCACCTTGATCATTACTGGTTTAGAAGAAGATCAATTACTAAATATAGAATTAAATACGGTAGGGCTGTAGTTGTTGTTTTTAAATACACTTCCTTTTTCTTTCCAAGTATATAGTGTTCCTTATGTTTCCAATATGGGCATATATAAAACCTGTAAACCTGGGGAAATGTTATTCAAAACAGACTTAAATTGTATAATTTTAAGTAATTTTTTAACAAACCATATTTTTAGTGGTACTCACCCAGTAACTCTGTCTCAGTGTATTTTTTCATGAAATCATGGGAAAGGTATTTCTTTCCTAGTTAGAGCTTGATTCAGAATGCAGTACCTCTAGCAAGAATAGCTTAAGCAGTCGCTTGAGTGCCTTCAGTGTTTATTTAAACAGCTGCACAGTCAATTTCACTCAGTATAAAGGTATCCATCATCACACAGTCCATTTTGGTTAAACAGACAGGGGATGGTACACAGCCTGAATAGCTGGGAGGGTAAATCACATAATCAAAATGTGATTCTAAATAATACAGCTCATCTGAAACTACTTTATCCTGTCTTCTGAGGCCATTGTAACAAAAATTATGATTATATTTATTGATCAAAGCCACTAAAAGTGGTACTGTTTTCTGTGGAGATTGCGTGCTTTTCCTTTGTTCCAGGAAAGTAAAATTTGGTAAATCTGTGGGTAAAATTGCATTCCATCTGCTCAGTAGATTCTGCATGTAGCACTATTTAAAGTTACTGTAAAAACTCGAGAACGTGTCCAGCACAGAAGTCTGAGTGAAAACTTCTAGAGCTTGAAGGATTCCTGCTGCCATGACCTCAGTGAAGATTCTTACATCCTTAGCCTTGCCTTTATCTGTTTGTCATTACTAGGTTGTCTTCTTCACCACAGGTGTCTAAGCACTCTTGCTCATGATGTGGTTGCAGTTGTCAATGCAGTGTTCTGCAGTTTAGGGATCACAGCCATACTTAGAGATCAATAGTGGATTTTTTTGTGTTTTCCTAGGATCAGAAAACTCTGCTAGTAGATTTTCATCAGTGCTAGGAATTAAATCAGTAGGAGTTACAAAGATATAATTAAATGAAATTAAATGAAACTAAATGAGACAAACTGAATTTCATACCCGCGGGGAGCTTCAGAATTTCTGGTTTTCTTTTTGATTCAGAGTGAAAACCTTCCCAGCAGAATGAAATATGAAAAGTCTGACCAGATCTGTTTTGAAGTCATCTTGAACTGTGTTCTCTAAAAGGCTCTCAATTACATGGATTTTTTTTCTCTTCATATCTTCTGCTTCCTACCTAAAAAATTGGGTATTATTCTTTAATTTTCTTTCCAGTCTTCCTTCTGGTTTGTCCCCTCAAACTTACTCCACAGAGTTTTCCTTCTGCCTAAGTATTGCAACTTGTTCTTTCTTTCACTACTCACACTGTATTGAAAGCATGCTGAGTAAATGATACTGTTTAATGTTCTTATAAATGTGTATAATTTTATCTGTGAAAATAATGCAATTTCACTCATCAGAGGAATTTATGTTCTAGTACCAGGAATCCTCTGATTTGTGTGACAGAAGTCCACAAAACAGATCAAAGTGCTGTTTTGTTCAGAATGCTTGAGTGCATCTTTCTGCAAAAGAAAAGAAAAACAAAATAGAAAAAGGATCTGTTTTCAGCTAACTGTATGTCAGCAATCATAGTCCTTTGATACTAATCTGGATGCTTGGGATCTCCAGCAACAGAGCAATCCCCTTTGAGGATCTAACTGTCCTGATAACACAAATGCTGCATTTATTTTTCTGTTTAGTTTCAGCCTCTGAAACAAAAGCTAGCCTCGAAAGCCCTTGCTAGAAAGAGAATTGCTGCTGGAGAGGGGCTGCTAAGAAATAGTGTGTCATTAAGTTTCCTCAAGACTTTCATCTTGCAGTCACTAGTGGAAAACTCAAAACACCTCACAACTCTCCTACATGCAAGCCTTTAAAAGTGTAATTCATTTATAAAACAGACTTGGTTGCTCCTGTTTTCTTTAATGTGGGAACCCTCTTTGTCTCATGACCTGTGAATCTGCTTTCCATCTGTTTGTATGCTTCTATTTGAAGGTGTGAGACCAGTTTAATATTAAATGAGTGTTCTTGTCAGGCTTTCCAGTTGCTGAGCACTCTTAAAAGCAAGGCGAGAAGCTGTACAGATGAAAGTTCAGGTCTTTCATATGAAGGTTAGTACTCTGGCCTGATGATATTTGGTGGGCTGGAATAATTGGTGCAATAAACAAAAATATTTTAGTTGTACTTTAACCTTGTTGGAACCAGAATGCTTGTGCCATCAATGTGAGTTATCTAGTAGTGTAATAAGAATAAACAGTCATGTTTATTCATGTACATTCATATGGAATATGGTATACCTGACAGGCACTTAAAAGAAGATGAAGTTCACATTTGGTAGATGCTATCAGTAAAGTCTCACAGGCACCGTTTAGCCAATCCTGCCATATGGCTTCCTGTCCTACTGCCTGAATGGAATAAAACTAAGTGAGAATTTTGAATGTTCATTGCTGGAGAGAGGAAAGGCATAAGCCAAGACAGGACCTATCTCTTCCCTGTCTTCATTCTCTCACCTTCCTCCAAATTCAAATTTTATAGCAGTCCTTTCACCTCATCTGTCAAATTCCTGTTATTTTTATCTTTCATGTTTATATAGATAAGATGTGTAATCCACCTCTGCTGCTTGAAAATAAGATGCTACTCATCTCTGGGTAAGTAGGTCAAATTTGGCTTTTTATGATTACTGACAATCTCTTTATGGCCCTGTTGTTGTACCCCTGTCAGCTATAATGCACACATGAGAGCACTCAAGGTAACATTAAAGGTAGATGGGATAACTGCTGCAACCTGCTGCTGCACTGGAATGTAGTGCCACTGCCTTTTCAGTGCAGGTCACCTTCCAGAGGGCACACAAAGCATCCTCACCATTTATGTCTTTGATCTCAGGTCTGCATGAGTAAGTATTGAGACTGAACTATCTGTCTTGCCAAGGTCCCCCCTTATCCTGGAGACAAAGCAAGCTTGCTTTGCTGTACATCAGAGTTTCCCATCTTCAGGAAAATTGGCCCAATTCCATGCAAGACAAATAAGAGCTCTGTGGAAGTACATGAAGTAAATGTACTTCATAAAAGTACAGGAAGTAAATGAAGTACATTATCAATTGCTATTTTTTGTCCTCATGGGTAACCTAAGTATTTTGCATGTTCTTCTCAAGGAAAAGGGAAAAAATCCCACACTATGTAACAAGTAATTTATAGTAATAATAGTTGTAAGTTTCTTAACTACTAGTATTTTTGTCCTTTTAATGTCAATACTGTATTACACATGTGGTTGTCTACCAGGTGTTAGTAGTCATATTTTTAAACAAAGGTGTAACAAGGATAATGATGGAAAAAAAATACACAGAAGCCCAAGTACAGCATGCCATCTATTACAAATTTTTGAGTCTCGGGTGCCAATTGCTGCTAGTCTTATCATAGATATATTTTCTTATTTTAAATTCTCCTAAAATACTCAAAGTTCCCTAAAACTTACTTATTTTTGGTGCTGAAAGAAGAGCCCCAGCTAGTTATTTTGTATTCCTATAGCAAGAAACTTATCAAGGAGTCTTGAAAAGGTGATGGTCTAAGAATTATAAATATTAATATAGTAAATATTATTAGTAAATAAATAACATTTTTGTCTACCAAATACGGTTGTAAATAGTTCTGATTTTCTCTTCTATTTCATTTGGGCTATTTAAAATAACTGTACCACCTTGGTCTAGTGAGAGCGGAATGTGGAAAATAAATCAGGCTAAATAAATTCTGAGACAGAGAAAAGTAATTAACAGTACTCTGCTAAAAAACAGTGAGAAAAGGTCAAACAAGCATCTAAAGAAACTGTTACCCAGCTTAACACATCAGGACATGAATTTCCTTTCATTTGACACAATTTCTAGCAGCAAATGGCAGCTATTGAAATTAATAATCCGTAAAAGGATATTAGCTTGGATGAAAATAATTTTCCATTAAAACTTGGTGATTCTATTCTTAAATTCATCAGAGACAACCTGCATCTTCTGGAAACAATACAAAAGAATCTCTGACTCTTAAAGTTATGATTAAAAATTAAATAACAGCTCAAGATCAGGTTGTCAAACTTCATTCTTAGGTAAAAAAAAAATTCAATACCTTTTGTATTCTATTCACATAGTATGTTTAAAGTTTTCTCTTCTGTTAATTATGTCTGTGACTTAAGGCATGGAAATGACTGTCATTTTTTTCATTTTCTTCTTAAATCAATGATGTTTTTCTTTGAACTACTGCTATTCAACAGAAGTGAATCAGGGAGTGATTAGGAGGTTCCTCTTGGTATTTCATAGGAATGGCAGAAGTCTCTTCTCAAAAGTTAACTACAGTACATAAATCAGGAGTAATCATGTACTCCTCATGTAGTGCAACTACATCTGTATATAAGATCAGATTCTAAATGTACAGATAAATAGACAAGGCAATGGCAACAGATCAGACATCATTTTAAGGAAAGAAACAGAGTGAATGCACTATCTGTGTAGATCTCTCTGACTACAGATTAGCAAAATCAGAATAGTTGAACCTTCTGCAATTCAACAAAAGCAAATGTAGGGCCCTGCACCTGGGGAGGAATAACTCCACACAACAGTAGGGGCTGGGGGCTGACCTGATGGAAAGCAGATCTGTGAAGGACAGCCAGCTGTCCATGAGCCAGCAGGGCCCTTGTGGCGGGCAGGTCAATGGTGTCCCAGGGTGCATTAGGAAGAGCATTGCCAGCAGTTCAAGAGAGGTGATCCTGCCCCTCTACTCTGCCCTGCTGAGGCACACCTGAAGTGATTTATCCAGTTCTGGGCTCCTCAGGACCAGAGGGACATGGAAGTTCTGAAGCAGGTCCAGCAAAGGGCTGCAAAGGTAAGCAGGGGTCTGGGGCACCTCACTCACAAGGAAAAGTTGAGGGACTTGGGCTGTTCAGCCTGGGCAAGACTGAGAGTGGCCTTCATCCATGTTGGTAGATGTCTGAAATAAGGCTGTCAGGGGGATGGATCCAGGCTCTGTCCAGCACTGCCCAGCAAGACAAGAGGCAATGGGCAGAAACTGATGCACAGGAAGTTCCACCTGAACACAAGGAAGAACGTTATTGTGAGGGTGACTGTGCACTGGAACACCCTGTCCAGAGAGATTGTGGAGTCTCCTTCTCTAGAGATACTCAAAACCTGTCTGAACACAATCCTAATAGCACGCTCTAGGGCTTGAGCAGGCAGGTTGACATCAGGGCTAGATGTCCCTTCCAGCCTTAACCATTCTGTGATTCACAGTGGACATGAGAATGTGTTTACTGGTTTGCTATAAAGGCATGGTACATCTTGGCTTACCTTCAATGTTATGTATAGGAAATGCTGGTAAATACTTTCGATAGAATCAGGGAGTCATAGAATTGTAGAATGGTTTGCATTTGAAGGGACCTCTAAGATCAATCCCCCCTGCCATGGGCAGGGACACCTCCCACTAGGCCAGATCGGAGCCCCATCCAATCTGGCCTTGAACACTGCCAGGGATGGGGCATTTAGTAGCTTTTTCTCTCACGATACTCTCCAGAGGGTTTTCTTCCCTCCTAAAGCTTTTAGACAGGCCTTTCCTAAAATACGTTCTGCTGTTAGGTGAGGGTGCCCTCTTATGGAGACTCTGAGCACACAGTCCTCTTTAATGTAGAAAACGAGACTTTCTTTGAAGTATTTTTTTTTTTTCCTTCACAGTATGGTCCTTTGAAAATCTTTTTCTTTGTGGAATTTTGCTTTTGATTTCAATAACAACTAAATTTCTCTTTCAATTTCAAGTATAAATTGTCCAAGTACAATTAAAACTGATGGAGACAAAAATTAGTCATCATATAGGGAAAAAGACAGTAAATGTGAATGGCTAGGGTCAGACTTGATTTAAATAAATAAATTTGGAAAAGCACTTAATTTCTGCCCACATTAATTTTCAATATTAATTTATTAGAACTTATTTAGGTTTTAAGTCAGAATACAGATATGCACTTCATATATATAAAGTACATCCAACTTCATCTGCATTACTATGTGCATTTTCATGTTGGAAAATGAGATAAAGGCTTACACTGATGTGACTGTGAAATGGAGATTTCTACAAACCCATTTTATGAGTAGAAATATTTTCTTTATTTCGTACTAAAACTTGTTTATTATTAAATACATATCTCTTTGTTTTCTTTTGACTCTAAAAGTGCTTATAAAATGGCATTTAAAATGCTAATAATATTTTTCATCTCTCCACACTTTTCTGGTCTTTTAAATTCCATTCTCTCAGATGTGACAGACGTCACAGACATACACAGCAGTGCAGAAGATTTTTCTTCTGGACATATCAGGATGATGTGACTGGAAAGATACAAGCAAAATCCATGTTACATCCAGGTGAGATTTGATGTGCTCCTGCAGGACAAACTAATCAGTTATTATACTGAAATACTGTATTATTATTTCTATTAATATTCAAAATTAAGCAGATTTGTTTAGATATTAGTGTGCAAATGAACTGCTTACCCAAGGTTGAAACAAAATACATTTTTCTGCAAAATACATTTTTCTATCCACTTTGCCTTGTCTTGTTTTATTGTGAAATGGCAAAGAATGTGTTTCAAAGGTAAAATCAATAATCAAATGTTGCCAATGTCAAGCTATCCAGTTTTGCATTAAATCCTTAGTTTGATCTCTCTACAGTGTTGGCTTAGTCACTCATATTGAAACCAAACACCAAGCAGTACAAAAGATATTTTTAAAATGCTCATTTTCTTTAAAACTTCTTATAGTCAACAAGAAGTCAAGAAGTTCAATTCAGCCTCCTGTAAACAAGATGCATTTGTGGATGGAAATTGCAGTAAAATAAGATAAATGAACCAATATGAAAGTCTTGAGCAGGAAGTTGTGGACCACTGTTGGTGGGCAGCTGAAAGAGTGAAAGCAGTACATTAATTCCCTTAATTCAAACTGTTGTTTTGAAACAGTGTATTCTGTGCATCCTCTGAGGCCACTGACACTGCAGCCCAGTGAGGCCTTTCAGATACTGCCTCTACATTGCTTTGCAATGGGTGTCCTACTGGAAAATTTGTGATTGGAAATTTTGACTGCTGCTTATTTTTCAATTTTTTGTTTTTTATAGTTAGATAATTTCATAGCCACATTCTAATTCATTAAGATCTTAATTCATCACTGGTAATAGTCCAACATTTCTTTAGTTCAAGCCAGTGCTAGATGTACTATGGAAGAGCAGAAGAATCACACAGAACAACACATTACTTTCTACAATTAGTAAGCAGTTTGGTGAAACAGCACTTCAAAACACTGTGGTTTTGGCTTTATGGCTAATTATTTACATACTATGTATTTTGGGACATATATTGTCTCTGATAATATTTAACTCATTTCATCAAGAAACATCTTGCAAATTAAAATACTTACCTTAAAATACAGAATATGTGGTAAAGGAAAGTCAGGAAAAAATAGACAATATAATGCCAGAAAGAAACACCTAACTCAACAATGTCAATAATGAAGTCTGATGGTACAATTTTTATAGAAAAATTTAAAACTACTAATTAAAAGGAAGGGAAGATTAAAATAACTTTCATTGGAATTTTTTAACCTGTATTTTTCTTCAGACTGTTGAGGAAGTTGCTGATCTTGGCACAGTGCAGAGACATCAGTGAAGCAGTCCTGAGACAGCAATATTTCATTACTGACAGAAAAAAGGATTGCTGGAGAAGAAAATAGGATGATTTTAATTTCCCAGATATCCAATCCTTGTGATGAGGCCATGACATTAATACAAGCATTGTGACTTTAACATGGCCGAATGCCAAGCCAAGACTTTCTGAAACCAATTATTGACCATCTCCTTGCTGATCATGTTCATGAATAAGAAGTTAGCAGATTACATGGTAGAATGTTCTTCAGTGGGAAGCATGGGCAGGGGGTAAGTCTGTTTTGTTCTTCAGTATGATCCATTGTAAGTAGCAAAGTAGAAAAGGAATTAAAGGACTAAACATGCCAAAATTGTGTCTTAGCTTTTGGAGAACAGATGCTGGTAACAAACTGCAGTGATTTCCATCCTGCAAATACTTCCATCTGGGTCATTTATATCAAGATAGGTATTAAACAATTTTCTTCCAGTATCTTTATATTCAGAACGTTTGTGTCCATGCTTTACTTCTTTCATGTATATGATTGATGAGATTATAGATAGTGTCATCACTGGTTTTCTTCAGGTAGCAATGCAGCTGTTAAGAAAAGTACTTAAAAGCCATATCCACTTTGAACACTGAGTGGTGCTATCATATTAAATATTGCACTTCACTCTTCTCCCTTGAAAACAGGTTACCACCTGATAAAGCCCATCCCTTTTCACTTACTAGATTGCAATTATAGTTATGGTAATAATGTAATAATGGTGATATCGTTATTATTATTACTATAGTATTGTGCATCACTAAAACTTTGTGAAACCTGAGACCAAGTAAGTAAACTAACTGTAGTGTACTCATTGTCTGTGCAACTCTAGCATTGAGTAATTGCAGCCAAGTAATGAATTGCAGTAGATGTTTTTATAGAAATAGATGGACAACAGGACTGCTGTGTAGGGATGCTTTTGAATGACCCATTTCAATTTAATATAACAAATTACTTATTTGGTATTAATTTAGCATTCTGTGTTGTAAGAAAATCTATTGGTTGTATAGTGCATAATAATTTAAAAAAACATTTTGCCGACTACATAATATTCATTCTGTGGAATATCACAGGGCTCTGTCCCTAAGACAGACATGACTATTCCAGTAATAGATATGGAAATATTACAGATTCCAACATAGCCAAGGCATTCAGAAAATAATTGTGCATCATCACTAAAATGTGGAGGTGATGAAGAAAAGAAAAAAATGGAAATAACTTAAAACAACATTGAAAAAAGGGGAAAACTCCCTTTAGTTGTGTTGACTTTTGAGACTTGAGGAAAAAATAAAATTTTCCTCTGCATGTGATCTCTTTCAGTTTAAAATTCAATTTTAAATGCGTGCAGAAATCTAAAGGATTTCATTTGTAGTCACGGAAATCAGGTGTCTTCTGTACTAAGTTACATCTTCTTAGGATATATGTTTTCAAATAGTGTTACAATAGCAATACTGCAGGGAATGAGTGCCTTTGTTGTTTTAATTTAAATGGATGTGCTCAAGGAGCTGGTTTCTCACAGCCAGTCGGAATAATGTGGAAACTGTTTCAAGCAGGTTCTATGTGGCTGGATGCTGCTGCCAAATCAGGTAATGTGGAAATGGCTTAAGTGTGCTATAGAAACTTGTCGCCTGCTGCCTCTGCTAAAATAATAGAAGTGAAGATGAAAATACCTTCTTAGCGTCTCCTCCTCCCTGTCATGGCATCCTAGTACTGCATCAAGAAAAGTGAGATTTTGGGCAAGAAAACATTAGCACAGAAATTGGAATCACATAAGAACATTTTCAAATATGCTTGTGAGTTTTGATAATTTATCGTTCTAATGGAGGTGAAGATTTATTTCTAAAGATTGGAAAAACAATTGGTATTACAGAATTGGCATTCTGTTTTGACAGATGTGGTATATATGGAATTTTCATACTTTGTTGTCAAAACTATCTTGGGTTGCCTTTCCCTGTTCTGTAGCAGCAGGGAATTCAAGGTATTACCAGTGACTTTTATGGTCTTATGCTATGACAACAGACAAAACCTACAGCTGTGACCTATTTATACAGCCCTCAAGATGCACCAAAGCTTTATGAACATTGGAACAAGGGAATTGATGCAGACAATATGCCCAGGCTGCAGCAGGAGGCCTTCATGAATAGGAAGCACTGATTGAGAAAAGTGCTGGGAAGCAGTGGTAGACTGGCATTTTACCTGAGGGACTAAGCACTTCACCTTATGCTTAGCTGTGTCTTTAGTTGCAGCTAGTGATCTGTAAGGGGTTTAGATACACTTTGTAAAAACGATGCTCTATGGCTCTTATGCTCAGTGCTCTTCAGGTGCCGATTTTCCCCTAAAATCTGCACAGAACTATTTCTGTTGTCCACGTCCAAAAGCAATGGGAACATATTTATTCTCTAAACAAGCATGTAACTCTTCTGAGACACTTAATGGAGTAACGTATCAAATAAAATACCCGTTCTCTCCCTGAGCTGAAAACTGGCTTGTTTTTCATTGCAGGTTTCCAAGAGAGATTCAGAAGGTAATAGAGTTAGTCATCAGTAGAAAAAATACACATAAATGCTTGTAAAAGTTCATAAGGCAAATGTATTATGTTACTACCTTGAATTACAGCCAAGGATAGCATGACTTCCTCTCGGAAACCCGTTTAGCATTGGACATGAATGAATAGCAGGGGGAAGTGGCTTTGCGCTTACTGGAACCGACCCACGCGCGCCACTGGAAGGGGCTCCAGGAGCGGGAGCGGACGGGAGGCGCTGCGGGCAGGAACGGGGGACGCGGCCGCCCCTCGCTCTCCA
>JANPWX010000011.1:9952610-10176363 GCA_024734555.1 Trochalopteron elliotii | reverse complement strand
CCCGGGGCGGGGGAGCGGAGCGCGGAGCGGAGCGGCAGCGCCCGGAGCGCACCTACCTGTGGCATGGGAGAGGTGAGTGGGGCCTTTGCGCTGGCGGCTTGGCGGGGTCTCGCCCGGACTTGGGTCTAAGATGCCTGGGCTCTCCCTGGAGGTCGGCTGGAGCACTTGAGTAAAAGTAGGTGCGGTGTTCGGTTGAGTCTCTTGTCTTCGCTTTTCTATTTCCCATCCCCGCTGTGTCGGAGCTTTCTCTCTCTCTCTTTCTTTCTTTTTTTTTTTTTCCTTATATTTATTTATGTGCTTATTTACTTGGCATTAGCGTTTGGGGAGCTGTTTTACCGACGAGTTTTAGGTTCTCCAGCTTGTTAAGTTCCTTCCTGTGCGTCAACCAAGGAAAGAAAATTCGTCTCACATAAAGCTACATGTGAGGTCCCACTTGGTACCTCTCCTGTAACAAAGAAAACATATTTCTCCTAATTTGCTGTGAAATGTAGTTTGCTGCTGTGTAGGTGGAGCAGGGTAAGCTCTAGATGGAGGATTTTCCTCTGTGTCATCATGTCCCTTGGTTGCTAAGCAGTGGTGACCACATCTGTGGAAAGATGGGAGATGCACAGAAGACAGAGCAACAGGAGAAGCCAGAAAGAACAGCAGTTTCCTCTCGGGCAGCCTTATCTGCTAGGTATTCTTGTAGAGAATTAGCACCAATGCATTAATCCTTCTTATGCATCTGTTTCCTTAATTCTAAACTTCTTGCATTCCCGCTTATAGTTCAGGTGCAGCAAAGTTATTTTGTTCAACCAAATTGGTTTGTCACGACTTTTATACGAAGAGAAGACTTTTATACGTAGAGAAGTTGTTTATAAATTGTACTTTGTGCTTCCCATAAGTGACACTGCTTCAGCCTCAAAAAGAAAAAATAAAGTCTTGATAAGAAAACAAATTATGGGAACAATCCTTACACAAAAGTGTGTGGTGATTTATGAGAAGGAAGCTTTTAGTCACAACAAAAGCTTTTACCCTTTCCCCTCCTTTTGTAAAATCAGATTTTGCTGTTTAACTTGAGGACTCCAAGGTATTTAATGTTCCTTTGTTCACCAAAATATCTCACAGCTTCTGGATTATAATGAAAATCTTCTAGTCTGAGTGAGATGCAAAAAGTGAAATTAAGTTGTGTAAGGGTAGATTTAATTTTATTTTTCCCAGTTGAGCTTGAGCATATAAGGGCATATGAGTTAATAACAAAAAAAACCAAACAAAACAACAAAACCCAAAAACAAATCCCCTCCCCCAAAGAACAAGAATCAAAGAAAACCCCCAAACCAAAACAAAACCACCCACCAACCCCTCCCAAAATTAGTGTTACTGTGTGACATGTTTACGGTTTGATTCATAGCACCACAGCACCATTAAGATGTGCATTTTCATATGGAATGAAGGGCAGTTCTGACACTGCCATTTTCATGTCAGTTTTATGTGTATCTAAACATTTTTCAGCTTTTAAGTGGACTGAAAATTTACTTTTATTAGAATTTGACGGTTGCTGTGTTGTTGCCATCGTTTTCCAAACACAGCTGTTGTAGGCAAATAGGAGGAATCCATCCTGTATGCTGACTCTGATCTCACTGTGAGAAACACAACGGCTTCTTGGCTGGTCCTGATGGAAAAGGGTGTGTCAGGGTGGGAAGGCAGAGAGAGCTCTGTGTGTGCATCACACACAGATTCGGGGGGGACAGAGGTGTGTACAAGGTGCTGTGAGGTTTGCCAAAGGCCGTGTTGGCCATTAGCCAGTCCCAGGGCTTTGATGTCACACACCACTTCACCCCCACTTCACCCCCCCTGCTATTTCTCTGTGCTGGGGATTCAAGAGGATTGTCTCATGTAGGCTCTTGGGCTTTTTTTCTTTGTTAGCTATATTAAAAAGTACTGTGGTTTTTAACTGACCATCTAAAGGTGTATTTAGCTATGGTTTATACAAGTTCAGGCTTTTTGAAAATACAAGTTCTGTGTAAATCTTAGGCATTGATAATTTTATATTATTCCTAAGAGACCCAAAAGCAAACATTATCCTTTCCATATTTAAAATATTATTCAGTGTTTGCAGATGAAATTCAAAAGAGAGAAATGGAAGTGGGTAAAACAGATTGTTGGTTTTAAAACTGCACATGTTAAAAAAAATACTAAGTGCAGATAAATGGTATAAGACATGAACAATTTTGTGGACTTTTAAACAGATTTTGTTAGCCTAAGGTTTTACTACCAGTGCTACAATATTGATATTGACAGCTTTTGCCTTCAATATTTTATCATAAAACTTGTTTCTCTTATTTGAGGCAAGGATGAAGCTTTGAGGTAATGTTGAAAAACACTTTGTTTTCCTTCATGTAAGTAAATATAATTTGGTGTTAATACATACTCACGTGTGTATTATTAATACATACTCATAAGCAGTGATAGCATGTAGAGACATTCCATCTTATTCCAGTCTGAAGAAAAATACTGTACCTGGATCTAATCCTTCAAGAGTGTGTGTCCTCGTTTAATTATTTTATAGGGACACTAAGTTGGGTGCCTTCTGCAGCATGTCCTTTGGGACTGCACAAGTCCACATAATCCAGAACACATGGCGACAGGACTGGTGTAATTTAATCTTCAAAAATGTTTTCCTTTCCTGTTGAAATAAATTGTAAACTCAGCCCAGGACAAGGATGTATTTATCAATAATAATCACAGATGTCATGCTCCTTAGAGAGGGTTGAGTCATCCTCAATGATGAGTGATTGCACTGGTTGAAGCACTTGTGTTCAAAGCACGCTGTCTGCTACCAGGGAAGATTTTCTGTTAATTGTCTTCTTCCTCTTGTTAAGGTCTCTGTCACCATTAGCTAGCTGATTTCTAGACAGGAGACTAACTCTTTCTAAAATTTTTAAGTGCATCACATTTTCCCCTGTGATGTAATAAGTTCAGTATAAATAGTTTTATTAAAGTTGTGGAAGAAATCCATTCTAGAAGTTTAGTATCAAAGCAGAAGTTTAAAAGAAAAATTAAATAATCATGTATGCAGTTGTTCTGTACTAGACAAAGCCCCTCCCCCGCCGCCTCCACGAGAAATTCAGATATATTTTCACATGTGAAAAGATAGATTTAATACAGTTATTTCTATAGAAGTTCTGTCATGTTTTCTGTGAGGACTGGGCTCTCTTTTTGAAAATCTCATCATGAAATTTTCTTGTCTGCAATTCAACAAGTTAAATAAGGAAAAACAGCAACAATGCTCCAGCAAGCCTCTTTTGTGATGTATTTGTGACATATATTAAATGGGAGTCACTTTGTGTCTAAAGTTTTAATTGATTCTTGGGTTATTACTATGTTGATGAAACCAGTGATGCATCGATCTAAGCTGGGTTTTTTTTAGCTTGAAACTATAGCTTTCTCAGATGATGCATTTGGAGAATCATTATCCAGTGTTGTCCTGTAAGTTTGGACTTAAAATTCTTGTTTGAAGTTGCCTTATTTTAGTGGGGCCTGAGTGGCCAAGAGACCTAAAGTGTGTCTGTGTGCCCTTGCAGTGTTAGCTGGTGCTGCAGACGGGCTGGAGCAGTGTTCTCTGGCAGCTGTCCCATGTGCCTGCAGGGGTGGGCAGTGCTGGGGTCCTTCAGGACTGGTACAGTGCCCAGGTGCTTGCCAGCATGCAGAGAGATGATGCCATTTATGCTGCACCCAAAGCAGGAGCTGACAGGTCATCTCTAGTTTTTTTCTGTCTTGGGTCCTCCCAGGACCCCACCAAGTTCTGGGACAAAACAGGCAACCCCTCTGCATTTGGCTCCCTATTTGGCTTTGTGTCTGAACAGCTATGATTCACTGAACACATTATCCTGGTGTGAAAATGAGTAGATAATCAGTGATGATATATTACACAGGAAAATAACCAAATACAAGCAGAATCTTGACACTTTGATTTAATTTTAAGGTGCATGTAAGTTTACAATGCTTTTATAGATACTGATTTACCTTGCTACAGTATCACTGATAAGGGGTTTTTTTTGTGCCTTAAGTGTGAAATATAAAATCCTACTGTGTTCGTTATTGTATCTCCAGGTTTCCTGAATGTATAATATATGTCTTACACTATTTACAACATCCCTGGGAAGTATTTTCCCCAACTATGTTTACTGTGTATAAAAGACTTACATACCAGGGCTTAAGCTATTACAGATTGTATAAAGGTCATTTCCTTTCCTCCTGCATTTGCTGTATTTTTTTTTTTATTTCCACAATTTCTTTAGTAATTCTTGACTGTTTCACACCTCACCTCCCTTACCATAGCCCCTCTTTCCTTCTGATGTACCCCACCCCCCAGCTGCCTCCACCCACTGCACTGATTTCCCTCCCAGGTGAGCCACAGCTCTGTTCTCATGCTGCATGTGTACAGGAAATGTTTGATATTTGATCAGATAGCAGCCAGGAAGGAGCTTTTTGTTTCTAGTACCCAAATAATTAATGTGAATATACTTCTTGACCATCTGGCTTGCTCAGCTAGCATGCAAATTCTTTATAATAATGAGAAATGTACCTTCTGAGCAGCTGGCCAGCCAGTGAGGAAATGTTTATTTTGAAGGTGTGCCACCTCGTTGAGACCTGTGCTTCTTTGCCCTTAATCCATCAGTGGTTTCTCTGGGACCTGCTGCTTGGGAGCTGCACGTTTGCTCAGCATTGAGACTGTGGTTTTTCATCAAGGGCTGTTATCTCCTGGTCTGTCTTAGAGGATATAAGAGAGTAGCTTGCTTGGCCTCTCCCTGCAAGGAGTCTTGTTAGGTACAGTAGTCTTGAGCAACACAGCCTGGATTTCTTCCGTAGCCTACACAAGAGATTTCCAGGCATGTAAATACAGAGCAGAGTACTGTGTTGAATGATTTTGAGTTCTGTATTGTATACTACTTTTATTAAGAAAAATATATTAATTATCTTACATTTAGATTCAGATCCTATTTCTTGAAAGGTTATTTTTTTGTTTGCAGATTAACTGATGTATTTTTAAGGAGTTACTACATTATCTCTTGTTAAAAAGATTATACAGGTCTTTTTATAAACAGAGGCCTTGACTTACTCTCAAATTATTCACTTCATTAATAATATGATCCTCAGTTTTGGTGGGAAAATGTACTTCAAAATTGGAGTGATGCCTTACATGACTTTTAAAGAATTTGTAAGGAAGTAAAACCAATGAGAATTGATATGATAATTTTCCTTTACAACCTTAAGGATTTAAATCTTACTTTGTCTTTCAAGTGATGCATCAATTATCAGTTCTTTTTTTCAGACAGACTGTCATAGGCAAGAAGACATTTAAGATGTTTTAGGATAATATTTCATAATATTTTATAGGAGTTTCTGTGGCCTAATAAAGTTTATTTTTTTAATTAAATTAAATAAATTGAATTGAAGAAGAGTCCTTTTGTCTCGAGCACCTAATAGCCATGTTAACCTATTTTATCTTTCTTTCCTTCATGCTCTTTCCATCTGGTCACTGGAGGCTTTTTTTTTTAAATCTTGTTATGTCTTTGTCCTTTCACTAAATTCATCAAAGCTCTCTCCTTCTGTGTAGTGAAGATACTGCTTCATGAATGATGAAAAAGAACAAAATTACAGCCTTCAGAAAATAATAAATAAGGATGATGTCCAAATTTTTCTCTTAAAAATCTGCTCTCAGTCACATTGAGAACAATGTTCGTCCCATCTTTGGACAAATGACAGTAGCTTAGTACTTTGCAAGTAATTTAAGGGATGCAAATGTGTTTACCAGCAAATCAACTTGCCACAAAATCCTTTTTCATGGTTTTTGCATCATGTGTGTGCTCGCTGGTATCTTTTAGATGGAGATGGGTGTTTAATTGAAGAGGTCTCTAGCAGCTGTTTTTCCAAAAATGGCGTTTTAGTGCTGTTCCTCTAGTTCCTTTCACATTGTGAACTTTCTGGCTCTTTTAGAAAAGCTGTAACTTTATGTTCATAATGGGTACGTATTCTCTTCTAGCTTTAGAAAGTTGGACGTGAATTTGCAGATACTGTTTGTTTTTTTTCTTAAACTCATAAAGCTGTTTTTTTGGCTAAGCTAGAAGAATAATGTACACTTCTGGAAATCTAAGAGATGCAAAGAAGTGAGGGGGAAGGAATGCAGGCACAGACTAATAGGATATTCCCCTCTCCTGATGAATACTTGATTAAATTATTCATTCCTACTCTGTGACTGGGGAAGAAGAAGCAGAAGGTTTTGAAGCTGAATGTCATTCTACAGTGCTGACAAAGTACAGTGGCTCTGGTGGTCTGGACTGAAAGAGATGTTTTCTTTTTTGTCTGAAGTAGAAAACGGCAGCGTACTATGTAAAAAAAGAAAATTACTTTTTTTAAACCAGTTGCTGCACTTTATATCCTGCTCTTTTAACTGTTTCTGTGTTTTCTGTGAATGCCTTGCAATTCTGTTTTATTAATTATTAATTGCTGCTTTCATTAATTGCTGCTTTCTGCAGCAAGATAGCAGTTGAGGCAAAGGCTCCCTTGTTATAGGGAACTGCGTACTATTGCACATGTATTAAGAGCAGTTGTGTGCCTACAGTGAGGAACAAGACTAGAGTTACTGTTGGTTGGTTAGTTTTTATTGGTTTTGGGGCAGGTGGGGGGAGGGAGGACTTTTTTACTCTATGTCCACTACCAGCTCATAACTACTTTTAGTTGGTGTACGTATATTTTCAAACATCTGCCTGTAGGTTGCCCATAAATCTGGTGATTTACGATCTGGTGATTTATGATCTGGTGCTTTGTTGTGCAAAATAAATGATTATCAAGTGTCATTTCTGAAAGTATTCCTAATGGCTCTAGATATTGTGGTGAACAAACACTGATAACTATCAGGGCATCTTTGGATGTTTCCTGTGCTGATCTTGCAGCAGTAATCAAAGTGGAACTCTTATCAAGTGTTTTCATGTGTGGGAGGTGGGGCCTTTAATGGTCAAAAGGGTATTTATTTAACTCTCTGTACTGGAGACAGGGACAGGCCTGTCAGCAGGGGCACGCAGGGACATCTTTCACCTCATCAGGCTGCTCAGAGCCCTGTCCAGCCTGATGTGTTGAGCCACACCAAGGGTCCAGGTGGGTTTGTTCAGAAGGGTTATGAATCACTGAGGTCAAGGCAGGTGTTTCCAAGCCAGTTAATGGTTCTGTGACTTCTGAATAAGCATTATTGGCAGACACATTTCTATGCAGTTCTTTTTTTTTCTACCAAGTGACACACCCCTGATAAGGTGGTGTGAACCTGGCAGGTTTTTTTTTTTTTTCAGTCCTGCTGCTAATAAAATGATTGCAAGCAATTTGAGTATTCCACAATTTACAAAAACTAGGTCAATAAAACTACCAACTTTGTCTCCTTATTCTTAATCATTGTGTTTTAAAGCATGGCTCTGGAAAATACAGATATCTGGCATTCTAACCTGAAGTGAAAAAGATGTTTTTTTTCAATTCTTTTTATGTTGTCAATGACCAGAAAAGGTGATTGAACCAGAACACTGCATTTATCTTTGTCTAAAGATTATAATGAAAAAGCTCATAGAAGTCTATACTTTTCTTTCTGATCTTCAAGAATCTTTTATACGTAATTGCCCAACATTACTTCTCATTGTACAAGCAGTGACATCCTTTAAAATGGATTTTCAATAAGGTAAAATTGGTTGTAGAATGTATTTCCCTGGCTAGATTCCAGTATTTTTAATGGTAATACATCATTAATAATTGTTAATATTTCAGTATTTTTCAATAATCCAATGTGATATAGTGTTTTACTGCTGCCTCTTATTCATTTTTCAGCTGGCAATTGGTATCAGCCAGTGCAGTCTTGATTTTGAAACTCTAAATTTAAATGCAGAGGGTAAAACATGTTCAGTGGGGAAAAAAGCAATTATGAAATTAGATTAATATTTCTGAATTGTCTTTCCTTTTTCATTCAGCAGGTTTTGTTTTCTTTTAGAGGATACTGTTGTATCTGTTTATTTTTCATCATTTCCTCTGCAAGCACAAGAATAGCAATAACTTGGGGTTTTATTTTATAATAGCTTAATATAATCCAGTTTACTTTTTTTTGTCCATAAGTTTTGTTTCCATAATCTAGAACAGGAGTGATTTTCAAAAGCAAGTAAATATGGAAAATAAATGCAAACATGAGATGTGTTTCCAGCTGTCCTTTAGTCTCCAGTGGTGAGGGTTTTGTATGAGAAAGTCTCCTGTTGTATTCTTGCCAACTGGATGCAATGTCAGATACGTTTGAATGCAGACCTGTCTCACAATATAAAGCCAAGAATAAAAAGGAATGAAGGATGACAAATACTTCAGAAAATGTTAAGACTTTTGGATTCAAGCCCCAGGGAAAACTACTGCCAAATTTGCCTTGAAATTCCTTTGTTCTGGCTTATGATCACATGAATGTCTGAAAATGACTGATAAAGATGAAGAGAATTACCACTGTTTGTAGGAAAGACTCAGTGCTTGTAAGAAAAAAATCTTCTTTTAAAAATAATTACACCCCTGAATAAAACTGAGCAAAACAGACAGTGTAGTAAATCCAGGGCTTATTTATTTGTGAAAGAGGCCTGTGGTTATCAAACTTGTTTCACCTTGAGACTTTCTAACACTTGAAATTCAAGTAACCCGTTTTCCAAGTTTCTTTCACAATCTCTTTTCTATTCGTCTTTCCCTTGTGATAGAAAACAATTCTGTATTAAACTACTTCTGATTGTTAGAACATGGAAAAAAACTAAAGGAAATGCTCTCTACCTCTTTACTTCAGCCACTGGCATAGATGTGGATTTAGTTTGGTTAACAGTTGGCTTAAAGATGATGATGAGGGTGCCTGGTTTGTTTGGGGTTTTTTTGTGATGAACTTGGCATGAGGAAACAGGCTATCAATGCTTCCCCTAATTCTGCTATGTCCACTCTAAGTGCTGTGCTGTTTGTAATTTTACCATGTTCTACAAGTTCCTACATTGCTGTTGAGATGTACATATTTTGTGTATATATTTTCTGCTTCAGCTAGAGGAGTTTCTTCGAATCTCCAAAAGATTTTGATTTGTCTGTGCCCTCAAGGCACCTTTGCTTGATGGGTATTCCTGTGGCTATTCCACAGCTACTGTGTCAAAGAGAAGACATGATCTTACTTTAGTTTTCATTTTTGTAAAAAACTGTGTTTTGTAAAATGTACAGAAATGCACAGTAAGTGAATTTTTAATATTAAGTGAAATTTTAATAATGTAAGTGAAATTTTAATAATAATGTGCCATATAATTTGAATTGGTTGGGATGGAATGTGCAGATGACCACAGACTAGGTACAAATCAGTAACATACTATGGAACACAAGTCACAGGAGGTAAGGACCAAAGCAGACATGTAAGAGAAGCTTCATTCTGTGACAAGGCCTTGACAATGGACTTCCATTTAAAAGTTCTCTCCACAGGAATGAGATATTTTGGTGTGATGCTAATGCCTCTGTTTATACTGCACCCAATCACAGAATCACAGCACGGGTCAGGTTGGAAGGGGCCACAGAGGGTCAGCTGGTCCAACCTCCCTGCTCAAGCAGGGTCATCCCAGAGCACATGGCAGTCTGTACTACAAAACCCTTTACTTTCTATATAATTGAATCTCCACTAAAAGAAAAAAAAAAACAACCAAAAAGTGAGCAAATGCAGTTTTAAATGCCATCATGGTGTCAAGTGTTCTAGCATATTCTCACTTTGTCGTGCTCTCATGTTCATTGGGAAGCAGATAGTGAACTTTGTCCATGAGGCTGACAGCCTGAAAGTCTCTTGTGCCAGCACAGCATTGTGTTTCAGGCTGTTGAACTGAACGAAATAATGGGTATTGAACTCTCATTTCAGTTTTGCAGGCTTATTCTGCTTCTGTGGCTTTTTTAATGGATGTCATTAGTAAACAATTTTTTTCTGATACATACAAAAATTCAGTAATATACTGGAAGGAGCAAAATCCTTTTTGGACCTAACAGGTGAATTTTTTCAAGAACATCCTGCCATACATCTCTGTGTTGATGTATGCTGATGCCGTTTTCCACTTTCAGTGTGTTTGCAGGAAGCTCTAGAATGGATGTGGGAATTTTGCCCCCACAATGCTATAAATTGAGCCAGATATTACCAGACATCCAAGCCTGTATGCATTTGCAGAACAGTAGCTGAGTCTTTCTAGGAAATTAGACCAGCACAGAAAGTAGACTCAGATTACACTAATGAGACCATTAAATGAGATATAGGGAGCCTGTCTGGCCAGAAAGAGGAATGGAAAGAGGTCTGGCTGTAGTCCTTGCTTTATGTCCTTTACATTCTACAGCAGTTTTCACATTCTCTGTGTTTACTTTGGTGGGAGAGCTGCTTTCTTCCTCCCCTTGCCCCCTCCTCCTTTTTTTTCCTGTGTTCTCTTATTTGCCAGAATGAAAAAAAAGATCTTTTCAAAAATTTGAGGGAGAGGACCTGATGTAAGTGGTGTTTGCAGGCTAAAAAGTTCATGACAAAGCACTAACAAAGCACATTGGCTTTCTAAGGTCTTCCAAATTATATGTCTGTTCAGTCATACTCTCTGACCATTTTACAGAGGTCTTAATCTTCTTCGTGGAAAATCAAGGTGCAATGAAATGGCTAAGTTGTAAAATAGTTGTTAGAAACATCGAATAAAATTCCATCATGTTCATTAGGTCATAATACTAATGTTACTCATAACAGCAAAGATTGCTTTGTAATTTTAGCAGTTTTCAGTTAATAGAAAATTATTTTCTATTATAACTAGGAATGTTCTTTTCTACTGTGCTCTAAATTATAATTTTGGAGCCTTCTGGTAGATAAAAACCAGACAGTATACATTTTAAGGATTCAAGAACATTTTTTACTGTTTCAAATCTAGTGAAACATAGGTTTCTGTTCTGTAGTATGTTAGTAATGTATGTCTTTTTAGCTTATTATTATTCAAGAGGATTTTTCTAATATAAAAAAAATCTTCACGTTATTAAACTTTGGTTTGTGAAAGTTTAAAAAGCTCATTCAATTGAAGTTCCTAATTCACTTTTGTTGTTCGGGGGGAAACTTTTAGCTGCATTTCTTGGGGAGCTGTACTGGTTTTACATCATTTATCACTGTTGCTTTGCAGTGGTGACTTGTGTGAGTGATGGCCCAGTATTGAAGCAGAACACGAAAAGGAGAATAAAATTTTGATAACAGGCAATCAATAACCTACAGCAATTATTCCAGAGCTCCACCTACAGTAATATGAGCCAGAAGGTTGGAGCCTGCAGCTGGTGCTGAGGGCTGACAGACACCCGGTGTGAGAAGCCTGGGGTTCTCCATGAGGAGCAGATTGGGAGACCCAGTGCAAGAGTGGGGCAGCAACCACAAACACATCCCTTGAACACACTTGTGCTTATTGTAGATCATGTAACGTAACCTTAGCCTCCTTTTGAGCTGGAGTTTGAACTGTCTGCCTTGAAAAGGTGCCTACCAAGCTATGTTTTCCTCTGATATCTGCAATTTTATTTTACATAAGTTATTATGAATTCAACACCAAAACTTTTATTTGAATTTTGATTTCTTTTTTTTCCTCTAGCTGCAGTTGATACAAACTATGCATTTCTACGTCAGACACAACATACACATTCCTTGTGAGGAAAAATCAAACAGGATGTTTTCTTCTAACTTTCATGGAGTTGGTCATAAATCAGAATAATACTACATTAATGAAAGTTATTTCTGTAATCACAGTGTTGATTACTTTAATCTGATAGAGGTAAGGCATCCAAGATAATTTAAATCTTAAATAAATTTTACAGTGAAGTTATCAGAATGATAATCAAACTCAACCATTTTTAGTCTTGTCTAAAAAAATTCTAACAAGTGGTTCACCTGCATAAATTGGAATAAATCACTTGGAAGTGGTATCCTGTACAAACTTTGAGTGGTTTACTTGGAGCATTCTGATAAATGTGGCTCTACAGATGACACTTGTAAGAGTCAAAGTAATGAAAAATCCTGTGTACGTGGATGTGTGCAGTTTCTTTGCTGTGCACAATGTTTGGGTACTTTGTAATATAATTGTGTTTAATTTATTTAGTACTGTATTAATAATTCATTAATTCAAACTTATGAGGTCTGAACAAGTTGTGCAGCAGTTCGGATTTGTTACTGAGGCAGTCACTCTGGGGAGTAAATGAACTTTCAGGGGATGTGCTTTAATGGTTCAGCAATGGATTCCCTGAGAAAATTCTAGCACCTAGCTACAAAAAAATGAAAGAGACTCTCAGTTCCTTTCCTTGCTCCCAGAACTACAATTTTGGGAATCTGGCTGTTACATCCTGAGGAGTTCAAATAGCTAAAAAGAGTTTAAGTGGTGTAGTCTGTTTTGTAACTAACAATAATTGGGCAATAAGGACTCTCTGTGAAGAAAATAAACTTATCCTTTGTGATGGTTGCCCTTCCTTCATGCTCCCTTTCAGCTAAGGAATGCAAGGAAAATAAACACTGCACAAGTACTGTGATTATTTGAAAATATGTATAAGAGAGTATTGTTTAATAGCTTAATCTCTAAGCTACATTGTTATTATGTAGTATCCATTGAGATATTTCTTTTTTCTGTTTATCTTTCCAGCATCAAAACAAGGAGTTAGAGACATGCTCATTTCAATCCACAGCTAGAAGTAATATTTAAAAGATTTTATCTAAATAAATTTAAGTAATATCTAAAAGATTTTATGGTTGTCTTTGCTATAAATTTACCAGAAAGATTATCCAGACTTATAATGATAAAGATCATAATGGAGTTAACTTATACTGTCATCTTTGGTGATAGTATCATAAAAAAGTGTTTTGGAGCAAAGGTCACCATGCACATATTATCAGGGCTTTGTGATGGAAACTATGTAAAGTCTTGTTTTGTATTAAATTTGTTAAATGACACATAAATAACAGCAGAAAATTGAAGAAGAAATCTGGAGAAATGAGGAGGAAAAAACCCAACACATGGATAAGGAAACCTTGCAAGAGTGAACACCAGGATTTACAAAAACAAATCTGCCCCACAATATAACAGAAGCACAAAAAATGTAAAACTAAGTTTCAGTGACTGATATCATTTATGTGACTCACAGAAAAGATTCTCTGAACTTATGTCACCAGATGAAAATTCTGAGAGAAGTATTTTTACTACAAATACATGAAAGTAAGAAGGACTGATGGGCTATTGGAGTGAAGAACGGCCTTAGTGTAGGAGCAAATCTGATATAAACTTGCCTTTGGATTGTGAGAGGAGTTTACAGGCTGAGGAAGATTTAAATTAGGCTTATTATGCAGGGAGTTGGCTGCATGACTTATTTGGACCTAACGAGAAGCAGGGTCTTGATGTTTTGAGCAATGTTTCTCTGGTCTGTAAAAATGTCCAAGTAGTCATGCAAATAACAGAAATATCATCCTTGCTAGAATAAAAATATGTGTATATCATATTTCTGGTAATGTATCATGTTTTTCACAGTTCTTCCATGCCTTGCCAGTAGTAAAAAACTCTTACAGGTTTGTTTTTTTTTTCTTCTATGTGTTGGCTCTATTCCAAGTTTGTGGCCTGATACATGGGGATTGAATTGCTTGTTTGTGAGGGCTGAATTTCCTAGACCTGCACCCAATGAATGCATTTTCTGACACAAAGGAAAGCCAAACTGATCTGCCTCTAAGTGGCTGAAGATTCTAAAAATGGGTTTATATTAGAGAATTCTTCTTTTTTAAGATCAGCTGTAGCATCCTCTATCTTTTAAACATTTTTCATTCCTGCAATGTTAATATTTTTCAGTGTCTTCTGTGTATTACTCTAAGCTCATAAATTGAAATCAGAGGCTATTGAATTGAAAATAGCTGGTTTAGAATACCTTTGGAACTGATACAGGTCATGTAAGGCAAGTTTCATATAAGGAGTAGAATCCATTAAACTGAACAGAAATGCATTTTGTCTTCCATAAACATTTGTTTTGATTTTAAAAATTATTTTCATGGAAAAGCTATAGAGAATGAAATTACCTACAGACAAAAGAATGACGTGGTAAAATATTTTCTTTAAAAATCAGCTGTCCCACTTAGTGCTATTGTATTGGCATAATCTGTTATTGAGAAGTATCAGGTGAAATGTAGCATGGGTCTGATCTATTCAGTCTCAAAGCAATAAATAATTCAGAAACCTTTTAGTTCTTATTGATGTTTAGGAGCAGATACTTTCTAGATTAAACCCTGTCCAAAGAATTTTCTGGATTTGTCTTACAGCCTCCTGCTTGTTTTGCAGACAGTCACAGAATTGTGGAATTGACATAGCAGTAATAAACCCATTTTTTATTTTCTGTAGAAACTGAAGGCTGCGTCACTGCTCAATGAAAATGTATTAGTTAATAGAGTTAGTCTTAATTTATATAGTAGAAGTAAATATTAGTGGAAAAAAACACCTTTTTTATATACAGAAATGCACAAAAAAGAGCATAGAAAAGAAAATACCTGTAAATTTGCTTATGACTCATCAGATTTGATCACTTGCCTAAATGAAATTCACTGAACATCTTTACCTGACTGTCGTGATGGTAGCTTCTTATATTTAATGAAATTTCATACATGTAAGGTTTTTTTGAGACATAGTAATTTCAGTAGTATGGCTTCTTTAGTACACTGAAAGCTTTATTCAAGTTACTCAAATAACACTATGAAATATACCATAGCAGAGAGAACATTGGAAACAATACTGTAAAAACTCATCATTATTTTGAATGATGAATTCAACATTATGTAGAATATATAGTAGGAAGAGCAGATGTGTTGTTCTACCTCTGAAAAATGTTAAGATGAAAATATGTTAGGGAAACACATTTTGTCAGTATTGAGGGTTTGTTGCTGACTGGTTTGGGTTTAAGCTTGACTATTATTTTTGCAAATATTATAAGAAATATAGAAACAAATACATATATATATTTTATATATACATATGGAAACAGTAAAAATAATGTATTCATGCTTTCTTCCATAGCCTGGTGGGCTCAGGCTTAACTTAATATAAATGACCTTGATGCTTTTCTTTGTATATGTATTAAAAATATTTTCTAAAAGATCCTTTAAAAATTATTCTTGCTTACTCAACCATACTCCATAAGAATACATTTATGTTAACATTAGTATCAGGTTGTTAACAGTCTCATTTCTGCCCCAGGAGTTTTCTCCCAGTATTGTGCTGCTACAGAGTCTGTGGTATACAGCAGTTTTCTGTAATCTTTCATTTGTGATTTGAATTTTGTCCTGCTTGGTGGACAGTCTCCATTCAGGCTTACATGCACAACATAGCCGTGAAAGATTAGAAGCCTATTTCTTAACAGTAAGCTGAGAAAATGGGGATTTATGTGTTGGGTTTTGTTAGTTACTAATGGTTGATTTTTTGATGTTGGGCTTTCAGAAGCACCTTTGTGGGATTTTTTGGATGGAAGGGTAACAGTTTCTTCAGGATTCACATTAAATATTGTCTTCTAGTTTGATTGTTATTACCTCTTAGTTCATAATAGAAACACTGTCAAAATTGCAGAAAAGAGACACATATAAGTTGTTAAACTAATCCATCCTGCTTTATCTCTTTTTTAAATTCCAGTTCTGTCTTGAGTAAAGTGATTTCCATGAGATAACAGTATAAGCAGCATCACTTTGTTCCACGGTGTTACAGCAATTATATATTTGCAGTACTTCTAAAAAGTCGTGACAAGGAAACAGTCACTGAACTGTAACTCAAGAAATGTTTAATAGGTGTGGGTTTTTTTCCAAGCATGGGCTGTGATTAGGCTGCTAGCATAAGGCATTCACTGAAGAGATTTGTCATGTAGTAGAAAATGACTTTTTTTTTGTTTTGTATTAACACTGGGAATTGTGCTGCAGTCGTTGGCTGTGGTGTCTCCAGAGAGAAATGCTGGAGTTCATCTCAGCCCTAAGGGTACCACTTAAGCCTTGCTGAATAAACCAGCAGAATATGAACATGCAAGCAGAAAGATTGGTTTTCATTCTGATAAAAACTGCAATAACTCAGAAAAACTGCCATAAGGCTGTAGTGGTATTTGCTAAAATGAACAGTCATGAACTTTGAATTTTAAACATTACAGACCTCTACAGAGTAAATTTAGCCAAAATGCATAGACAGACATAACAGTTAGTGATATTTTCAAGCACGTTTGATAACAAGTGCTTTCTGTGGACATCACGTTCATCACTTTCCAAGTCTGTATGCCTAATGTTGACCAGAAAACTATTTTTCAAGTTTTGTAGAGTCTTTATCCAAGTAATGATAACATCCTCTAAAAGACTAGCTGAGAGTTATGGTATATATTTGCATTCTCTTCCAGTATCTCCCTTTTTTTTTGTTTGGTTTTTGTCATTGACATGCTTGTTTCTGAAGATAATCATTGAAACACAAAGTTATTTCTTAGACTGCCGCTGCACTACTTATTCATGGGCATGGTGGACTGGTCAGTGGTGTGTAGATGTGCTGAAAAACTTGTATTTTATTCAGCCTGTAAAGAGCAACATTCCTGTGACAGGGCAGCACCATACGTACCAGCTGCTGTTTTATTTGGTTGTAAAGTAGAAGTTGGTCTGATAGCTGATGATCTTGCTTTCTTGTCTCTTCAGACTTTAAAAGACTTTGTGCAACCATCTAACCATTTTAGATAATAACTGAGTGTGTGGACTATTTATAATGGCATTAACTGCTTGTATCAGTCCTGAAATACAAATTGTATTACAAGTGCTGTCCTCAGCATCTGGTACAATACGTGTGGTATTGGTATCTAAAAAGTCATTCCTGTATGTTACAGACTTTTTTTAGGAAAACATACTACTTAAGTTAATACTGCTATCACCTTGGTGTAGGAGAAAGCTCCTACTAGTAAGAACTTACCTTGACTTAAAAAAAAAAAATACAGATTCAGATGCTTGCACTAAGGAAATTCTTGTGAATTTTCAGCTGACAAATGAAGCCTACCCCTCCATTTTATAAAAAAAAACAAATCCAAAGCTGTAAACTAAATAAATGACCTAAAGATACCAAATAATACTTGTGTTACCTTAGGTCTTAGGTGAAAATGAAGCTTAGGGAAAAAGATCCTGGTGTTCTTTGGAGGACAGATCTCTCTCCCTTTTTGCTGCTGAAGGTTTCCTGGATATTTAGAGCCATGAGTGCTATTCAGCTTCTGAAGGAAAGGTACCTTTTGAGACACAGCTGATTCTCAGTCCAAGTATGACTGGGCAGATCTTCAGGTTCACTGGTGCTAAGGATTTTCCCCAAAAGGTTAAACAACAGTCAAATCTTGCCTTTGAAAATGGTGAATTGCTTTAAGGTGGAACAGATGAGATTAGGCGTTTTTAAGTAAATAAGGAAAGACTTGGCATTCTCAGGCTTTCTTTTCCAGAGAAAAAACCTGTCTGTATTTTCTTAAAGTGCTTAACAGGTGACATGAAGAATGTCTGATTTCTGTAATTATTTATTAGGAAATTTCTCACCTCTTTACTAGTCAGCGTAAAAGGCCCCCTCTTTTTGTGCCTATTGTGGTACGTGGCAAAGGCTTGGAGCTTGTTGTGGCTCAGCCAAAAAAGCAGGGATTTGAAGCCTGCCCATAACCTCAGCTGACTAGTTTTGAAGAAGAGATGGCTTGCATGATGGATTGTCTCTCCATGGCAATCTAGTTCCTGCTGTAAAATTGTTAAAATTAGAACATTTCCTCAACCAATATTAAGCTGACCTAAAAGTTGACATAGATGAGGCAGCTGTCTGGGATTCACTGTGTCATGGGTTATGTGACTTTGCAGCTGTTACATTTCATGAAAAAGTCTGCCATCAATATTTTTCCTTCCCAGTGCATCCTCACTGCCCACACTGGGCTCAGGAGAGCAGGCTCACTCTGTGGCTTTTGTGGTGGCAGGAGCCTGAGTCTGCTTTAAGCTTTTCCTCCTGACAGTGAGGCCTGTGGTGACTCTGAGTGGTGGTCGCAGTGTTTCAGGACTGGGGGCTGCAGACAGGCTCCATGTGGAGAGCCCAGGGCAGCCCTGGGCACAGCTCAGCCAGGATGGCAATGCTTCAGGGAAAACGCTTCTGGAAAAGAGCAAAACGCCACAGATCAGTGTGAGGAGCACTCCCTGAGAGTGTGTGAGAAACAGCTCCGACTCCAAGGGCAGGGGAGCAGGAGTGGGAGGAGGGCTGCAGGTGCTGGAGCAGACATTCCCTGGAAGCCTGTGGGACAGGCCAGGTTAGAGCAGGTATTTCCCTGCAGTCCACAGAGGAGAGTGCCAGAGCAGATACACAACCTGCAGCCTTTGGAGGACTCTGCACTGGAGAAGGTGAATATTCCTTGAGGGAGAGGCACCTGCAAAGCCCACTTCAGGATAAGGAGCAACCTTATCCTGAAGCTTCACAGCCTGTGTGAGGGACACCTGCTGGAGCAAGGGAAAAACCGGAGGAAGGAGTGGCGAAGAAGAACTGCAATGATCTGACCCCAGCCCCAATTCCCCACCTTCCCCATGCCTCTTGGGGAGGGAGGAGGTGCAGGAGCTGAGAGTGAAACAGTGAAGTTGAGCCTGGAACAAAGAGGCAAAGGGAGTTTTCTTTTAGGATTTCTGTTTTTTACCTTCCATTTCTGTTTTAATTGGCAATAAGGTTTTTTTTCCCTAAGTGAGTCTGTTTTGCCCATGACAGTAATTTGTAAATGCTTGTCTTTATTTTAATACCTGGGCTTTTTCACTTCATTCTCTCCTGTGCAGTTCCTTTTGTGGAGTTGAGTGGGAGAGCAGCCAGCCAAGGTCAGCTCACCACAATGTAGTGTTGACAAAGACTACAGCACTTAATGACTATCAACAAATGGGATTGGATTCCATTTTGTGTCTGTTCAAAAAAACTGGTTTATTCTGCACCCTTAGGTCTTAACTGTACTCTCACTGTGGAAAATATTACCTAAAAAGAAATGATCAGTTAATGGTTGTTGTAATTTAATGAATTTACTATTTTTAAGTATTTTGAAAATACCCTTGGTCTCAAAGAGAGTACTGAAATTTTGATTACGTTGTGCATTTTCTATAAATCTAAAACACTTCATCCATCACAACTTCCTTAAGTACAGAGATAGCGCCATCAAAGTTACAGTTGAAAATCAAGTAGATACGAATTGGAAAGACTAAACTTCAGTCCAGTTGCCTTCTGCCTGTGAATATGGCTTAAAAATGCAATGTTCTTGTGTAGTACCTAATAATATAATATAAACATTAGTTTGGCAATCATAGTATAAGCCACCAGATGGAGTAATGTTGCTGTCAGAAATTGAGAGTAATAAAAATAGCATGTCTTTCCTTTCTACTTTTCGAATATAAATGCAGGGGTTTTTAAGGTGGTGTGCCAAAAATGTATAAATCTGTATTTAGAGGTTGTGACCATTGATGGCAGTACTTAGCTGTGCTAAATCATTTTTTACTTTTTCACAATAAGGTAACTTAGTGTTAGGCTAGGGAAAGTGAGAATGTTTTTCCCTTTTTTGTTGTGAGGTATTAAGCTGAGTTCAGAAACTGTAAGAAAACTTGATCTCTTTTTTTCTTTCATTATTTTTTTCTTTACTTGTTAATTTCTCTTTGCCATGAGTAGCTAATTTTCTATTAAATATCTGACTGTTAATTGTAATACTTCTTACTGCAGGGCTTTATAAAGAGAAAAGAGGCAGATGCTGACTATGCCAAAAGCTTTTATTTGGGGATTTTGTTGGTGGTGCGACCTTCTGTTTCTTCTTTCTTTTTCCTACATGCCCTCCTAGGATCTTCTTGCACAAGAGCCAAAAAACATTTAAAATTTGCAGAATGAAAAGATGGCACGGGCAATGCTGGTACCACCAGGACCTGACAGCTTCTTCTATTTCACAGAAGAATCTCTTGCAGCTATTGAGAAACGTATTGCTGATGAAAAATTTCCTTGTGACCAAGATGAGCCCACAGATGATGCTGGTCATGAAGAAAATCACCCAGAGCCAAATAGTGACTTAGAGGCAGGAAAGACACTGCCATTTATTTATGGTGATATTCCTCCAGGAATGGTGTCTGAACCCCTGGAGGACCTAGACCCATATTACATCAATAAAAAAGTAAGTGTTTTGTATTAAGAATGTAATTAGAGCACTCCTGTTTAACCTGATAAATGCTCTGCTGGGGAGTTGGTCAGAAGAATGGTTTGAATGTATTATGCAGTAGGTGCTATCATGTTAATTATGTTGATTTCACTATAAAGGCAACTGTAATTCTTGCTTCAGTTGCCTTTTTTTGAAAAAAAAAAGGCATTTTTCTCTTAATGTCTAATGTTATGGTATTTTAGTATTAAATGTCCTGTAATCTCTTCAGATCTGATTTAATGCTGAACCATTTGAAAACTTCCCATCTCTGGCTACTCTCTGGGTTTTTTTAAGAAACATGATACCTGAGATCTAGTTCATTACAGAAGTCTTTAGACAAAGTGCTCATTCAGTCATATACAGAACAATTACTGTCAAACATTTCTGAAAATACCATAAAACATATTTGTTTTACAAAATAAAAAAAAGGTGGAAAGGCTAAACCAATCTTTGGGTTTTGGTATTGGGTCTACATTATAGGCCCAATATAGACCTGAAGACAAATGATATAAACTGACTCAGTTTTGTTTATAGATATTAAAAAAGAAGAAAAGAGCAAGGTGTTTACTTTGGCAAGTACAGAGGAAGGAAAGTTATTTTTATATAAGCATGTGAAGCTAAATTATGTCAAGAAAACAGAACTGAGTTTACATTAAAAGGCAGTTCAAAATAAGCAGCAAGTGATTGTTTTATTGTGTAATCAATAAAATGCTTGTTGAATTAAAAGCATAGAATGGATTCTTGAAATTAAGTACTGGATGATCAACAAATAGTATCTTGCAAGGTAAGAATTTAACCAAAGACCTGTATTATTTCTGAAATAAGCAGCCTAATTAAAGCAGTGGTTTTTCTAGTATAAAATGTTGAAGACTAATAATCAAATGTAGATTTTTTAGTTATTTTAGTTTTTGTTCTCTTAACTTCACAAACACTATTGACAAATCACCCATTTGTTTTATGGCAAAATGTCACTGGAAAACAGAATTATTCAGTGTTATAACCTGCTTATTTCTGGATATTAGATTTTGGGAAAATAATCATTAAATGTAGATTGAATTAAGATTTCATTAAGTGATATTTTCATTGTGTCTTCTATTCAAAATCAAAAATGGTTACACTGATGGTACTAATGACAGCTGCACAAACCATAAAGGCAGTAAAGGTGAGGATTTTAAAAGTCAAGAATGTCTCATCTCAAAAGCAGTTTTAACATGCTGAAATGGTTAAATAGTTCCTTGTGAGGTCCCAAAAATGGTTACTTAGGTGCTTTGTTTTGCATTGCTGACTTTGTTCTGAAATGCAAGTAAAAGAGCTGCATTAAACTTAAATGAAAAAAGTGACATTTTTAATTATAGTTTTAATGTAATTACTTAATCCTAGAAAATGAAATCTGAAATGCAGATTTTAAGAGCACAGAGACAAAAAATGCATGGTGTAGCATTTTCATTGCTCATGTGAAAATTCAGAATCTGTTATTTCCTTCCGTAAATCTACTGAAAATAAATTTGGCTACTGAGATGTGTGTAAGCAGCCTCTATTATGGCAAGGTTAATAAAATGTATCCTTAATTTCTAACCCCACTACCCCCCTGCCCTTTTTGTCTATTTTTTAAAGACATTTATAGTACTGGATAAAGCGAAGACAATCTACAGGTTCAGTGCCACACCTGCCTTGTACCTTTTTTCTCCTTTCAATATCACTAGAAGACTAGCTATTAAGATTTTGGTTCATTCATATCCTTTTCAACTGGTTTGTTAAAAATTGTTACTGATTAATATTACTAATGTTAACACTAGGGATTTTGATTTACTGCTTGAATGTGTTCCTGCCATTAATTCTTTCAAAATCAGTCTGGGCTAAGATTAGTCACTTAACCGGCTGATTAAGTTCAGAAGAAGATAATTCATTAGTGCACTATTGGTGCAGTATTGAAGCCAACCTTGTCTAAAATCTTTATGGATGATCTGGATGAAGGGAGCGAGTATACCCTTGGTAAGTTTGGGGATATCACCAAGTTGTGTGGGAGTGTCAATCTGCTGGAGGGTAGGAAAGCCCTGCAGAGAGTCCTGGACAGGCTGGATCCATGGGGCAGACCAAGAGCATGAGGTTCAACCTGACCAACTGCTGGGTCCTACACACTGCCCACAACAGCCCCATGCAGGGCTACAGGCTGGGGGCAGCGTGACTGGAAAGTGGCCTGGTGGGAAAGGACCTGGGGGTGCTGGTGAACAGCAGCTGAACACAAGCCAGTGTGTGCCCAGGTGGCCAAGAAAGCCAATGGCATCCTGGCCTGTATTAGGAACAGTGTGACCAGCAGGGCCACCTGATGACGGTCCCCTGTACTCGGCACTGGTGAGGTCACACCTCAGGTTCTGCGTCCCTCAGTTCAGGAGGGACATTGAATGCTGGAGTGTGTCCAGAGATGGGTGGCAAAGTTGGTGAAGAGTCTAGAACATGAGTCCTGTGAGGACCAGCTTGAGGGAGCTGGGGATGTTTAGCCTGGAGAAGAGGAGGCTCAGAGGGACCTTATTGCTCTCTACAACTCCCTGGAAGAAGAGTGTAGCTGGGGGGGGGCAGGCTCTTTTCCCAGGTAACCAGCAGCAACAGGACAAGAAGAAATGGCCTCAAGCTGCACCACGAGAAGTTCAGGTTGGACATCAGGAGGAAATTCTTCACAAAAAAGGTTGTCGAGCATTGGAATGGACTGCCCAGGGAAGTGGTAGAGTCAATATCCCTGGAGGTGTTCAGGAAAACACTGGGTGTGGCATGTAGTGCCATGGTCTAGTTGACAAGTGAAGAGTCAAAAGTTGGACTTGCTGACCTCAGCAGTCTTTCCCAACCTAAATGATTCTGTGATAGGTGTATAACCATCATTCTTGTGAAATATCTTTGCATTATTTATGGTGCTAGTGATAGTAAACTGATTTGTATCGTATATGTTGTCAGTATTTTATGTCCTGGTCACTTCCTCGTACTTTGTGTTATGCAAATTTGACTTTTAAAAGTGGTATTTTCCTTAACTACGGTCAACATTGTTCAACAAGGTCATTATGCTCACTATTTTGGCAAATTGTGTATTTATGACATGGAGGAATCTTCCAGAATGGGCAAAGAATGTAGAGTAAGTATATTTAAATAGGCTAATAATTTTTAAAGTGCTTTGAAACTGAAAAGCAGATTAACAGATAAACCATGCAGTTTTACTTACTTGTGTAATACCAGTATTCACCTTTATCCTCTTTGGAGTTTGATGCTAGCTGCAACCCAAAGCAGCACAGTCCTGCAAGCTCTGTGAAGGAAAGAAGCTGTGACACTGTTAACCTTTTTCTCTGAACAAAATGCTAATAAATACTTGTCCTCAGAATGTTTGTACAAGCAATGTTTTCATGCATTCTTCCTCTTCAGCTGTTTTTTACCATTAGAGAAAGAAAAAGATCATTCGACCCAAAACTACTGTTTTTTGGTGTGGAAGATACTTTCTATAGCCCCTCCGAAACACCTTTATGCAGCAAAATCTAATTATGAGACACACCCCCTCTTTAAAGAAAATACCTCTGCTGAGGATTATTGTTTGTCATTCTCAAGTCTACCTGGTCAGCCATCAAGTACTAGTACCTAGTAAATACTAAGTTTCACTTACCCATGGACTGTATTTCTGATGTGGCAACCAGGCTCAAATGTTACTTGAACTTTTTTTTTTGTGTTATTCATGATTATTATTGTTATGAGTGCTGAAATTTAAAACTCTCATGTGCTAGAAACTGCAGAAATATATTTCAGACAAAATAAAAAAGTATAATCCTATTATCTCACAAAAGAATGGTGGGGAAACAGTCATAGTTTATGTGAGTTTTTAACTCCTGTTCAGTGCATATACTAATTACTGGGTTTGAGTTATTTTCCTCTATGCTCATGATATATCACTGAACAACACAACGATCTTTAACTTTTGCTTGGATGTTTTCTCATAGGTACACTTTCACTGGGATTTATACTTTTGAATTTCTAGTAAAAGTCCTTGCAAGAGGCTTCTGTATAAATGATTTTACTTGCCTTCGTGACCCCTGGAACTGGCTTGATTTTGTTGTCATTTCCTTAGCGTAAGTATATAATATTTTTTAAGTAAAATAACAGAAATTTTTTTGAACCTGTAATAGTTTGTTTGGCTTATACTAGTTCATATGAAATTAGTTGTGGCTGAATTGTGTTTGAAGTTTTTCCACTTGAATTTTTTACACTAATGTAGCACATAGCAGAATTATTGGACTGTTTCACAGTACAGAAGATATCACTGAAGAATCAATTTAAAATAGGATTTTAAAAACAAAAGAAGGTTGATAGGTTTCATTTTAAATTTGCAGTTAATGGAAAATCTTAGGGGTGAATTTCTTAGGGAAAATTTGAGACAGGAAAATATGAATGCAAGTCTTTCAAAACTTATTCCTTCAAAAAAAAAAAAAATGGATTTCTGGATTTCAGGTCCAGGTAAGTAATATAAGCTCTACCTCAATTCTGAATAACTGTGATTTAATCCTACAGGTATATAACAGAATTTGTAAACCTAGGCAATCTTTCAGCTCTTCGAACTTTCAGAGTATTGAGAGCTTTGAAAACTATTTCTGTAATTCCAGGTAAGATGTAACTGTGTAAAATAGCAGCCACTCTACATCACCTCTGTTTAATTTTGTGTGTGCTGTCATTGTGTTTGTGTGTGGAATCCCTCACTACAGATATGTGACAGAGTTTGTGGACCTGGGCAATGTCTCAGCGTTGAGAACATTCAGAGTTCTCCGAGTTTTGAAAACAGTATCAGTCATTCCAGGTGAGAGCCAGGTTAAACACTGAGGCTGACTGAAACTGCACAGAAGCTGAACTGATGTTTTTAACAGAAGCATCCAGGTTTTTGTCTTAATTTCAATTTTATTTCCTTTTCTAATTCTTTAAAACAGTCAGCGTCAGAGTTTGTCAATTGCATGAAGAACTCATTTACATAGCCTCTATATTCCTCCATTTAATGATGTCAAATTTTCTCTCCCACATTAAGGATCAAAATTAAGTCTTTTTAATGTGACTGTTACTCATATGTGTTTATGAAAGAAATTTGGGATTGAAAATTTTAGTGTTTTGTAGAAGTTGAATCCCTGAAAGAGGATTTCAGGGATTATTACTCATAATAATGAGTGGCATGGGAATTGCATGGTGTAGTTATTAGTTTATGATGCCTATCTTCACCAAACCCCACCTCCAACATAAGATGATGCATTAGAATACAGACATTAAAATTGCTACTGAAATAAAATTGTGGTCTCTTTTTGTTTGCTGTTATAGAACCCATGTTGTGTATTGGAATAGAATACTGGCAAAGGTTTGGAGCAAGAGGCATCAAAAAGAAAATAAAATTATCTATTTTCTTTAGATGTAGTGTACATGTGTAGAGAGCATGAATTGAAAGCTCTTGATGTGAAGAGCAGGTGCTTTGGAATGTATGCCATTCATTCCCATTCACATTTCCAAATTATTTTCCAGGAATGATGAAACTTAGTGGTAGCTTTTCCTTTGGAAAATGCTTTAAGACTGTTTTTTTGGTTTTTTTTTTGAAGCTGTGCATGATATTTAGTAGTGTGTTGGAAACGTTTACATTGCATTAAATTAAATATTTAGCATTATAATAAAAATCTGCCTCTATTTGCAGGCTTGAAGACTATTGTTGAAGCCTTAATTCAGTCTGTGAAGAAGCTCTCGGACGTGATGATCCTGACTGTGTTTTGCCTGAGTGTATTTGCATTGATAGGGCTGCAGCTGTTCATGGGCAACTTGAAGAATAAATGCCTATTCTGGCCATCAAAAAATTCAACAGCTTTTGAAAAAGATGTAGTTCCATACTTTAATGGTACAGAATTTGACTGGACAGCGTACATTAACGAAGAGAGTAAGAAATACTGTTGTAACTTGTGAAATTTTTTGTATATAAACCAACACACAATCACAAGATAACTTGTTTTATACTGCAGTATAAAGATAAAAAACAATTAAATTGATGGCAAAAAATAGGAATTTGTATATATTACATCCCAAACTCACGCTGACGTGATTGCTCTTTCCATTAACTGCACATAGAAATGTATGTAGAGGATTATGTTCATTTCAGAATCACAGAATCAGGCAGGTTGGACAGGATCTCCACAGTTCAGACCAACTGCTGCTCAACTGCAGGTCCAGTTAGAGCAGACTGCTCAATCCCTTGTTCCAGTCAAGTTTTTAGTCTCTCTAAGGATTGAGATGCCACAGCTTCTTCTGGGAAGTATGTGCCAGCATTTGACCAGTCTCACAAAAACTTTCTTGAACGTTATTTCAGAATTTCCTATGCTGAAACTTTTATTAGTCACCTCTTACCTTTCCAGAGTACACTCCTGAGATGAGTCAGGCTCCATCTTCATTAGTCTTGCACGTTATATTTGTAGGTAGAGTGAAGATCTTTGCACATCCCTCCCTCCCTGCCTGCTCCCTCCCTAGTCTTCTGAAGGCCGAACAAAGCCAATTCTTTTAGGCTCTTTTTGGATCTTTAGGGTGCAAAAAAGACAGAGAACAATAGATAAATATGAGAGCCTAGTTAAGATGTGCTTTTATTATTAGGTACAAATTGGTACAAGCCAATTGCTTTCACTGATACACAACTCCCCAGACAGGCCGAGATCCTAGTAGGAAAAGAGATGTTATTCAGCTTTAGAATTTATTGCTTGAGACTGAAAAAGACATTTTTATCCAGACATTTTCCAGCAGGATTAATTTCTGTAAGGTGAAGAGACAATATCCAGGCTGGTTCAGAAACATGCAGATGCTCATGTTTTGTATTTCTGTATTTTTAAGTGATAGCATCAGTAATGTTATAATAGACAATGAACTGTGAGATGTAGTATAATAACTACTCTAATTGCCAAAAATCAGTTTTCATGTGTAGGTGTGTACTATAAGTGGGTTTGCAGGGCATTGCTTGGTGATCAGTTGTAAAAGTAGTGTACTTAACAAATATATAGGATAATGGATGCTAGCTTTCCTCCTCAGTGACTCTCACAAAAAATAAGGGAAAATACAGTTGTTATAGGCTGAGTTCTGATGAACCAGATTTTCTCCCATTTTTAACATTGGACATTAAAGTTGTCTGCTGTTTTCTGCATTTTTAGATTATCTTTCTATAGGTCTGAATTGTCGAAATTCTGTGACCATTTTTCTGTGAAATATACCATTTTAGCTAGTTTATTTACCTAAGAAGGGATGGAGTGAACGTGGAGTGGTGATAGTGCTTTTTGGGAAATTTTGGTGATAGAACATTTGTGAATGCTGCAGAACATTTGTGAATTCTCACTTCCAATTACACAGGTTACACAGTACATAGACTTTCTATTTCCAGTTTGCACTAGGTGGCAATCTCAAATAAAATTTTTCAGAGTATCAGTTGCTTTCTATGCTACATGTTTTGTCTTTGCTGGGAGTCTACAGAGTGCTGATGCAGGCAAGGCTGTTTGGTCTGGTTGTGTTTCTGTACCTCCTTTCTCATGTAACTATTCTTAATCATTTATATAACGCAGTGTCAGTTGCATTATAAGTAATGGATTTGAATGGTAGATTTTGGCACCACTGTATTTAAATGCTCAGTTTATAATCCTTCTGTGTTCATATATTATGAGCTGTGTCTGACTATTTAAATACAGTAGGTTTTTTTACCCTATGAAAACCAAAACCTTTATCAGCTTGAAAGGTACATGGACGTCATAAGCTGAGAATGACAGCAGATTGATTTAATTGAGGTAAAAGTGTTTTTCCAGATTTCAGTCTCTTTTCCAGATCTCAGTGCCTGGCTATCCTCATGGTGAAAAGTTTCTCCTTGCATCTAGTCAGAACCTCTCTTGTTTGTAATTATGCCTGTTGTCTGTCATTGTTCTGCCATGCACAGTTGAGAAGAGCCTGTCTCTGTCCCCTTGATAACTTCCTTGTAGTTACTGGATGCTTTCTATCAACTCCCCCCACAGCCTTCCCTTTGCTGGGCTGAGCATGCACTTGTTCCTTGTTCTCTCAGCACATGGGGAGTGCTCCAGCCCCCTCGTGACCTTGGTGACCCTGTGCTCCATTTTATCCATGTCTGCTTGCACTGTGGTGCCAGACCTGGACACAATACTCTGGGTGTGGTCCAATGAGTGCAGAGCTGAGGTGGGCAGTCACTTGCCTTGCTCTGTGGGTTGGCCTTCTGTTCCTGCAGCCCTGGAGGCTGTTGCCCTTCTCGGGTGTCTGCTGACTCAGCCTCTCCTGGCTCTCTGTCCTGCAAAATTCCCAGTACATTTTCTGCAGGGCTATTGTCAGCCAGTCAGTTCCTAGCCTGTATCACTGCAAGGGGCTCTTGCTTCCCAGACACACAGCTGCATTTGTCTTTGCTGAATTTTATGTGTCTCCTGTCAGTCTGTTTCTCCACTTGGCCTAGGTCCCACTGCGTGAGGTCTACCCTCACTCTTATAAACTTCTTCTCCAATTCATTATTATCTTTCTAACTGTATTATTTTTTTTTATTTTAAGGACAGCACAATTGTTAATCATTAATAACAATATATATTTCTCTTTCTCTGAAGGCTACCACCTTATAATTAAAAGAACAATTCTGTAAAGTTGTTTATAGTACAGCAGCTGTTAGAACATTGTAATTGGAACACCTGTCTTCTTTTTAAATGCTGCCTTCCTATTTTCCCAGGATGTGAAATAGTCACAGGATGTGCTAGTTAATGTTGCTCTGACTTCAGAACTGCCAGAAAGCCATTATAAATGTTTCATTTTAAAGGAGATAGGCTTTGTCTGATTTCAATCTACTTACTGAATAAGAAGAATTTAAGTATTTTCTGTCTCTTACCTATTTTGGAAGGGTATTCAGTGTGCAGTGACTCAAGAAAAGAATAAGCAATTGATGTACTAATCATTGTTCTAGGATTTTATTTTTGCAATGTGTTTTTATTTTGTTTCCCAGAGAGGTTGTGGATGCCCCATCCCTGGAAGTGTTCAAGGCCAGGTTGCATGGGGCTCTGATCTATTAGTGGCATTCCTGCCCCTGGCAGGGGTTTTGGAAGCAGATGATCTTTGAGGTCACTTCCAATGCAAGATATGCTATGATTCTGCCAGTATTTGAACCCACTGTTGGGGAAACATTAATGGGACATTATGAATATTCAAAACAAGATGACTTGAATGTAGGTTCATCCTCACCAAAACAAACCCAAACAAAGCTCCTGTCATTTGTGAACATGTTACTTTTTCTTTTTCTTTAGGTCATTTCTATCGCCTAGAAGGAGCAAATGATTTTCTGCTTTGTGGCAATAGCTCGGATGCTGGGTAAGGTACACTGAAAATGACATACTATCTGTCTAAGCAACATGTAAAAAATATCAGTCTAAACTTTAAAAAGGTAATTTAGTTACCTAATGTCACAGTCAGTAATGACATGGTCATGGTTCCTAGTAGCTAGACACTTGAATGAGTAAAAATGTTAAAGGACAAAATACTTTGCTGGAAATTTGTTTTAAAAGGTCATATGTAACTAGAAAATTCCACTTATGACCAGATTTTGGGAAGACATCTTTAGGCTTCCTCTGTCTGGCAGCTGCATGCATGGCACTGTCTTGCTCTCTTTCTTTGACAGTTTTTTGTAACAAAATCACGTAATTCTGTATTGTTATGAATTATCAGTCCATCCCTTGGTTTTGGTTGGTAATAGCTTTAAAATACACATTCTCAAACTATTTTAGTAAGCATTTAACTTATATATGTAACTATGAGATAATTTTGTGTATGTGTATAAATGCACATCAAATAGACATATATACATGAAAAGAAGTCTTCTGTCCTGATTGAAACAGTGTGCTTACACTTGAGATCCAGATTGTATCACCTACTCTCAAAACCAGTATGAAAAATTTCATGAGATAAAAGTATCCCTATGCTGGTTATTTGCTCTTGACAAATCAGTAGAATTTCTTAATTAGGCTCACAGATGGGAAGAAGCCAAGAAATCTGGTAGCCAACCTCCCCGACAGACAAAGTTCTGCAGAAAATATGTATGCTGGCTGGTTTTCTTCCTGCATGGAAGTATCCACTTACTGAAATCTTTGTGTTAAGTACATACATTGTTTTCATTTAGGAGATATCTGCAGAGGTAATATCAAACTGTTGATAATAAACTTTATTTTGTTTAAAATTGTGAAAGGAGAAGGAAATATTGTCATTACTTTTTTGTTCTCTCTGCATTATTCTTTAAAGAACAGACTTTTAATTTCCTCACTAATTTTTGAATTGTTTTAAGCCATAAATAGCAGCACCCTCCACAGATGAAGCTTCATAAGAAGCTCAAGAAATACTAATTTAAAATAAGAAATGTTATATGAAATGTGTGTATGTATTGTTTTGCCTTTTTTTCTTTTCTTTTTTTTTTTCCCCTTTCCTAGTAAATGCCCTGAAGAGTTTATCTGTGTGAAAGCTGGTAAAAACCCCAACTATGGATATACCAGCTTTGACACATTCAGTTGGGCTTTCTTGTCACTGTTTCGACTGATGACACAGGACTATTGGGAAAATCTTTATCAGTTGGTGAGTATATTTTAAAAGTTGTGGTTAGTATATTACTGGCCCCAAATCAGTCATGGAAAGGCCATTCTTATTTGTATTACATACCGTTGCTATTGTTAGCTATTAAAATTTATGAAAGGAAGCAAATTCAGTTACAAAACTAAGCAGACATGGACCCTTCGTACAGAATCTCACATGATTTCTGAAGAGGCACATGAGGGGTTTTTTAATTCTTAATTTCATTTTTACAGTGTTATGTTTCATTTTGTGCCTCATGCTAATTTCAAAATGTCAATACTGAGTTTAAACTGTAAAAAAACAATGATAGCAAAACCTGAACCTTAATTTCAGTATTCTTAATCCTATTTTTTATAGCTTAGAATGCATGACTTGATTTAAATTAACTTTTCTACAGTGACTTTTCATTATATGGTGTGTGTGAATATTTTAATTATAATAAATACTATATTCTAATTATCTAATCAATTGTGCCATTTTTAATTCTTTTGGTTATGTCAAAGGGAAAGCTAATACATGGTAAGCCTCCAACCTGTGATATGTGACTTACATTAATAACTGATCCCACATACTTTTCAAGATTATTAGGCATTAAAGAGGTTTGTTGCAAAGCAGCAGCATGATCCTTAGGCATGTTTTTCACATACAAGAATGCTCCTTTTTTTTGATTACTTTGTAGTTCAGAAAACTTGTATGATTTTACTACAGAAGGAAAAACCAACTAAGTATTAGTTTTGCACTTTTCAAAGTCATTAATGCTTATGAACTGCAGAACTGATGCATTTCTTCACCAGCTGGTTGATTTCTCTTCTCCTCCTTTAGACACTACGAGCTGTTGGCAAATCATACATGATATTTTTTGTTGTGGTCATTTTTCTGGGTTCCTTCTATTTGATTAACTTGATTTTGGCTGTGGTTGCCATGGCCTATGAAGAACAAAATCAGGCAACTATTGTTGAAGCAGAGCAGAGGGAGGCAGACTTTAAGCTGAAGCTTGAACAACTGCGGCAGCAGCAAGAAGAAGCTCAGGTATTTTCTAACAAGAGTCTGGGCCTTCGTGTGTTCCTTTGCATGCAATTTTTTAAAAGAAAACCAAGTTAAATTCACATATTAAAAAAATCCCATTCTTTAACATACCCCACAAATATTTTAGACCGCTTTTTCTATGCTTCTTTATTGCTTTTTAAATATATAATACCTAAAGTGTTAATGAATTTCTGAACTGAGAACAACGAGTAGTCTCCAAATCAGAATAATAGTTTTAAATAAATCTCTCTTATCTTGGGGTAGTATCTAGTAAACTGTCATGATGATTTTCCAAATTCTCATCCTAGAAATAATTTCAGTACTTTTCAAGCCTTGATTGGACTGCAAAGTATTTTCATCTATAAATTTCTGATTCATTTTTGCTACCTGTGCTGCTACCAGTGAATCAAAGACTGGAAGCAGCTTAAGGAAGCTACTTAAAATAAAAGTTAGGATTAGTTTACTAAATTAATACAGACGGAAGTATGACTCTGCTTAGCTCTTTTGTTTGTTTTTGCATTCACTCTAATTAATACATTTATTAATTTTCAAATATTTTGTAATGAACTTTGTGGCTGCATAAGATGTGGGCTGACTCCATGATATGGATGCAAAGTAGAACTTCATTCAAATTCCATTCATACTGCAGTATTTCATTTGTAGTTTTGCACAAATCCAATATGATGTTTACTAGAAGTAATTTGATACAAATCTTAGGAAAAGGGGCTATATCCTTCTTTAAAAATGGTGTGATTTATAAAGCATCTTGTTAAATAATTGCTGTGGCAGGCAATAGCAGCAGCTGCAATAGAGATGACTGAGTACAGCTGTGAAAGTGGGAATGCTGCACCCTCAGATAGTTCTTCAGATGCATCCAAGGTTAGCTCAAAAAGTGCCAAAGAAAGAAGAAATAGAAGGAAGAAAAGAAGGCAGAGAGAGCTCTCTGGAGAAGAGGATGTCATGAAGGATGAAAAGCTTCCAAAATCTGAATCAGATGGCAGTATCAAAAGGAAAGGTTTCCGTTTTTCTTTTGATGGAAACAGACTAACTTATGGGAAGCCATTAACATCACCCCACCAGGTACTGTGAGTAAGGCAATTGCCATTTTTGGAATCTGTGAGATTACTGTCATATCCAACAAACTCCACTGCAACTTTGCAATGTAAGGCAACAAAGGAAAACTAGTGTAGCATTCTCTTAAGTGCCAATTTACCGTTGGTATTATTTTCTAGAGTGTACCTCAAAAAAAGTGGTTTGTTCTCTCTCATTTTATTATTTGGGACCTTAACATGCACAGCAGCATTGCATTTTCCTAGTTAATCTCAAATAGAAATGCCTTCTTAATTCATAAAAGGAAAATTTAACTATAATGTATGAATTTAGAAGACTAAAGGTGTTGATATCTTTTAACGTAATGCATGATCTATGTGGATCATTGGAACTTATGGAAATCTTGTTTTTTCTCTTTAAAGCAGAGATTGAAACTACTTTGGCCTTATATGTGTTATTTTTTTTTCTCCAGTTATTTTTTTGGTACACTATAAATTTACCCATTTAGTTGACTTTCATCTGTAATGCATCTTTGAGATCAGCCTGAGGCAGTGTATTAAAGATAACACTGACAAATTCCTAGGGAATATAAATTATAATTGTTTTTCTTATACACAGACATGCATTTTGTATGGTTATAATCTTCAGACTGTCATTTTTTGTTTCCTTTGCAGTCTTTGCTGAGTGTTCATGGCTCCCTGTTTTCTCCCAGGCCTAGTAGCAGAACAAGTCTTTTCAGTTTTAGAGACTACGGAAGAGAGAAAGGATCAGAAAATGACTTTGCAGATGATGAGCACAGCACGTTTGAGGACAATTCGAGCAGAAGAGGTTCTCTGTTTTTGCCGCGCAGACACGGCGAGCGGCGCAGCAGCAACATTAGCCAGACCAGTAGGTCATCCAGAAGGCTGACAGTCTTCCCAGTCAATGGGAAGATGCACAGCACTGTGGATTGCAATGGAGTGGTTTCCTTGGTGGATGGACCTTCAGGTCTGTTGTCCCCTGCTGGACAACTTCTGCCAGAGGTGATAATAGATAAATCAACGATTGATGGCAATGTAAGAAAGTTATAAATTACTCCAGGTTTCGTGGCCTTTTCTTTGTTGCATAGACAATGTTTCAATGAAATTATTGTTTTGAGAATGGACAGGAAGTTGTGATTGCTTTTGCAGATCTTACTGTAATGAAATGGGTTTGAAGTGACTCAGTCAAAAGTAAGAGACTGAAGCATGAAAGAGAAGAAAGTAGTAAGGTTTTACATACCTGCAAAGCAAGGATATGCATACGTTTGCTTAATGAGCAGATTAGTAATGTTCCATTGCTAAATCTGTTCTGTGTTCAACTCTTAAGCTTCCTGTACATTATTAGATTATTTCAATTTCTTTTACTTTATGGCTTTAGCCTCCTTTTAAGCGTATTTTCTGATTCTCTGTCAGTAATGTGCTCATTCTGCATTTCTCCCTTGTTCATACATTAGGTATTGTGCAAATATAGCATAGTCTTTAAGATTATGTTGACATTTTAAAAATTCTGAAAGCATTTTTTCCTCCTGGGTTTCAAAGAGTTTCTCACTGCCTAGAATCAGGGTATAATTAAAAAAAAAAAAAAAATAAAACCAAAAAAAACCACCAAAAACCCCAAACCAGCAAAACATTTTAATTCTGCTTGGTTTTTCCTTTTTGCTCAGTCTGCTTCAGGAATGGAGCAGAGACATCTGCATGTTTTTTTCCTAAAAAATGTTATTTTACTTGAACAGAAACTTCTATATGGGTCACAGTACCTTAAAGTACATCAGCCAGCTTCCTTGCAGTTATCAGCCAGTGCCTTGTAATTAAAATCTTCTTGCAGTTTATTATACTTTATTGCATTTATTTAATGTATTAAAAAAAATCTACCTATCCTTATGCATTGAAAACATCTTCATAACTGAGGTGCGCTCAATAGTATAGTTATAACACAACTTTCATTTTTTAAAATAAAATCATGTAAAACAGTATTCATTTTTTGGATCAAGTAAGTCAGACCTATGCTATTTCTTCAGCTGAAATTCATAAAAGAAATCAGAGTTGATAACAATTCAATTTAGAAAATGTAATTTCAATGAGTTTTGAATGGGTATAGAGATCAAAACTGGTCTTCAAAACTCACTTTTATGGACTAGTTGCTGCAGAATCTTCCTACCATTGATCACTTATTTGAAGTGTCTTGTGAATGAACTAGTTTAGAATGGAAATATTGGTAGAAAAAGTATGAAACTGGGAATTTTTTTTGCACAAGTTCTGCCATCTTGCTTTGTTTTCTTGGCTGTAGTCCCCTCCAAAATTTCTTGGTGTCTAAAGTGGAGTAATATTATTTGAGTATAATGCAGTGGAGATACGGGAACTAAATATCCAAATGTTTTTCTTAATGTTTTATAAGTATTAATAGTATGAGAAAGTATATATTGAAAATCGTAATTTAAAAAAATCACAAAATTTCTAAAGTTGAATTGAATTTACACACCTTTTATTTTTTCTTTATTTTTTTTTACAGAGCACTACCACAGACATAGAAATAAAAAACAGACGTACAAGTTCATATCAAATACCAATGGAGTTGCTGGAGGATCCTGATTTAAGGGAAAGGGCCATGAGTCTAGCTGATGTTATCACGAATAGAATGGAAGGTGTGTTATAACTGCAGATACTTGAACTTCCTTGATATAGTCTTAGATTTGCTTGAGGTATTATATCAGAATGCAAATATAGAAGAGAAGAAATATATAGCCATTGCAAATACGTAAACGGAATAACAGGAAAAAAAATGCATGTACATAGTGCAAAAAGAAAGGAAGGAATTTAATAAGCAGGCTGATGTAAAAAACTCATTCTAATTAAAATAGGTAATGTGTATGTGTTTTATGCTAGTTATTCATGCTTAGCATTGCAGTTATTGGAAGAAATGCCTTGTGATACATTTTGGACTAATTCTACCATAAAAATATTAGAGAAAATTGAAGTCCAGGCTTTAGGTAATAAGGAGAAGAAAATTCTACAAGGATTCCTTGGGACAGTGGAATGACTGCTAGTGAAAATCATGAAAAAAGTTTGAATAATTTTCAAAACCCTATTCAGGCTAAAATCAATGTTATTTTTTCCTGAAAATAAGTACTTAGACATTTAAGAGGACTTTGAAGTAAAGTTTTACTGGAAAAAGATCCCCAATCCTAAGCATAGTTTTTATGGCTTTTTTGGGTTTTTTTTACACAAGACCGTATGTCATTAAAAATAGACCAGCTTTTTAATTATTTGCTCAGAACACTTGAGGTTTTTCTTCTAGTCTTCTAAAACCTTTTGTGTCAGAAACAATAAATTAAGTTCCTGGAAATCTGAGGTTGTTCCTCCAAGTGTCCTTAGTGGTTCCAGGTATAAAGATTAAAGCCTGAAAAAGCAGATAAAAAGTTATCTTCACTTTCTCCAAAACTTTTTCATTATAAATTTCTCTTTTTCTCCAGAACTTGAAGGATCCAGACAAAAATGTCCACCTTGCTGGGATAAATTTGCCCACACTTTCTTAATTTGGGACTGTTGTGAACCCTGGTTAAAAGTAAAGAGTCTAGTTGAATTCATTGTAATGGATCCACTTGTTGACCTGGCTGTCACTGTTTGCATAGTTTTAAACACACTGTTTATGGCCATGGAACATTATCCAATGACTGAAGATTTTGAGACTGTGCTTAAAATAGGAAATCTGGTAAGTCCTTCAAACTATAACATTTTATACAATTGGAACCTGGTTTCTCTTTGGAATAGAATTGCTTTGATTGTTTTTATTGTCATCCTGTAAAATAAACATTAAAGGTTTAATTGTACTAAAAATAGTCTAAAAATACAATTTGCAATATGTCGTATATAAAATTATTTGAGAGATGTTGTATCTTCAAGTTTGATTTCTGTATTACAACTTCTTCAAGAGTTTCCAAAAGCCAGAGTTTGAATTACATGAAACTGAAAGAAATCTGACATGCTTTTGTTTAGTATTACAAAAATAAGTAGGAAGCAAATTAGATCCTTTTTAGTGTAGGTACCATTGATAACACAAGAAGAGCTGAATGCTATTTTGGATTATTATTTTTCACTGCCATTTCTGTGTTTGATTTTGTATTTCCTTGAAGACCATCTGTTTGATTGGACCATAACTGTTTGAAAGGCAAAGAATGTGTGACTTATTCTAAGAGTATCTGTTGATACAGCTGGGTTTTGTTCCTTAGTGGACACAGTCTGTGGGTCGGATTTGGTGAGGTAGCTTTGCTTTATTACAGCAATAATACAAGTATGTAATACTTCTTAACCTATGCTTATTCTAAGTGGTTATTCTGGTGATTATGATGTAGAACAATAATAAAACAATTTGGTTATTAGAATATGTGAAATTTTAATACACGTTGGTAACATACTCAGACTTAAGTACAGAGTTAATGTATCAACATTTCAATTGTATGCTGATATTTTTAGCCAATTCTGATAGAGTTCAGTGTTTTCACCAGATAAACATCTCATGCTGCTGTTTAAAATATATGTAGGATGTTTTTGAGGAAAAGATAGGGAAGGCAAATAGGTGAGGATCGGTAGCTGTTTCAGGGGGCTGTCGTGATTGTGTCTGTGTTTTACCCTGGAAACTCTCATTTCTACTTTCCTATGTAGTGGAGTAATTTAGTATGTGTGAGTATAAGTGTTCCTTCGTGCCAAGAATTTGTGTGTGCTCCCAGTCAGCCAGTATGCTGCTAGACACTGATGTAGTTTCAGCAGTTGCTTTTTTCCTTTTTGGACTCTGTAGCTCTACATTTTAAGGACTGTAAAATGGTCCTGATTTTTTTGAACTCTTTTTCATCTTTCTCATGAAAGATAATAATTTATGCAGTTTTATAGATACTGGTGATCATACATCTACAGTAAATACAAAGAATTTATTTCAGAGGTGTTTTTTGCCTTCTGCTTCAGGAGATATCAGAGGCATTCATAGTCAGAAAGGAGTTTTACTTCAAACGCAAGCCTTGGCACAGTTTACTTTTTTTTGGCAGTTAGAGAAGATAAGCTTACTTGTGAGTTCTTATATAGACTTCATTAATAGTACATGACTCCCAGTTTATGACCAGTTCATGTTTTCCCACACAACTTTGTTAAAGCAGCTTCCATTCTGACAAGAGGGAGTGTATTATCTTGCTGGGGAAAGGTCCTTTAATTAGATGGATGGCAGATATACCGAGCAAACTGGAGGCCTGTTAGGAATAACTTATTCTTCAGTAGACACTAAATGTATCTTAGTTTTAACTGACATTACATATTTATGCTACAGCTCATTTTGATGTTTCCACTTACCTTCTTTGTGGGGTTCAGCTTGTGATAATTTTACTTAGTGACATTCTGCTGTAAGAGGGACGTTACTTCTTCAGTTGTTCCTTATCTGCTGGTTGGACTTCTTCATATCCATCCATAAAGTAACAATACATTTTTTTTCTTCAGGTTTTTACTGGAATTTTTGCAGCAGAAATGGTTCTCAAGATAATTGCCATGCATCCTTTCAATTATTTCCAAGTTGGCTGGAATATTTTTGATAGTTTTATAGTTACTCTTAGTTTGGTGGAGCTTTTTTTGTCAAACGTGGATGGATTATCCGTTCTCCGATCATTCAGATTGGTAAATAATACATCTGCATTAATTAATGAATTATGTTTGTACTTCAACTCTGTTCATATAAATAAGATACCTTTTAGCATTAGGTATACTTTTTAGTAAGTTACACAGGATATCTCTGGAGGTATGTTTTAAAAATTATTTATCATCGAATACTATGTGCCATTTAATTGTTCAGAAGCAAATATTCTTTCAGGGGAAAGACCTGTAATTTTATTGTAATTGTTTAAACAGGAAGGATAAAGCTCAGTGAAATGTACAATTTGTTTACTGTATATTGAGAAGTAGAAAACATTTGTAGTCTTGTTGACTTTCAGATCTGAAAATAGCAAGAAAGGTAGAGGTGTTCTTTTAAAATGTAGGAATTATAAAATTGATGGGTTTAATAAATTCTAAGAAGATTGATTTTTCTTTTACCCTTAGCAAAAAAAAAATCTTTCTTTTATTAGAATTTTTTTTTTTAAATTTGTTTCTACATGTAATGTCCAAGATGTATAAAGTGTTCAGAATCCACTGTCTGAACAAATACCACCAGTGTTCTGTTTCTTTCATGTGGAAAAAAATAGATCAGCTAAACAGCTCCCGCGAACAAACAAACAAACAAAACTCTAGGAAGAAAAAGGGTAAAGTCTAAAATTTATTATGTTTTAAAAGTGTGGGTTTCATGAAGTGCTATGAAAGTTATGGTTGTTGCTATCACGTTAAAGTTTCTTATTTTTGGTATTGCTCAGAGTCACTAGTTTGTAATACCCTGTCATGTCTATACCATTCTGCAAATAATACTTGTATATTTTTTTTTTCCAGCTTCGAGTTTTCAAATTGGCAAAATCTTGGCCAACCCTAAACATGCTGATTAAGATTATTGGCAACTCCGTGGGGGCTCTGGGCAATCTGACCCTGGTGCTGGCCATCATTGTGTTCATTTTTGCTGTGGTTGGGATGCAGCTGTTTGGGAAAAGCTACAAGGAATGTGTCTGCAAGATCTCCAGTGACTGTGAACTTCCTCGCTGGCACATGCATGACTTTTTCCACTCTTTCCTGATTGTATTCCGAGTGCTGTGTGGAGAATGGATAGAAACCATGTGGGACTGCATGGAGGTTGCTGGCCAAGCCATGTGCCTTACAGTCTTCATGATGGTCATGGTGATTGGAAACCTAGTGGTATGTAACCCAAATAATTTTACAATTAATTTAGAACATGAAAGGTAAGAGAACCAGTAATTAATTATAAAAGTTTTATTAAGTGTGATTTTTAGATATGATTTTTATTATGTTGGATTTGTTATGGGTGTGGATTTTGAAATGGAGTTTTCTGTTTGTTAGATTTCTGATCCTCTCTAGAGTCCTCAGCTTGGAGGATGACCTCCCTCAGGGTCCAGAATGCATTTCAAAGGATGTGGATGAAATCGTGCAGCACCCAGTGTTCAGGGTATTGTGGACTACTTACTCCTAGTTACCTAAAGAGGGAGAGAAGAGCAAAGGCACCCCCAGTGTTTGACTTCCAGGGTGGAAGTTTCCTGTTTGCTGAAGAGGATATAGCAGGGCCTTTTCTGCCTAACCAATTTAGTCGTTGCTTCCAGACACACGTAGGCAGGTTATCAGGCCTTTTTTAAAAACTTTTTCTGATCTCTTCTGTCTAAATGACTGCTGTTGCATTCTTTAGACTCTGAAATGTGTGCCATTTTGAGACCTGCTTGCTACACACCCAGCATTTTACACAAATGGAGTAAGGAACTTGAATTAGAAGGAAGTTGTTATGCAGAAAAAACTCAGCTTCCATTACTTCAGGTTTTCTTTTGCTTTTTCACTTTTTTGCTTCCTATTTCATAAGGGCTTTCTACAGATACTTCTGACATGGCCTGTATTATATCTGCTTTTTTCTTTTTCAGAGGAAAGTGTCAGATTGGCACTAGCTTGTATAAATTGCTTTTTAAAAAAAATTTATATTTTTTATCTTGCCAGTATTTAAGACATTTATTGTTCTGCCTATTGCTCTGCTTTTTTCATTCCTCTGTCGTTTTACATCTCTGCTTTAAACAACTGTCAGTAGCAGAAGAGATTTTAAATTAGCCACCCTGAAAGCATTCTTTAGGAAGAAAATTTTTGAGAGGTGTAAGGTAAGTATCTTTAAACCAAGCCAGCACTGCTTCTAGTTGCACAGCCACTTGCTTCAGGATTTTCTATAAATCTATTGTCTTAAAATGAAGAGAACTATGAAGTTGTTTGATTAAACTCAATAAGTATTTTTCTAAACCAGAAGATTGAACTTTGTGCAATGAAGTATCCACCTATGTGAATATTTCCACAGTGTATACTATATTCTGATTTTATTCCACAGCTCCAGGAAGGCTTTTTACAGGAGCAGACATCTCTGCTGTATGTCCAGGGCTGTTTTATCCATTTGTCTTTCTGTGTTCCAAACAGATTTTCTTTATCTTATCTTGCAAGATAGAAGAGCTGATTTGAAGATTTTAAGGGCTGGTACTCTGCTGCTTTGGCATTTGAGCTCCTGGTAGCCTCTGGGATATTATAACTGATACATGTTTTATGTTTTGTCTTGTTGTGGGAAAAGGATGGCTTGGGGGTTAAAAGACGGGGTGCATTCATCATTTTTTATGTCACATACAAAAAATATTTGTGTGGGTTTGGACCAGCACATAAAAAAATATGTTTTCCACACAGATCAAAATGCTGCAGTTTGCCAGAAAAGTAAACATGTTGAATCTGTTCAGACAGTATCAAAGAATCATTAATTTCTGACCTTCTACAAACATAAGCAATGTAAAGCCACAAAATCCCCTTTGTTGAGGTATAGGGAAGGTATTGTGCTTTAATTGCATTTTTATTTTATTTACTGTGTACTTTCAGAATCATATACTGTAAATGAAAACATGGTTCATAAGAAGCATGTGAATGAAAAATGAAAAAAAACACCTCTGTTGTCTTTGCCTTTTTTTTAATTAGGTATTGAATCTTTTTCTGGCCTTGCTGCTGAGTTCATTTAGTTCAGACAACCTTACTGCTACAGAAGATGATAATGAAATGAACAACTTGCAGATTGCTGTTGCAAGAATTCAGAAGGGAATAGATTATGTGAAGAAGAGAGCAGGTGAATGTGTCCGAAAGTCTTGTGTGGGAAAACAACCTGCAGTAAATCAAAGAACAGCAACAGATCAATTGAGTGATGAGAGAAACCATTGCATTTCCAACTGTACTGTCACTGAACTAAGGATAGATACGAACTATGGCAAAAATGAAAATGGAATGGCCACTGTTATAGGTGGTAATGATTACACCTCATTCATAAACAACCCAAGCCTTACTGTCACAGTACCAATAGCTGTTGGAGAGTCTGATTTTGAACATCTGAATACAGAAGAGTTTAGCAGTGACTCAGATTTGGATGAAAGCAAGGAGGTAAAATTTAAGTATTTTGTATTTTGGATGAACAAATTATACTGTCTTGTTTCATAGTGTAATTCTTCCTGCTTGGAAATGCAAAGCGATTGTAACTCAAGATTCTTGGACTGTACAGAGAGTGAATAATCTGAAGTGGGAAAGTGGCGTTTGAGAGAGTAGGAAGTCCTGGAAGAACTGTATAAATTTATGTGAACCCATTTATAAAGATGTTTGAAAAGCAGACTTTACCAAATTGTTAGTTGGATAGAGAAATTAGTATATATGTACAGCATAAACAGCGTCAAAAGACTGGGGTTTTTTAATAATTGTAATGTTTCTGTGAACTACTAATGTAAGTAAACTGCTATTTAAAAATATTAGAGAAGATATTAATAAAGAATATTAATACCCTTTAAGGAAAATCAGCATTAATTTTACTGGATAAACTTAACAGAGGTGCTGACTCAGGCTAATAAGAGCAGTAACAACAGTTTTCATGTTCTGAAATCAAAATGATTGGGGAAAGCCAAGGGACCAATGTTTGTATTATAAGGTAAATGTATCAACTAAAAATTCAGGGGAAAAAAAGTAAAATATTGAGTGAAAAAATACTAATTTCTTACTTTTTCTTGGGCATTGTAAACCAGTCACTTCTAAGACAACTGCCTGATTTTAACTGGGTCAGCTCTAGGACTGTAGTCATTTGTCAGCAGCCTCAGTCTGAGGGGAAAAGCAAAATCATGGATTTCGGCAGGATTTTGAAAGACTAAAAATTCAGATTGCAATCTGTGGCTCAAGCAGACTGTGTCTGGTATCACCACCTCTGGCACCTGAAGACACGAGGACATAAATAGAATATCGTCGCTTGTGCAGACAGCTGTACTCCAGTCTGGATTGCTTTGTCTGGATTGTTTTGGGTTTTTTTTGGGGGGTGAGGTTGTGTGTGGTTGATTTTTGGACATTCAGTTAATGAGTCTGAGACATTTTTGATTGGTTGTGGGCTTTTTAGGTTTTCAGGTGTTTTGTTTTGAACTGGCAATTAATTTGCCAGTATGACTTCCAAAGTTTAGGAAATAAGTTCTTTCCAGCAAAGTGTAGTGAAATTAAATTTAGAAAGGTGTAATAAGGTACTCTTTAGGTGTTTCTTTTATTGCAGAGTACAGTGTTCAGTATTACACTTACTTTTATTATTTCAGTAGCTTGTTTCCTGATCCTTGATTTGTTCCATCTACTTTTGGGAGATTATGTTTCTGCAGGTATTACATTGACCATTCAGTTGAGAAGACTGTAGATTACTTAAGAGGCTTCTTTAAAGCAAAGCAAACAGTACTTGAAACCTGTTTAAAATATTAACTGCTCTGTGTAATGAAGCTATAATGTTTGCTGAATAGCTACTACAACTTTTGCATATTATTAATCTGACTGAAGGATACTGTATTTCTTAGTGTTTTAATAAAATTTAGTTTTGTGGAAGGAATATTTAATGAATCCAGGTAATTTAAATCTACCACTTGCCTGGAAATTAGCCTTCAGTTAAAGACATCTATTCTTCAGTATTTTATATTTTAGAATTGAGTGACAAAATCTGTGCTTTATTACCTCTGATATTCAAGATGACACATAAGCACTAGCTGTTTATAAGATATTGTTACCTAATATCAATTTTGACTTGCTCATATTTGAAAAACTGGCTGAGAATTGGCAACCACAGGAGATACATAAACTAACACAACCCCCACCCCAATTTCATGTACACTTGTTCAAAGTCAGTTGTCTTTCATCTTGTAGATTAGTTCAGCTCTTTCTTTCAGACTTCCCCATCAAATGGAGCAGTTGATGTTGGAGTTGTTACATAGCTACATTATTTGGTAAATCCCTGACAAGTCATTGCTAAGAAGTGAGATCAGATTTCTACCAGAAGACAAATTGTGGAACTTATAGGTTTATTGCTAAGCATGAGGTTTTGTTTTCTGTTGCTATGTCTGCTGCAGTACATAATGCACCTTAAAATATTTGATTTTTTTTTTAATCATTCAGTTAAATATTTAAATAGGCTGGGAAAAATTTCTTATGCAGAAGTTTCAGTGTTTAACATGGTATGATTTACTTTTTGTTTTGCCTGCAGCTTTTTCTGAAAGAAAGGACCTAGATGTATCTTATTTAGTGTCTAGTGAAGACAAGGAATAACCTTGAAAATGAAATGTAAAGAGAAATATATTTCTGTTATTTTAAATGTTTAGTTAATACCACTTAAAGGATACCTAAAGCTGAAATACACATACAGTGGGTGTATCTGTATGCCTTTTTTGTTTGGGCATTTCTTTTTTTTGTTTTTCTGGAGGAGGAGGAGGATTTGAGGGGAAGGAATTTTTGATGGTGGTTTGGTTTTTTGTTTGTGGGGTGTTATTTATATTCAGACCCAAGTCCAGTATTGCATCCATGAACTACAGGTGTTCAGCTGATCTTACCTCTTCCATTATATATTTGGATATGCTTAAAGCTCTAATCCACACCTAAAAAGGTTTTGTTTTGCAAATATGTGACATATCTAGAAAACATATTTTAAGTAAGAAGGAATCCACGCTTCTGTTTCCAGTACTCAAACAACCTCAAGGGTACCATATTTTAATTTCATTGCGTACCGTTCTTCTCACAGGAGTAAAATCAAGCTGGATCAGTCAAGACTGGTGCTTTTAAACCAGGCAGAGCAACGTGTCAGCATGTTTACACAGGTTACCTAAACAAATCATACATATTTGATCACTTCTGAGATTGATTGGCCTGCATGCTACTCAGCTACAATACCTTTTTCCCCATATGTTGCAATGTAGTGGGAACATGCTCAGCCGCTCTGAGTCCCATGACTCACATCACAGCATGACTCAGGGCAACACCAACATGTTCTTCTCTCCTTGTTACATCTTTGGTATTTTCTGTACTATTTCCATGGCATAAGCTGCATGCTTTGTAAGTTCTATTATTGTTAACTGAATGATTAGGCATCAGCACTTTTCAAGATTAAAAGAGGCTAACAACCTATGATTTTATGACAATGGAAAGGTTGTCCTCACTTGATGTTTTCTGTTCATCTGTTGTACCATGATTTTAGCTGTCACATAATTATGAACATTTTCTGATCACATTCATTTGACCAATGCCTCTGTAATATTACATATGTACAGTTACTTGTATGCTAAAATGTTTGTATCTTTGATATCTTTGTGTTTGTTCACAATGTTTTTCTAATTCACATTTCAGTTTTTCCATATAAGAGAAGCTAAAATATAGGATGAAAGATACACTCCTAGGAGCAATCAAATGTATTTTTTTATACATATGCATAGTTCCTTTGAATATGGATGTAATGATTTAGTTATATTCTAGTCATGAAATTTATATATGTCTGCAAGGGAATATAGGGAATCATTTATGTAAGTTTTGTTCTTCATCATAAATAATTGTTTCTTAGTGAACTTAATCCAGTTGCTTTATTTTTATAAAGAAAAACATAAAACATTAATCAAAATTTCTATGCAGGTGTCTAAGTAAATCTGGATGGTTTAAAACTGTATAAATAAGGATGTTCAAACAAAAAAATGTCAAATAGGAAAACTCGGATAAGGATAAAATTAAGACAGTTTTTAAAAAGACAAAATAGGAACTACTACACTCCCAAACCTCTAAATTCAAAAACTCTAGAACCATAAAACAAAAAAAGTTTTTTATTTAGCTTAATTGTACCAAGCTATGCATTTCTTATTCCTGATGATTTCTTCTCAATGGTATTACAGTTTTGCTCTTTACCATTTAGGGATCGCTGAGGTAATGATTTTGGAAATACAATTTTGTTTGTATGCTTTTGTTGTGGAATCTTGCATTATATTCCATGCATTCTTTTGCACTCTATTATATGTTGGAAGTATTTAGGTCTCTCTTTTGTGAGAGACCTCATGTCCGAGGGCATGGTAAACTGTTCAGAAGGAATGGAAAAATATCTTTCTAGGGATTTTTTGAAGCTATTTTCAAAAAGGCACTTCAGTAGGGAAAATTAGAATTGGGTAATATCCCATCCTAGTGGTTCCAGGTGTGAGGGGATGAGTCTTATTTGCTGGATATTGATTATGTGACACTGCTCGGAATTCAGGCTTCCGCTTGCATGAGTCTGGACAAGCGTAGAGCAGCATGCAAACCAGCAAACTGGGAGCTTCCAGTCATTTGACTGAAAAATACTCCAGTCTTTTTCATTTGGATGTCACTTTGTCTTACTTACCCTTCCCTGCATAATAAGGCAATGCTTTTTTTTAATAAATATATGTGTCAATTTTTTCTAAGTTGATCTACTTAATCTAGTGCTTAGTATACATACAGTGTGCCTTTCTCACCTCTGTTTAGTAAACTGAACAGCAGCTAAGGGCCTTGGAAGCTGAGGAATGAGCATTTCTGTATTCCCTAAAAGTTCTCTTCCTGGAGTGATTCCCCAGATCAGCTAGACTCCTGCAAAGACTTTTGCTGTAAATAGCAAAGAAACTAGTTTGCTAATTTTTAATTAGAGGGAGAAACTCTTCTGCATATTGATTTTTACGATCACTTTTCATGTTGTTGTTGTTTGATGCCTGCATCTTAGTGAAAAGTATGAGACCCTCACATAAAAAAAGAGAGCCAATGTTTAATTAAATCTGTAACTCTTCATGCAGTAGGATTGTACTCTATAATATCTGTGGAAGAAAGAGGAAACCAGACTACCTGGTTTATATCAAAATTGTTCATGGAATCTCTAGTTTTATTTCTAGAGTAAAGAAAATTGCCTTTTGTGATTAAAAATAAATTTTAAACAGTTCTATTCTCTGATTCTTCTACCATGAAATATATAACTTCATGTTCTAAACACATTGATTCTTTTCAGTTCCTTTTGTGTTTGTGGTTGTTCATCTTTTATTCTTTCATTTGAATTAATGTCATCTGCTCAAAGGGTGCACTAAGCTTACAGTTCAAATTACTCAAGGTACTTCACATTGCTTTCAATTTTTATTAGTAGTTTGACACAAGTCTTTATTCTTAAAGAAGTATATATTTTAAAACTAATAGTTTGACTTATTTAATTAAATATTTTAGTTTACTCACCACCACTGCGACATTTTGCAATATATATGTTATGTCATGGAATGATGGAAGCAGCATAATAATTTGAATTGTGGATGGCATATTGTGCTGTCCCTGAGTTCAGTAGAAGTAATGATAGGAAAAGTTGTTTGCTGTGAATATTGCTATTTCGAAATTATGTTGCTAAAAAAGAAAAGACATGTTTGCCATAAATATGAGTAATATGGGGGTTCTATTCCAGATAATTGGTTTGTAAAGTAATAGCAAAGTAGACAACATAACAAAAACATTTTAAATAGAAGTTAATGCAGAATACTGGGTTACTTATTGTTACCATATTGTCTGTTTTCTTTCACAAACATAAAAAAAAATTAATACCAAAAATAATCTTGTCCTTTTGCATTTTATAATTGAGATGTAAATACAACTTGAATAGTAACTTGTCTGCATTTATCTCTTAAATATCTCTTAATCATAAAAATCAAACTAAATTAGTAAAAGTGATGTTGATTTGACAAAACCAAGGTTGTTTTATAGAGTGTGCTTACATCATTCCCTACAGACATTTACTTGTGTGACTTCATCACTGATGTTTATCCTTCTTGATAATAACATTGTAAAATGTCAGAGAATGCTGTGACCAAAACTACTCTGATTTAGTTTGGTACTCATACTTAATTTAAGTGTACAGGACACCACATCTTCTGTTAAAATCTCCAGATCTCTGCAATACACAGGCAGATTACAAAATGATATATTAAGGCTTATTCTTGTATTGGATGGGGGGCTTTGTGTGTGTATGTGTTTGTTTTTGTGTTTGGGGATCATTTAAATAATGTGAATTATGTAATATTAATTATTAAAAAAAAAACCCACCAAAATTATTTCTGGGTGTTGACTGTACAGGTATGTGTACCAGAGTAATGGGTAGTTTCAGAATGCACAATGTACTGCATATGTGCATTGACAAAAAAGAATGCAAATTAATGCCAGTTGAAATGTATAAAAAAGTAATAGTAGGAAGCAAAATAAATAGAATATGTATCAGAAAATTAACTTGCTAACAGTTAACTTTCTAGAAATTCTGTAATTTCATGCTCTGGACAGAAAGTGGATGATTTATGCACATTTCAACAGCATTGACTGCTATATGTGGGTGTTTTTTTGTATTTCTGGTGAAAAATATTGTTCTTCTTATTACTGGCACATGGTGTTGCATGCTTAGTGAATTACACTTCTAAAAATATAAATATTAATAAAGTAAAATATAATTGAATTTTATTTTCAGAAGCTAGATTTTTCCAGCTCATCAGAAGGAAGTACAGTTAATTTAGCTGCCTTTGGAGAAGAGAAAAGTGAGACTGAATCAGAAAAAGCATCAGAACTACAGGCTTGCTTTACAGAAGGTATGGAAATAAAATTTGGGCCTAGCAATTACAATTTTGCTTGTTTGCAATAAATGTTGGCAGTTCAAGGAAGCTCTTTGCTACAGCAGTCCTGGATCTTAGTTCATCAAGTCTTAGGGTATGATAGTTTTGCCTGTTGTAGATAGGAATATTGATATCTGTGAAGTACTATTTGTTAAAGTAGAGTTCAATGTGTGTGTATTTAATCATTTACAATATTTTAAAATAATCACCAGGCACAATTCTAGAAACTTATTCTCAGCAGACAGTAATTCTGTTGATTTAAAGTACTTTATCAGTAGTGAAGTCTGTGAGATCAAACCCTACACTAGGCTCACTTCACTGAGAAATTTAAAATGGAATTGTGATTATTCATGGTCACTTCCTAGTGCAAGAAAGCAATCCAGTGTGTCATTCAGATCATCCACCATCATTCAATGGAAAGTTTGATTCAAACAATAAACTTACTTTGTTGACATTACACCATTAATGGGGGGAGAGGGGGTATAAATATACTGTGGGTTTAAACTTGCATGTCCTTAAATGTTTTGGTTTATTTTATTTCTGTATAGCTATATCTTCTAGGGGACTACGAAATTTACTATGTAGGAGAGAATTTCTGATTTTCTGTGATGTTACAGATCTTAATTTCCTTTCAAATTATGAGTAAAATAATTCAGAACAAAATATGGTCCAGGATTAACTCCTATCCCGTCCATGCTTTTTAATTTACTGTTTTGCAGACATCTTCAATTTAGGCTGGGATTTTTGTCCTTTGAAGTATTATTTTAGTCATCTTAATAAAAACAAAATTGTTTGTCAGTGTGGAGCTGTATTGACTATAGCAAATGCTTAATTAAAAAATTCAACAAACAAACATACCTTTCTCAAGCAATTTGACAATATATTACAATTCTTCCTTATTCTTGAGTTATGTGATACCACTTTATTCTTGGGCCTAAGATTTATTTGTTCATAATGTAAACATTTTGAGTAGTTGAAGGTAAAGTAGTTCATGTTCTTCAGGGTGGCAGCTGTTTTATCTGAGATGATGAAATATAGTGTAACTTATTTGTAACATATGAACTTAATGACACGTAACAGGAAAACCAAAATGCCTTTGGGACCCTTTAAAGTCATGTCAACTTGGTTTTGTTTCTATGTGAGTAATAAGTTTTAAAGAATTAAAGAGGCTACTCTTGGCTAGGCAGATAGTGAGGTTCATTGCTAACGATGCCTTGAGGCCCCATGATAAAGTAAGGAGCTCTCCAGTGTGAGACAAATTTCTGTGGACAGTTGCCACAAATCTATATCACGTTGGAAAAGCTCTCATAATCTCCTGTTAAAACATTTGTTTATGTAAAGAGGTGTCCTTAGTCAGCCCTTGAAGCATTGGTTGTTCCTCAGCATAATGAAAGTAGTATTTATGTCTGATTTATTTGAACCTTTTCTAAAAGGCAATAGTTCTTTTAAAAGAATAAGCTTCTGTATTCTTAAACAAGTTCATGTGAAAGTTGCTATGTATGCTCTTTGTTTCTACTACCTGACAATTTGCATATGTTCTTTAATTAGCTGTATATAAACTGAATAATACATATTTAAATGTGTTTGTAAATGAAAATCATCTCAATTAGATGACTGTCCTTTACTAACAAGCTTGATGTAGCATCAGAGTAGAGAAAAAATAGTGTACACTCAAGTTTTCCTGTATCCAAGGTAAAAAATTGAAAAGATAAGTAGCATGAAGTAGCATGAAGTAGCTTGATCTTCATGGAACAGGAGCTAGCTAAGAATGATTAGATATTTCAGGATAATGAAAATTCTATCATATAACAGTTTCTTAATTTTTGTGCTATTAGGCTGTGTAGAGAAGTTTAAGTGCTGTAAAGGCAACAAGGAGAGCACACAAGGAAGAATCTGGTGGAACCTTCGAAAAACCTGTTACAAGATAGTAGAGCACAACTGGTTTGAATCATTCATTGTCTTCATGATTCTTCTCAGCAGTGGTGCTCTGGTAAGTAGAGCTTGCACCCATAGAAATAGTACCTATAAAATGTTTTGTCAAAGTTAATATTTTAACACGTGAGTATTCATTAGGAATAAAACACAAAGTTGTCTTTGAAGAGAACTTGGAGCTAAATTCCCAGAGTATTTTGGGTGTTACATTTACTTTACTTTACATTAAAATTTTGATGGATGATGATGATGATGAGTGATGTGTGTGTTTATGAAAAGGATTATGCTAAAAATTTTGTTTAAGAAATTATAAAAATCATGAAAAAGGAAATGTATGCATGAAACAATTATTCTACTTCAAATGAAAATTGTCCCCAGAAGCAGATACTGAATTAATCATGTTCTTAGTCAATCTTTTGCTACAGTTTTAGTTGTTTATTTCTGGGCTGCTACATAGGAATTCTTGCATTTCTTTATACTATTCTGAGTCACATTTAGTACTTCACATATTTGAGTTCATTTTGGTTGCTGATCAACATAGTATTTGCTATATATTGTCTTGGTCTCAGCAGCAGCACCTAAAGCACCACATACTTCTCTTCCGTCTTCTCTAACTTTGGTGTGTGCAGAGTAGTTTCTCCCACTTTTTTCCTTCAGTGCTCATACTGCCATGCAGTTTTTTGCCTTTTCTTAAATACATTTTCCCAGAAGCACTGGCAGCTTCATGGCTGTGCTCGGTTGTTTCCTGTGTGGGATGGATTGGGGAGCTGGCACAAGCTGTCCCCTGGTCTCTTCTCACAGTGGCCACATCTACAGCCTCCCACTGCTAAAACCTTGCCATCAGCATCTGAGACTGACGTTCACTGGTGATCATCAGCATAATATCTGGTCTCTTTTGTTAATTGAAGTTCATGTAATAATGAGACTGCCTTCTCACAGAACCTGGCTGGAACTTTCAGGTCAAAAAATTATAATTCTGTGTTGACTATTATTGAAATTTCTAAAAATCTTCTTGGCAACTTCAGACTTGATATTGTAATTCCATTTTCAGATAATAATAAAATTCTAAAATGCAGAAAGAATCTAATTGTAATTTCTGTTATTTTGGTTTTTCAAGGTAAAACATCTAGAGTTGACAGTGATTTTACTTTGCTGTTTTGGTTTTGTTCTGGCTTAATTTGTAATTTTCACAGACTTCAATATCTGACTTACATGTAACCTGTTCTTTACAGGCTTTTGAAGATATATATATTGAACAGCGCAAGACTATAAAAGTCCTGCTGGACTATGCTGATAAAATCTTTACTTATGTCTTTATTCTGGAAATGGTGCTAAAATGGGTGGCCTATGGTTTTCAGACTTACTTCACTAATGCTTGGTGCTGGCTGGACTTCCTGATTGTCGATGTAAGTACCATGCTTTCTAAGCAGTCTGTTTCTGTTGTTTAGGCAGGTCGTTTTATGTAACTTCCATCTGATTGAGATATATGCAGTGAATCATATAAATCTAGTTTAAAGGAACAGAAAATTACATGCTGGTGAATAAGATCCTGCTGCAATTATCCAGTGTGTAACTAAGTCTGCCTTTGTGTTGTCATTGACACCATGTGTTCTGTGTTTTACTGCGTGGGGTTCCAGCTGGTGAGGGAGCACTTTTTACTGATTTGACTTCAGTCTGCTGGATGTGGCAACAGAGGGCAAGGAGGATGCAGACACAAAAAAAAGAAAGGCATATTTAAGTGAGCACATGGGGTTGGGCATTTGGTTGTGGGCTTAATGAGGCACTGACAAAGAACTGCAGGGGAGAATTTTTTTTCAACAATAACATTAAAAATTAGTGTTGATAATGCACTCCAAAGAAACAAAATCAGTGACATTGTTCATTTAAAGGAACATCTTTCTTTTTGTGAAGATGTTCAACAAATGGACAAAAGAAAACTCTGTTAATTGGTTGATATCTGGAATCCAGGACAGAATCTTTGTCCCCTACCAGTAAAATTGAAACTTACCTAATGCTCTTTTTAAAGTAGATTTTTTGGAGGGAAAGGCACAAGTGGTGTTTGTCATTTGTCTTCCTCATTTACCTGAGCTTCTCTTTTCTGTGAATCCCCATTTTTAGCAAATGGACTAACTCAGTGACATGAGAAAACATGTGATATGGCTTTTCTGGGACATGCAGTTTCCTGCTTTTTACTTTCATGCCTCTCCATTTCTTCTGCTCTCCTGGTTTATACTTACACCAAGTATAAAGTCAGCATATTCCCAGACCAGATGTACTGACCTGTAGGGAACTTAGCAAGTATAAGGGTCCTCCCCTAAGCTTAAATTTTCCAAGACAAGGTAACCTCAGCACATAAAAGGGAAAAATATTAAGACTGTCTTTGATTAAGGCTGAATGTTTATTTTTTGTATATTTGCTGTCTTTGTGGACACTCTAGCATTCTGATTTTTCTTTATTATAACTTAAGTGTTAAATAAAAAATTATGACAATTTTATAATTAATGGGAAATCAGCAGCAGTCATCTAGATAGATTCTGTCACCTTTGCATAATGCCAATCTTTTTTGATGCCATGTTTTAGATTCTTTTCATATTATGAATAACCAGACAGTATATTTCCAGAACCTTGTGATGACTTAAATTTGGAATTTTTTTCTGTTACAATGGTCATTGGAAAAAAAGAAAATTAAACAGTAATAAATAAATCTATTACTATTTAAGGAGTATTCAGAATTAGTGTCTCTGTACAAAAACAGTTTCTCTGGTTTTGTTCAAACTGTTCTGAAATTTACATGCAATATTAGACTAATTTTTCTCTTTTTTTTTTTCTTTTTCTTTTTTAATTTATTTTCACTGAAAGATTAGGCATCTTGTGAAATTTTTTCCCAATATCCAGATCAAAATTTTTCCTCTCAAGGCATTTCTATTTTGAAGCTACTTAATAAAAAAAAGTACTTTTGTTTTGTTTTGTTTCCTCTAGGTCTCGTTGGTTAGTTTAGTAGCTACTGCTCTTGGTTTCTCAGAATTTGGTGCAATTAAATCCCTCCGAACATTAAGAGCTTTGAGGCCTCTAAGAGCTTTGTCACGCTTTGAAGGCATGAGGGTAAGGAAAAGAAAAAGGAAATAATGTGTAAAACAAATACTTTAAAATATGCCAAATTATAAAATCATGGAAGAAGACTAATTGCATGTCTGTTAACAAGGCCAACGCTAGCATGTTTGGTTATATGGCATGCATCATTCCTTTTCTATTTGCATTGCTTCAGGGTAATGTGTTTTACATTAAATCATCTTCTAGATTTTTTTTAAAAATATCCCTTGTGTTGTTTTTTAATTTTTTTTCTGTGTTTATTGACTAGGTGGTTGTTAATGCTCTTACTGGAGCAATCCCATCCATTATGAACGTACTTCTGGTTTGTCTTACATTTTGGCTAATTTTCAGCATTATGGGAGTAAATTTATTTGCTGGCAAGTTCTATTACTGTGTTAACACCACAAATGATGTGAGGATCTTACCAGAGAAAGTCAACAATAAAAGTATGTGTGAAAATATGAACAGGACTACTGGAGATGTTCGGTGGAAAAATGTGAAAGTAAACTTTGATAATGTTGCAATTGGTTATCTTTCTCTTCTTCAAGTGGTAAGTGCATAAATTTTCCAGCTTTAATTTACTAGCAGTATCATTTAATTCGATAATTTTCAATGTTTTTTAAAATAAATAAATGGATATGTATTTGGCTTTATAGTTTAGTTCTATTGAGCTAATTAATGTTGCTTATGGTAAAAATGTGATACATTCTCTGCCCATTTTGGGAGAGGAGGAATATCTGATATTTACCTGATGGATAGAAAGTTCCTTGGCACCCAACTGCTAGTACCTTTTCAAGTGCTACAGAAATACAGTATATAGATAAACTGTATGGTTAAAAACTGTAGGTAAGGTTTCATTTTCTTTTCTTTATCTGTTAAGGCACATTGACTAATATTTTTACCATGGTTGTCATAAACACCTTCTAGGACTTATCTGATCTTCAGACAAGAAGAGTGCTAGATTTCTGGGCATGAGCCTTTTTTAGAGAAAATTTCTTAAAATGCCAGTAAGACAAACATATATTCATAATGAGGTTCATTTGACAAATTGCTGCTGGGAAATTATTTGTACTCATAAACAGTTGGTAATTATTCTGTCTTTAAAAATTTCCAACTGATAGAAATTAGTAGTTAGTATGCTAGCAGGCTACTATCTGATTGCTTCGGGGGGTGATAGTAGCTAAACAGTACTGGGAATTGTGTAAATTACCAGCTTAGAGAGTGGCCCTGCTTTTAGCATTTGTAGCATGTCTTGCACCTACAGTTCACCTTGGTACTGATTGCAGGAAACATATCATTCAGACCTTTCATGTCCTCAATATCATAGCTCACCGGAGTAAGTTTGATGAAGGCTCTCCAGAGGGATAATGAATTGGTTAATGAATTGGATGGCTGTGTCGAAAGACTTACAGTGAGTGGCTTAATGTCCAAGAGGAAACCAGTACCAAGTGGTGCTCTCAAGGATTTGCTCTAGGACCAGTACTATCTAAAAGCTCCATCAATGACATCAATAATGGAATTAGGTGCACCCTCAGCAGTTTGCAGATGACACCAAGCTGAGCTTTGTGATAGGCTTAGAGGGACCTCAGCCAGGTGAAGGTTGACCTCTATGAGCATCACACATGTTCAAGACAACATGCAAGGTCCTGCCCTGGTTCAGGGCAATCCCCAGTATCAGTACAGACTGGAAAATGCATGGATTGAGGTCAGTCCCGTAGATGTGGTCTTGGAATACTGGTGGAAAAAAATTTAACATGAGCTGGCAATGTGTGTTTGCGTGTAATTGCACAGGATTTGACTGCAAAGTCAGTCATATCCTGGGCTTGACCAAAAGAAGTGGAGCCAACAGATAGAGAGGTGGTTCTCCCTATACACTCCATTCTCATGAGACCTCACCAGAACAAGAAGATATGGACCTCTTAGAGGTCCAGAAGACAGCCAAGAAAAAGATGAGAGGACTGGAACAACTTTCCTTTGAAGAAAGGCTGAGAGAGTTGGGGTTGTTCAGCCTGGAGAAGAGAAGGCTCCAGGCAGACCTTATAGTGTCCTTTCAATGTTTAAAGAGAGCTTATGAGAAAGACTGAGGGAAAATTTTTCTGAGGGTCTGTAGTGACAAGACAAATGGCAATCGTTTTTAATTGAAAGAAGATATAAGGAAGATTTACTTATTTTTTTAGTGATAATGCATTGAGACATTCAGGCTGCCCAGAGAATGTGGATGGCCCATCACTGCAAGTTTTTGATGTAGTAAAAGTCGTCCCTGCCCTTGGCAGAAGGTTTAAACTAGATAACTTCTGAAGGTCACTTGCAAGCCAAACTGTTCTATGACTCCATTATTTTCTTAAGATTTCATGGGACAACTTATTTACCTTCTAGTTTCTTCTAGGACTATTTCCTTATTCTGTGTGAACAATGCCAAGAGATGGTGGCTGATTTTTTTTTTTCCTGCAGAAGTCCTCTGGTTTTTTGGTAGTCAGAAAGTTAGCACTGAAAGCCTTATTATAACACCTTGAGGAGAACCAAGCAGTGTTTGGGAACAGCTGGTGTCAGTAGCATGTGCTGCACTCGGGGCAGAGGAACAGTGCAGTTCAGAATGGCTCCATCAATAATGCAATTACAGGGGATCCAGAGAGCTGGGATGTGCAGGGGAGGGCCTGGAGAAGAAGCAGTGGATCTAGGCTGGGTACTGACTCTGGAAGGTGCACAGAGCTGTGTGGGGTCTGTGGCCCACCATGGGCACCATGGCATACTGCGGACACTGTGGCACACACTAGAAGGATGGATGAGCTACTGAGTCCTTGGGCAGCTTCACTCAGTCTCCTCTTGGAGCTCCTGATTTCTAGTGGATTTGAACTAGATTTTAACATAGATCTCTGTGCAGGTGGACTAGCTGATGGTATAGGTTCCCTGTACCCTGTCATCAGGGACTTGCCTGTACTGGGATGCCAAATAGCACAGTGCTTTTCCTGTTAAGGTGATGCTTTACAGATAGCAACCAGCACATCACAGTTCCCTGGGAGATAAATTGCTTTCTATCTGCTATGGTGATATTGATTGCAACTCATCTCGCAGAGAGTTTATATTAATTTCCATGAAGATTAGAATTTATTCAGTATTTTAAGAGTTAGGGGGAAATATTCCACAGTAATGAACTTCCTGTGTATGCTTCACCTGTAACTCACCAGACTTTTAATATTCTCTTTATTGTTATGAGTACAAATACATTGCAGAAAACATTGTTTTATTTAGAATGTTTTCAGAACTGGAGCTTTGATAGAAAATATTAACAAATTTTGTTTTTAGGCAACATTTAAAGGATGGATGGAGATTATGTACGCTGCAGTTGATTCTACAGAAGTGAGTGCAATATAAAATCTACAGAGTAAAAAAAATTTACTGAGGGAAAACAAATGTAAGATTGATGTAATGCTTCTTGAATGGCAGTTGAAATATAAAATACAAATATAAAATATAAAACATTAAATGTAAAGCCCTGATGAATTTTCCGTATAAATCTATGCCCATAAAGTGCTTACATTTTTAAGAGGTAAAAAAAAATTATAGCTGTAGAGCTACGTAAATTATTACTAATTTAATAATTCTTCTGTAAAAATCCAGTCTAATGAGATGTGGTTTTCTATTAATTTATGTCTGAGATTGTACAGATCAGGAAATAAGTTTTTCCTGTGTCTTCAGAATTAACCCAAATGGTCAAGAGGCATCACTGCAAAAGCTAATCCAGAGCTGTAGACTCTGATGATCTCAACAACCAAATTTGCTAAATTCTGCCTATTTTTCTTTTAATCTTGATATTTGTTTGCATCTCTCCTCTCCAGCTCTTGATTTGCATATAGTCTATAGGAACTGAATTGCTTTTGGGATTTGCATATTTCTGTCAAATGTAGTAGGACGTACATGAAATGCCAAATGTCACTAAAGAGAACAGACAGAGAGGAAAGGAATGGCAAGTCCTGCAATGTGTGCAATTACAGAAACCTGTATTAAATAGATTTTCAAGTTCAAATATAAGGCAAGTGTAGTGTATGCTCCAAAAGAGTTGGGTTTACCCCCTGTCCATCTGGATGCAACTTCTATTCCTGCTCGGGAATCTTTGATTTGTCCTCACTGTTATTTGTGATGCTTTGCTGTTTTTCTGTGTTACATAGGCAGAGAAACAGCCCATTTATGAAGAAAACCTGTACATGTACATTTACTTTGTGGCCTTTATTGTCTTTGGATCGTTTTTCACCCTAAACTTATTCATTGGTGTCATCATAGACAACTTCAACCAGCAAAAAAAGAAGATAAGTGCCACATGTTTCATTTTCACAATAATTCCTTGTTATTTAGCATTCAGCAAATGTATGCAAGGATAAATAAGAGTTTCTGAAATTTCTTGTATTAATAGAAAGAAAAAAAGAAATCAGGTTTTAAGATTTTTGTTTGTCCAAAATAATGAAATAACAATCTTTTCTTTTTAAGGCATTTGAAGTAATTTAAACTTACACTGAGAGTGTGAGTGTTCTCCACATCCCTGTACAGCCCAGTGATATTTTGTCCGTCAGAAAGTTATGTCCTTTTTTTTCTTAACCTTACAGTGCTGTGACCAAGCTATGTGAAAGTGCAGATGACGCAAGCAAATAAAAGGCAGGAAAGAAGAGAATATGCAAAAATATGAATGTCAAAATTGATAAGTTGATAAAATATAGCAGTATTGTGAAGGCCTCCATTACAGAGATTAATACAGACAAGTTATGTGCTGAAAATACTGCCATGTATTGTAAGATTAGAGACGGTTGGGAAACTGTCTTGAGTTAGTGAATTTGCAAGTAAAAGAAAATGGGTCATTTGAAAATATGTAGGTTTTCTTTTCAACCTAAGCTGTTTCTATTATTTAAATGAGCACAGGATTGTGTCAAGAACTCTAGGAACATTTAAATAGATGAAAATTCAGGCTATGATGGCAAATTAAATGGTAATTGCTATTTAAACCATAAATGGTGGCATCTTTGTCCCTCAAGATGTATGCAGCTTCCTTGGAGTAAACTTCAAGGCCATACAGTACATAGCAGGAAGGTGGATCCATTTCTCATCCTTGGAGAGCAAGGCTATATACAATATTATTGGCATTTTTGGCAGTTGATATGTAACAAGGTGACCTTACTCATTAGTGAGGTAATTATAAATTTTATTAGTTCACTTGGCAGACACTGTCTACTGGAATCATCATGACTCAGAAGGCACATAAGGGTTCCTGCTAAAGGCTTTTTCTGGCAGGGTGGTATACACCCCCTGTACATTTGGAGCTGCTGTAAGTCACCAAGAAAGTAAAATACTGGACATGCAATTAGGCTGGGGAAAATTCTATCTGTACAGTACTCTTCAGTTTTATGCAGCAAATTAGCAAGCATTAGCTGTCTGTCTTTTGAATATATAGGTATACCTGTGTTCCTAAAAATGTGCAAATCACACAGTTCATGGCTACCCAGCAATATTTTTCTTGGTTTTGTTCTTTCTTTTTATCACTGACATTGGGCATGTTGGGATAAGAATGGAAAAAGACCTCATGTTGCAATATACTATCTCGGTGTAGTTAAACTGTGCTTCTGATTCCTGTGTGCATCCTACTTTCATTATTTAGTTCCATGAGGGGAACAATGTTCTACTGTCAATTTCCTAACTGGTCCTTAAGGGTATCTTGCCTTGAGGACTATATTCTCCCCAGGGACAGTACACTGACACAAGCATGGCTTGTTCACTCATGGTAGCCATTACATCAGTGAGACAACAGAAGAAATCCCCAGTCCAATCCCACTTTCTTTATGGCTTTTTTGTTTTTGTTATTTATTTCCCACTGAGCGAAATCTTCCAACAGTTACAGCACATTTCCACCGTAATTATCAAATCAACTTCTTGTTTCTCTTCTTACTCTTCGAGAAATTAATTTTACTTGAATATTTGATTTATGAGGAGTTAGTTAAAGACAGTCTCTTTTGACTTCTAAATCTTCATGTCAATAAATAGCCACAGCTGAAAATTAAACACACTTTCAGACTTATCATTACTTTGTCTCTAAGATTGACACAATGTTTGACAAATTCACAGAACAAAGGTGAGACACAGTCGCAGAATCACCTCTGATTCTGAAGTTCATTTCTAAATGCCACTGCTTTGATATCATGCATATCTGGAATGTCATTACAAACACACACATGAAAAGAAGAAAACAAGTTACTTGTCAGTCAGTATAAATCGTATTTCTGGTAAGGTTTTCCATATGTGTATTACACATACCAGTCTAGAAATCCTTTTATTCAGACAAGAAATCCCAGAGTAAACCCATGCTTCTGATGGTATCAGTACAATGTAGGGGGATGATCAAGTTACATATACACTGTTCATATATCATCTCAACTGAGATCCCTGTACTCAAATGGTTAAATGCACATCCTGAAAAGTAAAATCAGTAATTTCTTTCTCCTTGTATGTTTTACCTGAAGGCATATTTGCTCACAGTGTATCTTTGTACCTTTGAAGCTTTTTTATTTCTGGTAGATTGATTTACAATGTGGAGTTTATGATGCTAGAATTATAAGTGTCTGTGAAATGTATATTTCACAAGTTGTTTGGTTTTTAAAATTTATTTAACTGAATTAATCAGGTATGTATTGTTTTTTAATAAGAAATAGATAGAAGCTCTGGGGATTTTCTTTGCTCCTTAATTTCTTTCATTTTATTCCTTCAAGATTCATCAAATATTTTAACAGTCTTTGAAATAATCATTATGTTTTCGTTTCGGTAACAATGTATAAGGATGAATAAAGGGTTCATTAAAATCATGTTCTGCAGTGCTGGGAATTAATGGATGTAAAAGCTTGGCTGTAATCAGATTTGGGGTTTCTTTTATTAATTTACCTTGGAGGTCAAGACATTTTCATGACAGAAGAACAAAAGAAGTACTACAATGCAATGAAGAAGCTGGGATCCAAGAAACCACAGAAACCTATACCTCGACCAGTGGTAAGAATTGTGCTATTCTTATGTCATGTGTATTCAGGGAGAAATCACAGCAGTACATTAATTATAATATCTCATTTAGCTCTAAAATGGTTTCAGACTTTTTGAAATTATCCCCTCATTCTGAATTGAAATGTATATACATCTGTTCTGCAGGAAAAATCTCTCATATTTTTTATCCCTGAAGAAGCAGAGAATCAAAGATGTGAAGAAATACGTGCTTGTTGGGTTTTGAGGGGAAAACTTTGAACTGGCATATGAGTTACTGGACAATGGTTTTCTTAGATTTTTGAGCCTTTTGCTTGGTTGTATATTTTGGGAGAGGAAGAATGAAATGGGAGGGAGGAAACATGTTTATTACGTAAAAGTACTGTAACCTTTTCTTTTTTCTCCCCTCAGAACAAATTGCAAGGTCTGATGTTTGATATTGTAACACAGCAACTATTTGACATCACTGTTATGGTTCTAATCTGTCTTAACATGGTCACAATGATGATAGAAACAGATGACCAGACTGAACTGATGCAGAATATTTTGTATTGGATTAACTTGGTCTTTGTTGTCCTTTTCACTGGTGAATGTGTCTTCAAAATATTTTCACTCCGTTATTATTACTTCACCATTGGCTGGAATATTTTTGATTTTGTGGTTGTTATTCTTTCAATAATAGGTAAGAAATTCTTACATTCAAAATGAAATACAGTTATATGTGTATTTAATGCTTTATCTCTGTCAATTTGTGCAAATTAGAGGAGTTACTTAATTTCTCTTGATTATTTAGGTAATGAAATCCATACTTGAGAGTGCTAACTTTCTTAATAGCTCTATATCGGTTGTAATACTTTTAGATTTGGGATTATTTTCTAAAAATGTGGGGAAAATATTCTAGAATTACCCATAGCAGATAAAATTTATGTCCAGTTATATTTTCCACTAATTCCACAAATACAGTTGGAGGAGTGTTTCTACTTTTTTGTGAAAAATGTAATCTGTGTTAAAAACGTACTCTCTTAATTTATTTTTATGTTTCACAGGTATGTTTCTAGCCGAGGTGATTGAAAAGTACTTTGTGTCCCCCACTTTGTTCAGAGTTGTGCGACTTGCCAGAATCGGTCGAATCCTGCGCCTCATTAAAGGCGCCAAGGGAATCCGCACTCTGCTTTTTGCTTTGATGATGTCTCTTCCTGCTTTGTTCAACATTGGGCTGCTGCTCTTCCTGGTCATGTTCATCTACGCCATATTTGGCATGTCCAACTTTGCCTATGTCAAGAGGGAAGATGGAATTGATGACATGTTCAACTTTGAAACGTTTGGCAACAGCATGATCTGCCTGTTTCAGATCACCACGTCCGCTGGCTGGAATAATTTGCTCAACCCAATTCTGAACAGTGGGGAGCCAGACTGTGACCCTAACAAGTCTCATCCAGGGAGCTCTGTGAAAGGTGACTGTGGCAACCCTTCTGTTGGGATTTTCTTCTTTGTTAGCTACATTATCATATCCTTTCTGGTGGTGGTGAACATGTACATTGCTGTGATTTTGGAGAACTTCAGTGTTGCTACTGAAGAAAGCGCTGAACCCTTGAGCGAGGATGACTTTGAGATGTTCTATGAGGTTTGGGAAAAATATGATCCTGATGCGACACAATTCATAGAATATAGCAAACTGTCTGATTTTGCAGCAGCACTTGAGCCTCCTCTTAATATACCAAAACCAAACAAAGTCCAGCTTATCGCAATGGATCTGCCTGTGGTGAGCGGTGACAGAATTCACTGCCTTGACATCTTGTTTGCTTTCACAAAGCGTGTATTGGGGGAAAGTGGGGAGATGGACGCCCTCAGAATACAGATGGAAGATCGGTTTATGGCAGCCAATCCCTCTAAAGTCTCCTATGAACCAATTACGACTACACTGAAACGAAAACAGGAAGAAATTTCTGCCACTATCATTCAGCGTGCTTACAGACGTCATCTTCTAAGACAGTCAGTGAAGAAGCTTTCATTTATGTATCAGAAAGATGGGGGTGACCAGCTTCTAAAAAAAGATATAATTGTTGTTAAGCTGAGTGAAAACTCATCTCCAGAGAAAATGGATATGTCTGCATCCGCCACAGCTCCGCCTTCTTATGATAGTGTAACAAAACCAGAAAAAGAAAAATATGAAGATGACAAATCAGAAAAGGAAGACAAAGGAAAAGATAGAAGAGGAAATAAAAAGTAAAAGGCAGAGGTTATCCATCATAAATGTTTGCGAGCTTGAAAATATGATGTTTTTGTCACTCTTACTGGAAGATTATGCCAAAATTATAAGTTTTTACATATTTACCCACTGCTGCAGTCAGTGCCTGTCCAAAACAACGATCCTTCACTAGTAAACTCTTGGTCTGTAACAGGGAAACAAACTTGCAGAGCAATAGTTTTGATTATCAGCTGTTACTAATTGAGAGGAGACACAAAATTTCTACTTGGACTTTTGGAACCCTTAATGGGTTCTCTACTTTTGTGGAATAAGTGTGTCCACTGTGTACATTTCATCTCGTATCTGTGTTCCATGTGTGTCAGTTCTTTTTCATGATCTTGTTTGCTTTAATAACATACTGTTTTGTTAATTCTGCTGTGCTGAGAAAACAAAATCTAAGTACTCTTTATTTAGATAAACACTAAATAATACTCTTCTGTGCACAGGAACACAAATGTCAGGAATAGGTAATTGTGGCATCATAATATGAACACAATTCTCTTCAAGCCACTTCTAAATGCAAAAAAACAGGATTCCAGATTATTGAATCTCAGGCTGTAGATCGAAGAAGCAGCAAACTATTGAAAAGCCAACCGAGTCCAGATGGAAAATTTGTCAGTAATCAAACAAGAGAATAATTCTCACAGAAAAGAGGCTGGTAACTTAGTCTTTTAAGTTAAATGTATTTATTTTACTACCTTTTAGTTGTTAATTTATTGTACTGTCCATTTCAGATACAGCGGATTAAATAAATAATGCTACATAGAGTTCCTCTTTGGAAAATTGTGAAACTATGAAAAAAATTACTTTCAGAGTACAAGATAGCTCATAATTCCTGAAACATTCAAACAGTTCTTTCCACAGAAAAGCTACAAATGCCAAATTCTGCCTATAGGAAATGATAAGGTTTTTTTGTGATATGTTTTGACCCTGTAATATCATGAGTAGCTTCCATAATTTATTCCAAAGTCTGGTGCTACACTTCTTGTTTCTCATGAGTGTATCCCCCATAGGAAAATAGTCAAAGCTATGAAAATAGGTTGATAGCAGGTTACCTTTGGGGGACAAATACTATCTTAATATATACCTCAGATTTAAATTCCCCTGCTTTGGAAGGATGGATCATAGAAACACAAAATATGTATGTGAGAGAGGTGGTTTTTACACCTCCTTGGCAATTTAGTCAGGTTCCCACTGTAATGTAACCTTCTGTAGAGAGCTGACATGACCAGAAAGATCTACAGAAATCAGCTTTGTCCTGCACTGGGGTTTAGATGAGTTTTTTTTTGCATTCAGGCTGACACTATACATGTAAGTAAAATACCCTCTGTTATTTAATCAGTTGTTTTACACAGTGGTACCTTTTTGAACAAAGAGACAATGACCTAATTACCAAATATGTGTCAAATATGTACCATAGTAAGTTAGATTACAACATTTCAATAGATATTATGATATATTCTGTGATACTTCAAATAATTGGAAGCTGTAACTGGTGCATGCTTGCTGCTATTATCCTACAGCTGTTAAAGTTTAACATGGGAAGAGATGTGAGTGGTAAAAAGAAACTGTTTGACAAGACCATCATTCCTCATACCAGTAAGCAATAGTTTGCTGCTATTAAAGATCTTATTTTGTGTTGTAATCAGCAAATATGCAGTAAGGAAGTGGATTATACAGGACAAATAGATGGATTAAAATATGGGGCTAGAAAAAAATTATAACATATATCTATCTTTTTATTTTAAAAAGATTTTTATTTTAAAAATAGTTTTATACTTACTGTAAGACATTACGCATATTTTCCTGTTGTTATTAATTTTTATTGCTGTCTGTCTTTGACACTTTACTGTTCAGAAACCTAAGATACAAAGTGGAATTGGAAATTCCTGCTAATGGCTTTAAACAGCTTTAATAAGGAATAATTTAAAAACAAATGGACAGTACAATTTATTTTCTGATCCATAGGTTGGTCTTTTTATGTGAAACAAGATAGAAGGCCTTTTTTTATGTTACAATCCTTTCTGTTGATTTTCAGGGTAATCTTAGTCATAGGAACATTGCTTTTTCCCCAGAGTTAATCTCACACTGTCTGCTTTGCTTATTGGTGCACACTGCAGTAGAAACACTTTAAATATAATTTGTTATTCAAAAATTTTCCTTCATGAGGATGAATAGTGAGCTTGTGCAATGGGCAGTGAAACACTTTACATTTCTTGCAAAAGAACTAGAATATTGATGAGCTCCTGCTTTAATAGAAATTATTGGCTCATGGTGTACTGATAAACTGCATGCAGGAAGTTGTTTTACCAAAAATAACTACATTGCTAACAACCTAAAAGAATAAAGATAACCTTTTTATGTAATTATTTTAGTCTTTGTCTTTTATTGTATGAAGTTTATAAAGGTTAGCAAGTAATGGTTGGTAAAATTACCGGGGAGCCACTTTGGCAGTGAGGTGATTTAGACATCCAGATCATATGTTGCTTCATGACTTAGATCAGTATCAACATGTAACCATCAAGATGAAATAAAATGCTGATGTTGTCCAGAGGAGTTTTTCAAGAATTCAGAAAAAACCCACATTTCAGCTATGTGTCTTTTTGTCAAATGTTTGAGTTGCCCAGGAAGAGATCCAGTGATATTCTCTGTTGGGCAAGTCCAACACAGGATGGTTCCACAGCTCCTCCTGTAGACACTGCTCACCCTGAGATGGGTGACCTGGGATCTGTCATCAAAATAACCCCGTGGGAGAGTTGCTTTAATCCCTTTCCCACTAAGAAATCTGTGGTTGCCAAGAGAAGGGAGGGAGAGCTGTTAGAGGTTTTAGTGGCCGTGTCACAGCTGTCCCCAGGAACTGATGCCTTTGCTGAGGCTCTCGGGCTGTCCCTGGTGAGAGGCTGCTTCACACAGGTGCAGGACAAGGGATACAGTGTGTGCAGTGGACCTGGGCATGAGGTAATTAATCCTTTCTGTCTTTCTTTTTTTTTGTGTTCTCATTTCTTTTGTGAAGAGTAGCTGCTGTATACTTGGGCCAATATAACTAACAGGAAAATAGCCTGAACTATGCTGTGCTTTGAAGGACAGTGTGCACATTTTTAGTAACTATACCTGATTTTAATTAGTATGCATGCTTTTTCAATCCAGAATAGCTAGTGTTTCAATATCGTAGTTGCTAACAATAATTATGTATTAATGTAATAATGTAAATACTTTTTAAAAATATTGGTTATACTCTTAAATTGCTATAAAAGAATAGAGTTAAGTCAGTGCTGGACAGGTGTGTAGTTAACTTGAAAATCCTATGTGGAATAAGCATAAAATATTTGTCATAATTTTTCTACAAATTTGGTAGTGCACAGAAATATATAAGGTCATTTATAAAATAATTTTGCCCTATAAAATTTCTATTATTTTTTAAATTATGACTATTGAACCAATAATCCAGCTGCACTAACTCCATTTTTAGTATCTCAAATGCAATATCGTAGACCTTTACAGGAAAAGAAATGTATTTTTGGATTCCAAGTGTATATATTTGAATAAATTTGGATACTTCTATATTTCTTTGAAATTATTCCAGTATACCTTGAAGGTAAAAAGCTTATGGAAGATGCAGTTGACTTGCAGACTTCCTCCTTAACCTGCAGGTATAGAAGAAATCTGTGTTTTAGTTTTGATATAAGACAGTGGTTTCAGGTAATGGGTCAGTCATATATCATTATGCAAAACATTAAGCAAAATTCCTAGTGCAGTAGGCCACTGCACTCTCTTACTGTCCCAGCTCACAGAGAAGGAAAAATTAATAAGAAAAGCTCCCTTAAAATTGCGTAAGGAATGAGCTTTCCTTACTCTCTCTTACTAACCCAGGAAAGTGGGTGTATTTTATTTTCTGAAGGTGTCATCAACCTCTAGCTCCCCTCCCTACCATCCAAAAAAGCCCCAACTGTACCCCAAACCTGTACAGGAACATAAAAGTGGAACAATTCTGGGATTTTTCAAATCCTGACCCGGCTCAACCCTGTAACAGAACTCTGTTTCAGTTGTAAGGACAAGACTAGTCCCGCATCCATCATGCGAAATCACTTGTAAAAATGAAAAAGGGAGAGATAGCAGGGGGAATAGGAAGGATATTGCTCACTCTCTTGCTTTCATACAGAGGCCTTAAGTAGGTTCTGGGGTGGTTGGTATTTTCGAGCAGGAATTCGCTGCAGGGCTGCGGGCGGCCGGAGCGTCTCCGGCTGCTGGCGCGGCTGTTCCCGGGCCGCATCCGGCAGAGGGCACAGCCGGGCGCGGTCCGCCCGCTCCGCACCGCCGGCAGCGCCAGCGAACACCAACCGCGGGTACGGGCACCGGGGACGGCCTGGCCTCGCGCGGAATGGACACATTTGGTACTCGTTACAACCTGATAATTCCTCTGGCTGTGTAAAGATAGGTTCGTTGTCGATATTTTGTGACCGAAACAACAGTTTCTTGGATTTCAGTTCTGTACCCTGTAAGACATGTGGAACCTATATCCAGACCTGATACCATGTTGGTTAAGAACTGCCATGATCATCTGAGCTTTCTAAACTACAGCTGAAGGGTTTTGATGCAATGGGGAATTCCTCAAATAGCTTTAGGTTTACTTTTCTTAATAGGTGTTATTCATCTAATCCCACGGTGCAGCCCTAGAAACAGCCCCAGCCTTCCAAAAGAATCATGTGTGAAAGTATCTGTGTCGTTTGCATGGCAAACTGTGATTGATACATATATATATATATAAGATTCATAATGAAGTATTATTAAAAATGCAGGGGATTTTTTTGGACAGAGAAAATCCTTACAATATTCATTCTACAGTATATATTCAGAAAGGCTTATCTAGCTCAGTAAGGCATTAGGAGAAATAATCTGAAATCTCTGCAGTGTAGAATGTTTAATGTCTCACAAACCTCTGCATTAGCAACATCTTTTTCAGTGGGGGATGGTACAATTTCTTTCATTCTCAGGGCACAACTAGGTTTTGTCTGTGTGATACAGCATGCAGGCTCTGTCACTCAGCGTATTTATTTTTCCTCGCTGATCAGTGAGAGCTGTTGCACAGTGGAAAGAGACATATTCTAGTGCTTGCCTTAAAAAAAAAGACACTGCAGTGTAACCCAAGCAAAGTAAACTGCGGCACATTTTCATCCCTCTGGAGAGGGAAAATTGCATGCTGAAGCACACATGATGTCTGCTGCAAGAAAAGCTTTTGATGAAAATAAAGAATGACGCTTCATAAACAATTTATAGCAATCAAACCCTGCAGTTCCAGACATGCTCTGCATTTCCATTTTCTATTGTCTTAAAAGCATGTTACTTTCTCTTTAACAGCAATCTTGATAACAATCTTTGTGGAATGTGACAGCTGATTAAAAACCAGCACAATATATTTTTCAAAAAATGTGTGTCTGAAATGGAATGTAATAAACTGTTTTCATTTCTGAAGTAGTATCTGTAACAGTCATGTTTAAAATCGGTCAGAGAATTACATGCTGTATTGCTGTTTGCAATATTGCTTTATAAAAAAGTCATGCTTGCAGATACCATAGCAACCCATCATGTGGTACTTCTTGATTGCCAAGCTGTATAGTAGCTTTATGCTCATATTTTGCAGCCATACTTGCATTAATATCTTTATATAGTGTTTAGTAAAAATTGCAGCTGCATCCACAACATAATGTAAACTGAACTATGCTAGCAGTGGTCTCAAATTCATGGTCTCAGGCAGGCAAAAAGTTAAAATATCCTCTCCAGTAATTAACATTGTGAATACCCTTTCTGTTGTGTAACTTCTTCATGGCCCTGGTGGTTGTCAAATGTGGTCTTACAATGATTGGTGCAGCATTGCTGCAAATTCTAGTAAATTTATTTATACAGATGGAAAGCAGCTGCTCATGCTCTAACTGTGTAACATTGGAAATTGAATGTGATTTATGTGATGCTGACTAGGAGGGCAGATAAATGCAAGTTCCTGATAGTTGCTGTCTGGAACTGCATGTATATCCAAGGAAAAAATTTCAGACTTATGCTAAAGAGCACTGTGATTTTACCACTCTTGCTTTCTCATTTATTTGAAAAGCAGTTACTTGAAATTTCATTTATCTATACTGTGGCAGTCTTTTAGAATTCTATTATTTTTATAGAAATGTTAGAAGAACAAGGAAAGGCAGATGTTTGCTTTGAAAAGATAGTAACCAACGACATATGAAGACAACATAATACAGTGTTGACATGATTTTTCTACTTGTATTTCAGGATTTATACCTTTTTTTCCCCAGTTAATTCTACTACATTCAAGGAGAGCATCCGACAGGAAATTTCAAAAGCTACATAGAAGAAGTGACAGGAAAAGGAATTACAGTGCTGGTATTACTGACAGGTTATTAATATAAAGTCTTTTGCAGAAGTTAATTGGAAATTGATGAACTCTGAAAATAAAAGATTGTGCCACAGAACACGGAGTAAGAAAATCTGCAGCAGCATATGATTAGAAATAATTGTCTTACACATGGAACTGTTTTACTTTTGTGATCAGAGAGAATACTTCATACTAAAAGCTAGGATCAAAAAGTACTTTACATATCAGTTAATATCCAAAACACACCTAGGTGCTTGTACCCTATTTATTCACATGTATTGCTATATAAACGTTCTTAATAATTTTACAGTTTAAAAATTTGCAAAATTTTCTTAAGAAAAAAAAGAGAAAAGGCATAATAGGAAGGCATACAGGTTCAGCCTTTATGTACTATTTGGTGCCTGTTCACATTCCAGCTTCCCTTTCCCTGTTCCACTGTCAGTCCCTTTCCATGAGATGAAGGTTTCACATGGCAATTCAGACTGATGTGGTGGAATGCACTCCTTTTGAAAATCCATGATGAAGTAAAATAAAATGCCTTTTCTCCTCTGAAGGACAGAAAAAAGCTGAGTTTGCTGGTCTCCCTAGCATTGTCAGTAATATACTGTCCCAAATGTACTTGTGCAATTCTTGGCTTTTAAAAAAGTTCTGCATTGTTAAGTCAAAGGAACTGCATTTGAAAGGTTTCCTCAGTGTTTTTTCAGTATTTTTTCATACATAGGATATAGAAAAAAAGTTACATCTTCAGAGCTTCATTAGGCTACAGTCTCTTTTGCCTCTGGTTTTACAGAAGTATATTTGTGAAAGTATAAAGGAAGAGAATGTAAGTGGGTAGGTAAGAGCCTATACCTGTTCCTCTACACGCAGGTTCTTTTCTGACTTAGGGCAGCTCTAGTAAAGCATAATTGTGTCTCCTTTCCTTTTCCTTCCTGCTCTATTCCCAGTCTGGAAGACAGAAGAGTTGCCTTTCAAGCAGGAAGACCACAAATCAATGCATTGATTCAAATGGTGGAGCTGAAGAGTAATTGGATCAGCTGCAGCAGTTTTTTCCCATCTGACAGCACCAGCAAATGATGGTAGGTAACCTCATTAGCAAATAGATTTCAGCAGCAATTAGAACAAATGTTAAAGAGTGAAGAGAGAAGATAATTGGTGTTTAAAAACAAAAATTAGAGACAATGTCTTTCAGGTTTTATAGGTAATTTTGTTCCACATAAAATTACAAATTTGTGCATGAATTCTTAAAAAGACAGGTGCACAGTACTCAGATGTGCCTTGTGGAGATAAAGGACATTTAGAAGTGATTTTAAATAATGTTGAAACGTGGCAAAAATAGCACCTTAAAATGTCCCATTTAACTGCAAGCAGATGCAGATAAATTTGACATTCAGCAGCTGATAAACAACTTACTTCCTCCTTTTACTTATATTTTTCATATAGAGAACTTGGTTCTGTCTCTTTAAGAAGTGTCCCATGTGATGAAAGTAATAAGGATTTTTGTAAAGTATGGTCTGTTCATAACCTTGTGAGATTTTATTGAGGTGTGACTGCATTTTCTTAACAGTTTCAAGTCTATAGTTAAATGTTAGGACAATTTCAGCTATGAACTCCCCTAGCTCTTTAAAAATTTTCTCATGATGCTTTAGGGCTTTTCTGATATCTGGCTAATCTATATCCAACCTGGAAGAATGTAATCTAAACTTCCACTAAATTTCTAGTCATTCTGAGCACAACTGGGTTGTTGGTCTGGAAAACCTTCCTTGAATATTACTGGCTACTGGCCATTCTGACAGCGAAGAAAACATTAATGCCAAAAAGCCACCAGAGGTACTACCAAGCTAATCCAAGATTTATCTGATTCCCAGGGTGGGAGACTGACCTATGAATTGTTTTCTGATTCTTTCCACCCTGTTGATTGCACATGCACTAGATAAGTCATGGTAGTTACCAAGCAGGAAGAAAGTTCTTTCAGCACACCACAAACAGCTGCTCAGCATCTTAATGCTTCAATTAAGTCTGTAAAAGCACGACGGCCAACAAGTCCCTTCTCTACCCTGCACACTGTGGTGAGAGCTTTGAGGGCATAACTGGCCATCTCTGTTGTAGATGAGGCAGGGTTTCTCCATCCCATTTTTCTGCTCTGTTTACCAGGCTGTGAGATGAGGGAAATGAGTAAAGGTATGGAAAGGAAGAGGAGAAGCAACTCAGTTCAGAAAGCTGACAAGGAGCTGAAAAGAGTAGAGATAAAGGTGAAGGAAAGGAACAAAATGAAGTGGGGCAGTAACTTCTGTTCCAGGCTGTCAAAGACTGAACTAGCTTAACTGGTTTAATTTAGTATTAAGAAAAAAAATATATCAGAAAATCATGAGTCCACTGAAAATATGAACCTGATGTCAGGGAGGAGTCTTTAGCATAAGAGGTATTGAGCAATTGCACAGCTTTCTTTGAATTTATAAAACATACATGGTTAAGAGTTACTGCCTGCTTCTGGTCAGTTTATATATTAAGGGATTACTGCAGATTTGTCTGAAACCATCTAGATCTATTACTGCCATCTAGATCTATTACACTGACATGTTATGAGGAATTTTTACAATCACAGCTAGTCAGTGTATTTCAATTAGCATTCCATATCATTACCCTTTCCTGATCTTAGTTGTAGCAGAGGAGTTGGTTCAGCTCTTTGGTTTTATCAATGCTGTCCGCTGATACTTGTTGCGGTGCCTGATTAAGGTTTTTTCAAAGTTGTAGATGTATTTTGTTTATTTTGTATTGGTATGTTCCTTTCAAAAAAACTCCCCCCCCATTCCCATTCTATGTGGCATCACCCTGGGGAGCACCTTGTCAATCATCCTGATGGACTTGAGAGGAGAAGATCTCCCATTTGGCCAGGTGCTCCAACACCCACCTTCTCCATTGCTGTGATAACAACAATGTCCTGGCCCACCCCCTCCCTTTCCCCCCACTGGCCCAAAGTTCTCTCCTGCCCAGGCTGTGCCCTGGTACTTAAGGGGAGAACGAGGGCCCAAACCTTGCTCTGCCACGTGGGCTGCACTGGAATAAACCTTCCCAAACCCACGTCTGAGCCCACTCTTTATTCCAAGCCTGAAACCATGCACAGCCAGAGACTGAAGAACCCACAAACTGTCTGTTTAGGCTGGTCTGGGAACTACTGCTTGCCCGTAAGCAGCCACAGAGACCAGCCTCAATACTTTTAGAAACTGCAATTGTTTAGGACTTTGAAAGATGTTTTAAAAACATGGGCACATTTATGTTCCAATATAACTAAAGAATACTCCAAGTGGCTCAGAAATTTGCTAGGATATAATGACAATTTAGCAGTTCCTTCACAACTCTGCTGTGAAAGGCATTGCAGAAAGAATTTGTTATAATGCTGTTAGGTACTTCCAATGTTCAGGGTTTGTGTAAGAGATGTATTAACACAGCTGCTGGATAGTGAATGGGCCCCAGGAAGTTAGGGTCAAATCTTACTAATAAGTGAATTTTCCTGATCTTGGGTGATTTAGAAAAAATGTCATTCTTTACATATTATTAATGCAAAATAATTTTTTCTCTTTTTGTAGACTTAAATTATTTTCTAGCATTCCAGTTTCTTTCCCTAAAATACAATGCATCAGTCTTGACTCTCCTGATTCAGTGTGAATATAGAAAAAGTAATACTGACAGCCATAATGTTTATAAACCTAGTTATCATACAGTTAAAATTTCATTTAAGTAGGTATATTTTATATCTCTGTGGCTTTCTCTTTCCCTCAGAATTCTTGACATCTCTGACAAGTAAGCTCTGGTGCTGGTGACTCACTGTGATTTTTGTTTCAGTAGCACTTCTGACAGCTGACATCTCTGAAGGTGGCTTATCCTTACTAATTGTCAAGTAGAAGGTCTAAATTAGGCCATAGTTTCACAAACATATTTATCTGCCATAAGGTGGCAATGTAAGTGAAAGAAGTAGTCCTTTCCCTCTGGTTAGACCATTTATGCTTTCCTACAGCAGACTGGATTGGGAAACTAAAAACTCAGCAAGAACAAAAAAAGTTTATCCTTAGCCTAGATAATTTGTCCATTTAATTCATGCTTCTTCAAGTACTATGGTGTGTTATATTTTCCTGATTCATTTGTCTCTACCATAGTTTCTAAGTTACGAAATAATGCTTCTTAAACAAACACCCCAACAACAAAGAAACAAAAAAACAACCCTAAATCCCTGGGGGAAAAAAAAAAAAACAAAACCCAAAAACAAACAAAAACCTACCAAAAAAAACCACTTCAAAAAACCCACAAGTAAAAATGCCAGCAGACATGTACGGGAACTCAGAAACTCAGCACTGTTGTATTTGAAATGTCATTCTTTATGACTAATGGAAAACGTGTCTGTGTACACCTAATATTTCAAGTTTCAGTTTATTTATAACTTTTTGTTCTGCTAAGAAGATTTTTTAGAAAACACCATTGCCTGGTACTGTATTGCTCTAAGCTGTGTCTGTAGTTTAGATGTGTCACCTCATAGCAAATCTTATCTTCTTCCCTAAGTTTAATCATAATATTTAAAATATACTCAGGACCAGCCTTTAATTTCATAGCTTTTTTTTTCCATGCCTCTTCTGCTGGTGGTTTTATAGCCTCAGAAGTGTGATGCGAAATTTCTTAATTTTGTCTTTCAATCATTGACTTTTCAGTTCAGGCATTACTTTCTTCAAAGTTTTGCCCGACAACTGCTTTCTTGTTCTTTTAACATCTTAGTCACAGTTCTCCTTTAACTTGTCACCTCCAAAGTAGGCTATGCCATGTGTAGCTACTGATTTACCAGCCAGTCATTTAATCTGCCCATAAGAGAAGTAAAAGTTACCTAGCTGATCAACTTCGCTTCTGACTGGTGGTTTTTAAACCCGAATTCTTTGTAACCCTTCCTGGGAGATACCTCTCCCTACCCAATGTTGCCACAAATAATTAGACTTAAGTATGGCTACAATGCAGTCCATAGTTGATACAAAGTGCCACCTCTTGAGATGTGCTCATTCTGGTTATTCTAGCTTCCAAAACCACTGTCTTCCAGCAGTGACTGTTAAGGGGTGTTGAGGTAGACTGAGTCAGCATAGACTACTTCCATTTCAGAAGAGGGCTGTGCTGCTGTTCTGTGTAGAGGAATTCCATCTGTTACTCTGTTGTAGTATATTCAAATGTATTTTTGTCTGACATGAAAATGTGCCTTGGCAGAGGCAAAGTGAGATGGCAGCAGGGTGGGTGTGTTAAGGCAGAGGCAGTGACCTGCTGAGATAGGAGGAGGTCCCAATATTGTGGTTTGGCAACTACCATAGGAAAGTACTATGATAACTTGGGTATGTGGGAATTGTATAAAATCTGGGATAAGGAATGACATCCACTTCAAAGTTGACTTTCACCTTTTCATTGTGTGTGCCTGTTTTACTTAGTCTGTGAAGATCCGTGAATTTTTAGACTCAAAATAAAAAAAAATAAAAATCATTTGGTTGGGTTGCTTTCTGTATTTTGAGTATGCATAATAAGTGATTAGTGAAGAATGCATAGAACCTGGGGATTAATATAATTTCCTCTTGAGGATTTGCATAACTTGAAAGTGCGTCATGCATAGCTGCCTTTGCCATAGACATGTTTTCCAAGGATCAGTAGAGATTTTTTTAAGGAGTCTTTATTCAATTAAAGATAAACATTTGAATTCCAGAGATCTCTTTATGAAGCAAATGATTCCATGACTTTTTTTACAAAATAGGCTGTATACGTGTTTATTTCCATGCAGTTGTATTTTTTTCAATTTCTATGCTAATTTTTCTTCAGGTATTCATAGTCAAAATTAGGGATTTTTGTCTTTTCAATCACTTCTTAATGTCTGACAGGACATATAATAATAAATAATAACAATAATAATTATAATACATAATCTACGTGATGGTAGAGTTTTTTCATTCTAGCATCCTGCCACCTCACCTCTAATGGCTTTTTATCACTTTTGGCTGCCTCAGTTTATCAAACTGAGTCATGCCATCAGGAAGCAAACTCTACCTAAGCTGAATGGAAGGATTCCCAGATGGTGATTTTTTTGAGTCATCATGGTATAGTTATTTCAGATTTGTGAACAACTTTGAGAAATTCTCCCTGTCTCAAAACCCTTATCAGTCATTAAGTTTCAGAAACACAGCTTCTAGCAGCAATATACCTATTGATAAAGAATATACATTAATTTGCTTCTTTGAATAACCATTTTTTCTGATATGAATATGGGAGCCATACATTTCAAAATAATTGGTTAACCTAGTTCACACATACGTCATGTAATTGTACATGCCTCAGTAACAGAAAAAAAGGATAATTTTTTAGCTTTGAAGGATTTAATCAGAGCAGGACTCCCCTACAAATGAATGGAATGATCCTTCTTCGTCTTTGGGCTCTCTGCCAAGATTCATGAGTATGGCAAAAAAATTAGACTGAAGGCTTTAAAATTAGATCTCACCTGTCTCTTCACAAATGCTAATAAAATGGAAGAAATTACTCACTTGTATTCTGGGCACAGTGCCAAGATTTTGGGGGCTAAAATGGGGAGACTGTGTTGATTCTGCAGTATGCTGGCGGAGCAGGGGGTTAGATTTTGGAAGCAGGCTGCCAGCATGCTCTGCAGCAGTTTGCAGGTGTAAGGACAGCAACTGTTTGCAGTTTGTGTTCTCAGAAATCCACCGATATTGTTGATGCCTTTAAGAGAATATTGAGAAATTCAATAAATCTCTGCTTCCTTAGAGGATTTTGGAATAAATTAACTCTATGAAATTGAGAGGTATGAACTGGCTAAAATGTCTTTTTCACTCCACACTCTCAGGGAAGTGTCTATGTTACTGTATTTCATAGTAACAAACCTGCTAGTGCTAATTCTTACATAAGTAGGAAATAGATACTGGTAGTGACTCTCTGGCTTTTGTGGGGTTTGTCCAAGTGCAGAATGTAAACTAATTGAATAACAAACTTCAATAATTAAAAAAAAAAAAAAAAAAAAAAAAAAGCACTAATATTCTCAGTCACAATATTTTGGGGATTAAATGGGAGCAAAAAAAGACCCAGAATAGTACCTGTGAATGCATTATTTCATTATTTCAAGGTGGTATGGAATGGTAGATATCTGCTTTTTGGTTGTGTTTTGCTGAGTTTTTTTCAGGGCAAAATTGAAAGGCTGATTACATGTGTCATGCAAAGCAATGCTAGTGCATGGTAACTTGAGGAATAGCCAGGAATGGTAGCAAAAAGCTGCAGGCTGGTGGCTCCTCTAGTGGCTAATTGAGTGAAGTGTGGAGTTATTCGCCTGTAAACGAAGCAGACAGACGTTACTTGGAGCCGTGTTTTATTGGTAATTAAAAACCTACATAGTAGATCAGCTGGAGAGGTGTGCATTTATGCCTGCCACGTGGGGAGGGAGGCATCAGGTTCAGAGAGCCTGAGACTTCTGTGTTATAAAAACAGGCTGGCTTCAGTAGGTTCAGCCATGGGGAGGGACGTGGGGGTGGCAGCAAGTACTGCAACATTTGGTGACATAGTTAGACCTAAGTGCATTTGTGTGAATCTGTGCCTGAACCCATCACACTCAGAGTACACAGACGTGGGATGAGCAGGAGCTCATTTTGGTCAGATTGATGTTATTTACCTGCCTCAGTGCAAAACCAGATGGGTATCTCTACAGAATGCTACCCTACCATTCCCATTTTTTCCATTATTTGCTTAATGAGAAGGACAGTGGTTTGATTTTGGTGGCTGTAATAGAGATAAGCCCGATTTGCTGCCTGGTTTATTAATTGCAGAGCAACTGATGTGAAGGTGAACCTGTAGTTCTCTGGAATGATATAACCACAGGGAAACAATTTGAGGTTTGGATTTTTTCTTGTTTGCTTCAGCATAGAATTGAAGAAGTTCCTCCTGTATGCTGACTTGCCATCCAAAGAATTATTGGTAAGTACACCATTGAAGGAAGCACTCTACTTTGTTCAGGTTTTCTTTTAAAAGGTTTTCATACTTTTCATTTTATTACAGAGGTATTTTAAAGGGGAAATTCAAAGAGGATGGTTAAATATTACTTAAGCATTCTGTGTACTGTCAGTTATATTACGCCTAGATTCCTCACAATTTCAGAAAATGCAACACATGCTAAATGAACTAAAAATTATGGGGCTAAAATGCAAACAAGTTACTTTTAATTCACTTACTATGGCACTTAAACAAAGTTCTGGTAAATAGCATTTCCCCTAATGCTATTTTTAATATTTCTTGGCATATCTTAAAAGCCTTTTATTTCCTGAATTAATGTTAATTCCAATTAAAAATAGAAGATGCTACTTCATTCCACTGATTGAAAATGAGATACACCCCCTGTTGTAGCTTTAGAACATGAAGGCAGCAGATTAAATCTCTCTAGGACTAGTGATTTTGAGCAGTTACCATCTGATGGTTGTTCAGCATCCTATGTGAAATGAATCAGTAAATTTTTGGAGCAGCATAAACAAGTCTGCAATGCTGTGCTGCCTATTCTCTACATAAATAGACAGGCCAGTTCTCCAGAGATGGCAGTCTGGCACCTCTCATAAGTTTTACGTTTACTTACAATTCATTATTAATTGTTAAGTGCTTACAGCACACCTGATATTGTAAAAAGTACAAAGATGCAGTCCCTGCCTGGAGGAGCTTACTTTAGAAGATAAGCAGAACTAACATGTTCTTTACCTACACAACAAATACAGTTTTCATTGTGTTTTGTTCAAATTCTCTTATACTCGGAGAATATGGGCTTCAAGGCAGGTTACACAACGTTTCTTTACTGACTTTCCTATTACCCAGTTCAGAGTGGAAGGGCTGTCAAAGCATGCCTGGCTATATGCAGTGTGACAGGTTTCACTGTTCAGTACAATTGGTCCCAACTGCTCTTATTTCTCGTTTAAGGTTTCAAACCACTTTTGAAAGCTATCGAATTTCACATTAATCTCCTCTGTAGGAGAAAGAATGAGTTTCTGGATGGGAAGACAAGCCAGAACTGATGCATAGTGAATAGCATGAGAGGCATAATATTACTTGGAAGGATCTCTGACAAATCTGTGCCCCCTTTTCCATAAGGCAGAAAGTTTTATGATTTTCCTTGGGGGGGTGGGGAGAATAGGAAATTAATAGGTTAGGCAGATGTGGCATCCTCTTGAAGAAAAAAAAATCACTACCCTGCATTTTATAAATGGAATGTGTATGATTTTATTTGTATGATTTTTTTCTCAGGTAAGAATTAGTACGTGGCACATTTGGGATTTTTATGTCCACGGATATACTTGCTCCAATCCCTTTCATTCCAGAATCTCAAGCGCAGTCACCAGTTTTTGGAAGGCTTCATAAATAGTAACAAAATGTTAAATGTTAAGATTTGGGTGAATGAGGGAGAATTTGTAACTAAAGATAAATGATAAAATGGAAGGAAAAATAGGCAATAGGAAGTGAATGACCTGTAGCATATAGAGAAAGAGAGAGATATAAAAATATTCTGAAAAAATACAGATAGAAAATAAATGTGGTCAAACCATGACAAAAAAAGCAGCTCTGCAACTGTTTTTGAGTAGTGTATGTTTTGCTTCTAATAGTCTGGTCTATGAATGAGTCAGTTGCTTTAATAGGTCAGCAGATTATAATGAGAAAAAAGAAAATATGATTGTCATCACTCTGGGGGCTCCTATACTAGAGGGCAGTTGAGGAACCAGGTCACAACAAGTGAGCTGGAAGACTCCTGGCTTGGCTGCCTACAGATCCCACTGAAACCAACCTGTGAGTCAGTGCCTGAAGCTTGTCAGGACTATGGAAGTGCTGGCTGCAAAAAAGGGAGCTGTCTTCTGGGAGGGCTGCTAGGTGTTAAGAGCTGCTCAGCTTCTTCTTGATCAGTGTGTAGGAGCTTAGAGATCTCGAGATAATATTTTTAGCAAAACAGGTACTCCATGTATGCAGTTCTAAATATTTCCCCTTCTGTTAAATCAAAACTGTCTAGTCATGATCCTCTCATTAAATTCACAAATAGAAGACCTACAGATGCCAGGTTCAGAAGAAATTGGGTGAGCTCAGCTCAGAAGAATTAACACACAGCCACTCAGCTCACTAAAATTTCACATTTCACTTTTCACTTCAGGACACCAGGAACTCCTCATTGACATTATGGCCCTTTCTGCTACTTTCAGACCCTTTTAGTGACATATTCAAGTCCATGTATCAATAATCTATTATAAAGAGTCTGAAAGCACCACCAGTATCAACATATACTTTGCAATAAGTGCAGTCCCAGGGGATCTTGACAAATTTACATCTGTTTTAAGGAATAGGCCAGGAGGAATACCATGCTGATCCACGTGTAGCTTCGTTGAAAATGTGTCTAATGGGGGATGATCAACTGAAGGAAAAAAAACGATTGAACCCAGAAGGTACATTAGAATAGGCCACAGAAGCAAATAAGAGGTCTAGGATCAATATTTCAGACACTCTTCAGCAAATTTAAGCAAAACTAGCTTAGATACTGAATGCTCAAGACAACTTCAATGTAATTATCAAAACAGATGATTTGAAAGTATTCTCCACATTTGAAGCTCTTGAATGTGTAGTCAGTTCTAAAATTTAGCATTCTGGATACCATGTGAGCAACATAAATTGTAAGTGAGGGGAATGAATCTTACTGTAGTTGTAACCATTTAGACAGAGTACTGAAAGGCAATCAACATCTACAGAGTGCTGGAAAAAGGGTTTTGAATTCTCTAAAAGGTAGTAATTTGTAAAATTAGGCCTAGGCTTTTTTCTAACACACAGGTATTTTTTTTTTTTTTTAATTCCAACTTATTTCTACATTGAAATGGTTGGGGAAAACTTCAGGCATGGTGATCCATCAACCCAACTACTCCATATTTGCTGATTGAGATTTTTCAGTAACAGGCTAAGATCTGAAATTTACTTTGCTTTTCTTTTCAAGTTACTGGAATATATAATGGATCAATCTTTTTGAAAACAGAAATGTAGATGCCAGGTATATTGTAGATGCCTGGAAAGATGAAAAGGTTCTTATGATAAACAGCATGCATATGTGCTTTCCTCTAGGGACCCTCCTAAACATAAGCTCACACATATGCCTTTATAGCAGCTAGAAAAAAAGTCCATTTCTGATCAGTGCCTATGTCTCATGATGAAAAAACTTCCCATTGGCAGCATATTTCCTATTCTGTGTTATCTGGATTTGGCTTAGACAGGATTTTATCTCCAAATCATTTGGGTACAGGCAAGGAAACACCAAGACATGAGGTCATAGAAATAGAAATACATGCTAGAGTTCCTATACCACAGTGTCTGCAGGGAAATCAGACTTTGTAACCATGAACTCCAACATGTAAGTATAGAGTGATAGAGAAATACCTATCTACATGTGTACCTTCCATGTGAAAAAAAGGGTTTTGCCAAAGCTTATTATTTGATAATTCCCTGTTAAACTGAGTAATTGGGAATGTCTGCTCCGAAGCATAGCAGGTTCTCAGCTATACTGGTTGAATGAATTGGTAATGTAAGCAGGAAAGCATACTCTCATCACTTTCATTACTGAAAATCGTTGTGCTCTTTTCTGAAAAAGGGTAGGGAAAAAAAATTTAAAAATTATGCTTGTAATGGTTTCAGACTTCAGCCTGCAAATGCAATCCAGAAAGCTAAATATAGCAGTAACAGTAGGCAGCTTCCCAGAGGTGCACACTGGGAATACCTCAGGAAGCAGTAAATACTTCAATAGCAAAACCTTCAAGACAGATGAAAATTGAGACATGTCCCTACAAAAACTTCATACATAGTTCTATGCCATATTTTAAATAATTTATTATTTAAAAAAAAATAGAAAAAATACAATTCCACCAGAAAACCCCAATCTCTAAATAACAAACTCAGGAATTTTAATTCACCCAAACTAGTACAATTTTAAGGCATAGAGGTTAACACATTTTACTATATGACATATTGCATTTTATTCAGCTACTTATTCTGGTTCTCAAAAAAAAGGATTTATTTGGGGGAATGTATTTTTTTGCTACTGGTGTTACTACTGACCTGATAATTTTTTAGACTGAAGGTGTTAGTCTCCTTCCTATCCTTCTAAAGATTATTATTTTATTTTCTTTCAAAAATTTAATAATTTGTTCCACACTTTGCTTGCAGGATTTTGGTTTAACATTATCTAAAACAACTTTGATAATTATTTTTCTAGTGATTATTATAAGCATAAGGTCTTTGGGGAGAATGTCAAATTATATGTCTATAATTACTTTGACTCCCTCCAGTTTCTGTTCAATAAAAAATCAAGCTCAATAGCTCTTGGCACACAATAGCTGTGCAGAGCTCCTTGTCTCTGCAGGCCAGAAGTTCCAGCCTATATAAATGATGAATTCTCATCCCCACAAAAGCTTGCATTAAGTTGTCTGTTATTTGCCATTCATCTACAGTTTGTGTGAATCCTCTTTCTCTAATAATTATATATTTATATCAGATAGAGTACAAAGATATTTGGAAATAAGATAAAGCTATTCTTGGGAGCGTGCTGAAGAAATATTGGAAATGTTCCATAAGCTTAATACCTTCTAATGGCTATTCCTAGCCAAGGGAACTGGTGATTGTAAGACTTCAGGCCCCTGTTGAATATGAAGCATGCAAAGCACACTAGATCAGCATTTGAATTAAGATAAACATTACTGAGGTATTTTTAAATCATTACAGGAACTTGCTTTGTAGTGTGATGCCACCTGTGTAAGAAGACATGCCATCTTTTGCCATCTTTTATCCTGTTCTGAGTAGCTTCAGTGTGAATTTGGGCATTTTTGTGACACACCCTGGTTGTGTCTTGGACTTGGGCAAATTACAAATACACAACTTGCTGCTCGTTTGCACCTGCTGGGATGCACCAAACCCCACTTCATTTATGATTCAGTTTCATTGCCAAATTTCACCATCTATTGCTATGTTGGCAATGTCCAAAACATTTAATTACCATGTGCTTGTAATACATCCAAGCCAATAGCTTTGCATATTTTTTTCCTTAGATCAGAAAAGAACTCTTCTGTACAAAAATTACTTTTAATGAAAATTTTAAAATTTGAAGCATTAACAAAATAGCAACACAAATATAACCAGGACAATAAAGAATCATTTATCTCCCAGTTACCAAGAGTCATGTCTTAGCCACATGATGACTTGCACAGGCCTGCTGCTGGTACTTGTTTCCTGTTCCAAATCTCAGTTATAATTACAGAAAATACTTTCCTACCATTCCCATCTTAAGGAGCCACCACATTTCACTGAATCCAGTCGTATCATTCCTGATGGGGTGGCATGAAGTGAGCACAGGCAGGGGATGTGACCCCCTCCCAAAGTTTATTGATAGACATATGTGCTCAAATTATAGTCAAAAAGGGTTTGAGAGCCACAAAACATTTTCTGAGAATGTTCAGTGTGGTCCAAAGGTAAATATGCAAATACACACTCAGTATTCATGGCACTGACAGTAGTGCTTATGACTCTTAGGGGTAGATTGCATCTTACTGAAATAGCAGAAGAAAGATAAGCAGCACATCATTAGGACAGATGAGAAGAAAAGAAGTTAAGCAATACATTATTTTTAATATTCTGAAAGTTGTCTGTTGACATACCAGGCATGGACTCCATTTTATTACTGTGTATCAAAAGTTGAAATAAATGAGATGAATCAGTGAAGAATTAATGAACAACAGTAATATTCCCTTATTCTTAGCACAACTAACCAAGTTTCTGAAAATATGACATGAGGAATACTGGAGGATTTCCAATTTAACTCCAGATTTATAAACACTAGAAATGACATTTTGAAGAACTATTGATTAGCTACATGAATGTCAGTTCCAAGTAAAATACTGAAGATATTTAGATTTGAAGAACAAAAAATTAGAGGCTAAAGTGCTAATTATGGTAATGAGCACAAAGATAAATCTTGTCAAATTACTCTCTTTTTTGAAAGTATCATAAATATATTTTAAAATGCCAGTGTAGAATCATAGTTTGTGGGGTTTTTTATGTTACTAAATGTCATACACTTTAAACACTTAGTTTGGATGCAAGTGATTAAATTAGATGGGCTACAGGCTGGGCTGATACATTTAAAAATATTACTAATGAGGAGTTTCTGAGTGGTAGTTTTTCTAGGAAGGACCCTCTATAAATAGGTTCTTTATTTGGTGTAATTAATATTTTTGTCAGTTATGCACACTATGCTGTAATGTTTTTGATAATAAAGTTTGCAAATGACATGGAAGAAGGAACAAAGTTAATAAGGTTGGTATTTCAAGGCAAGCTGCATAGTCCAGTTTCAATACTGGAGTTGAAAACACCAAATTTGAATGTAGTCAAATGAAGGTACAAGAATTGGGCCTTCAGAATGTAGGATAAGAAAGTTCATTTTCAAATGAAACAAGAATGAAAGATTTAAAAGCCAAAACCACCTCAAAGTGTATTGCCTGGGCAAGAAGGCCAAGGTACTACTGTGATGATGGGAATGGAGAGCAGCAAGTAGAAGCAGGGACATGAGCACGGCATGAGCTGGAACATGTGGCACATGAGGTTTCTTTACAATATTCTGCCTTTTGTCCAAGAAGGAGTTTAATGGTTTGTTAACAGACTGTGCAAGATGCAAAGAGGTGTTTTGAGGGACTGACAATGAGATTTAAACTGAGCTTAAATAATGCAACTTATGAACTTGATGAAAAGAAAATTAAGAAGCACATATTACTGTTGGGTGGAGAAGATATTACACTGGGAACTCCCGAGCTTGTCTGACAAATGGAATAATATTTTCTAGAAAACAGCAGTTGATACTAGATGAGTTCACCTTGTAAAGTACAGTTTATTTTAAGTAAGTGTTGGAGCAGCTGGTGGACATAGAACTGATCTAGGCCTTTAATTTAGATTCAGATCAAATTTAAATTCTTCACTTCAATCGTACAATTTGTTAACTTAGCAATTCCTCTTTTCCCTTCATCATTGAAGTTTTTCCTATGATTAATAGAAACAGTGCTGCTTTAAGATTACTATTATAATCAAATTATGTTCTTTAGAGGTCATGAAACAACTTCTCCAAGATGCATAAATTGGTCTATATTCTGTTTATTTTTTTCTCTGAATTGCTTTGAGGAAGTTTAAACTAGCTCTGGAAATTAGATAGTTTTCAGAATATACCTGCAGTCTGAAGGACTAATGGGAGCGATCCAGCTGTATCTTTCTTATGAACTCAGCTTCAAAGTGGTTGTTGAGCTTAGGGCTACAGTTCAAGTCAGCAAGAAAGGAAGGTGAAAGCCCTTGAAAACCTTTCTTCTGCAGCACAGGACATCTTGATACATTTAATCTAGCAATCACTTACCATAGAGGCACTTGCTGTGACTTTCTGTCTTCATTCTATGACCTTTGTCACCCAATTATTTAATTTCCTTCTGATTCCAGTCAAAATAAATAAATTATGGTTTCATTAGAGGGGTAACTGAGCTAAATCCAGTGGAATGGAGCTGAGTCTAAACAATCTAGTCGATGAGGCCTGGAGTTCCATGAAGTAACATTGCTTATATTTTCCAATTTTTTTTGCCTCAAATCACTGCTTTATCTGAAGATGGCTGCAACTGAGTAAACTTGTAATGGATTAGCATTCCTTTCTATATTGGTGTTGAAAATGCATAAGAACAGCTCTTGGCAATGGCAGATTTTATCATACTGCTGCAATTCTAGACTGACATGGCTATTCCAGCAGACTCAGAGTAACAAATGGGGGGGCACAAGTAGAAATAAAATATCAATATAGCCTCACAACCAAAATCAGGGTAGACCTGAAGCTCAAGCGTCCTCACAGAAGTGCTATGTTAAAAAGGGAATAATAAATAATTACTCATCCTCTTCTTTTAGTCTTAAATGAGGAGGTAATGAAAGTTCGGTGGGAAACTCAGTGTTTCCAGGAAGCTGGTGAATCAAAACAGAAATCCTGGAGGAAGGTTTGAAGCTGCTGTTATGGGCAGAAAGTCCTACAAATGTTTCTATTCTAGTTTCTATTCTAATGGCACTTGGGGTCATGGTTTAGTGGTGAACACAGCGGTGCTGGGTTAATGGTTGGATGTGATGCTAGAGGTCTTTTCCAGCCTAAATTATTCTATGACTCTATTCGAGTTCCACAGAAATTCTGACATGGGTCTTGATAGAGAGCTCAATCTCCTTCCCAGAGGACTTTGTGTAGACCTGGAGCTTGCAGAAGGTTTCAGCCAGTTGTTCTTAGGCAAAAGAATAGAGAGATTTGTATTGCTTAATTTCCTTTGCAAGTCCATCTTTGGACACAAGGAAACTAAAATCTGCATTTTGGAAGCCAATGATTCAAAGCTTGAATCATTGACATAAATTAAGATAATGGTTCTGGGAGGAAGGTCTCTGTCAGGACTGTGATAGGCATCCCAATAATGCACTGTAAGCAATTGAAGAAGGAAGAGTAGAAACATGTCTTTCCCAAGGTCACAATGCCACAGCTTCCAATAAAAGTTAAAAACTGTGAAAAGTAAATATGATGAAGAAAAGAATTTTGTTTCATTAAAGTACCTTAAACAATAGAATTTGCTGAATTCACCTGAGGTGACCTGTTAAAAATAGGAACAAAGAACCATTTTTCCTTATTGACCTCTAAGGACTTAGTGATTTGAGTATATACAGCTGAATCTTGAAGAATTACCCACTAAGAATGACTGAGAAAGGGAGAACTACTTCAGTAGATTTCTTTGAGATGTCATTGCTTTACAATGTGGAATCAGTTTGAAAGAGATTAGCAGAAAGAGCTAATATCATTTGATGATGAGGCATTTTAGGCATTGCTTTCCTCTGTTTATGGCTGGTTTTGTTTGTTTGTTTGATTTACTCTGCCTGAAATCAAGCCATAGTGGATTACAAGGACATTCAGTTTACTTTCTCACATAAGGAAAGAAAAAAGAGACTGCTATGTCAAAAAGATGAGCAGGATAAGCAAATATAACAGACTTTCATGTCTCTTTGTCCTGCAAACTTCAAAGTAGTATTCTTGATTATGCAATTATTGTGTTAATTTTTTTTTTAATTTCAGAGTTTACTTAAATGAAAGATCAAATAATAGTAGCGAAAATAATACTTATTCTGACAGATAAATGTTTTAAAACAAGGCATTCTAGAAGTTTCTGAATTCTCTTTAGATGAGATAGTATTCATATCTTTTTTAATGCTTTTGTGCAGTGCTGCTAAGCTCAGCATTAGACAAAGGATCACTTACGTATAAGTGAAATGTGTATGCAAACCTAAGGTGTTGGCAAGGATGTATCTTGCTATGTAAATAACAAACACTGGTTATCAGCCAGCAAAGGACTGGAACCTCAGAACCTGCATTTACAGAATATCACTGACAGCCCCTGAATCCTCCTGCTCTACAAGGCACTACCCTAAACACACAAAGATTTGGGACATCTGGTGCGTTGGACCACTGTGTCACTCAGTACTGAATGAAGGTTGATGTGTTTAGTACAAAGGTATTATCCTAAAAGACTTGCTCGTTCTTACAAAGCTTTGTCTTTGGGTTGCCGAAGGAGAAATGAAGACAGAAGCATGCCCTGACCTAGATGCCTGAGCACCATCCATATTTACATAGTTTGAAGGCTGAAAAGTCTTTTGCGTATGAGACCTTGTAGTGTGCAAGTTCAAAATTCGGATGTTGAATACACAACCTGAAGAGCTTTGGTTACTGCTCAATAAGTCCTCTGTGGAAAACACCTACAGACACTAGAGACTTGAAAAGTTACCTGAGACACAGGCTTCTTATTCAGGTAATTTTGAGCTCTTATATTGTAAACTATGCCCAAGTGACTAGAAACATCTTGGGAAGAAAAGCAAGAAACCAAAAGGGAATCTATTATTTCCTGGAAGCATCCAAATGATGGAAATAAGAGGATCAAGAATACAGGAACTGGAATAATTTTTTAATGGGAACCGAAGAGATCTATTGAAAACATTTAACTCTTTTGTTACCCTGCCGTTATTAAGCATATTTCTAAAATTTGTGGTACAGCAAAATACAAGAAGTATCAATTTTCTATAAAGAACTACATCTGAATTATTTTTCTTTTCTTCCCAAAAATATAGACATTTCAAAGACTTGAAAAGTCATTAAAAGTTAATGGAAGTAATATGGTTTGACTGGTCTGGGCCCAATTTAAGAAAGACAAAAATAAGGTACTTGGATCCAAAATGAAATTGAAGTGATGAATTTATGCCTTTTAGCTAAAAGTGAGTGCTGATTGTATCTTCCTGTGTTGCTAGAGGGGATAACCAGTCTTGTGAACATGTTCGCTGTAGGAGGTCCTTCAGGATTTTGTGTTAGCCAGTTCTGCATCTGTGTTAAATCAATATCACAAATGGTGCATGCTGGGGGCTATTTAGGAGGGGTTTGGGGAAAAATAAAGAAGAAAAAAAGGCACCTTATTGCTTTTAGTGCTAATGGTACATTTATTATGCTGAACCATAAATCTGTTTTGCCTGATACTATTCTTAGACATCAATAACTCATGGCTGGGAGTTCAAGGTAGTACCACTACAATTTCTAGAAATGTTCTGATGGATGTCTGGCAACTTAACTTAATCTCCAAAACTAAGTGTGGTTCCTTTCCTGCTCTTAAGCTCATAAAAGCTAGTTTAGGGACATGCTAAAAATAATTAGAATTTGAATTCAACATCCTGGAATCAGTGACAGAAGAAAATCCAAGAGAAAAGCCTGCCAGTACTAATTATTTTCAGTTGATAAAGATCATTCATTTACTCAAAATAAATAGGCATATTTATTGAATGGTTAATTAACTGCTTTTTCATTTTTCAACTTTTTTCTTTCTTCCTATTTTTGCCATTCTCTTTTAGTATTAATATGCAAAACAGCAGATGGTTTTTTTATGAGATAAGTGCAAAAATAGTCGCTTGGGAAATCAGTTTATAGGCACTTTCAGCGGTATAATAGGCAACCCTATAAATCTTACAAAGAATCTTGAAAAGGAATTTAAAGGACTATCATAGCTAGTTTTATTGTAGAGGAAAAGATGTCAAAGAGAAATGAAAAAAAAGTCCATGAATACTCAGATGACTGTGACCTTGACCTATTTAATGTTCATAGTTTAATTGTAGAAGGTTTTTATGCTTAATTGGATTATAATTTTTCAGTCATTTTCTAGGATAATGTAGATTGTTAAATATCAGAAACTGCATGTGAGTACAAGATTAGTGATACGTATCTGAGGAGTATCCACTGAATTCAAGATTTCAATGTTGACCTTTCATGACTGGAATACTTCATCATTTGGAGGAAAATCAGGGACCTTCTTATGAATAGGTATGATAGTAAATGTTGTCAAATACTAAGGAAAGGAGGCTTGAAAACATTGACACATCTTAACATCTAAATCGTACAATTTAAGATGGTTGGAAATATGACTGCTTTTAAAAATTCCATTTAACTCAGTTGCAAGTTTGGTAAGGTATCATTTAAGACAGAAAGGTATTTAGAGATGTTCTTCTGTCTGTTTGAATATTGGCATCAGTCAGATACCAGGAAGTTTAGTGAACTAAAGGAAAAAAAACATTCCTCTTTGAGTAGTCCTCCAGTGGTCTTCATTGTGGTATGACTGGGTCAAATAATAAAAAAACATATGCAGAGTAAATTGAGGTCTTGAGCTGCTAGATAATATTTGAAGATAGAAATCAAAAGCTTTTGCTACTTGTTTCAAAAAGGACGTATGTCATATGCATTTATAGGTTTTGCTTACAGACATAGCACATGCAGAGAAATGGCCAAAGTCTTCAGAGAGACTTTGGTAAAGGACTCCTACAAGGAATCCCCCTCCTCCTCCATTTATAAGACTGTGTGTTATCAAGTCTAAATACAGGAGTTTATTTTTTGAAGACTTTGAGCCACTGTTTACACATTTCAGCATGACTCACTTGTGCAGGTTGTTCAGGAGCACAAGGGATAAATTATTTTGAGAAAAAAAGAAAGGTCAGAGAAGGACGGAAAAAACGCCAAAAACCTGCACCACAAGATATTGTAGTTGTCTCTCCAGTCACTGATACCAGAGCATTTTAGTGTTTCAGCAGATCCCAAATGGAACCTATATTAGTATGAGCAAACCTCAAACAATGATTTATTTATGTGCAAGGCATCTTAAGAGCAAGGTGTCTAAAAAAATTTGTCCTGTTTACTCAAGGTTGTTGGCAGGAGTAAGGTCTATGAGATACTGCTTCCTTCATTTCAGCATGGAATAGAAAGGCTCTTGTGGAAATAAACTCGGCAAGTAAGGGCAGTTTAGTGACAAGCACTGCAAACCTCTATTCCCATATTTTCCAGAAAAGAAAAATTCCAGAGCTTGTTTCATAGGCTTACAGTCTTCCGTAATAATGACTAGCATTATCTTTGTAACATGTGTAGCAAAAGAGTTTAGATTGTTTTTTACTCCGCATATTAAGCCCCCAGACATGCATATTTTCATCTCCACCCTCATGAGGCGTTGTCTAGTCCATTCTTCTTTTCCAATGGGCAGATTTTTCTGCAGTCATTTTCAACAGACTGCAGTTTTTAAAAGGATTTTTTCCAAACTGCATTTACTTTATTTACTTTGACCCTCTATCTGCTGAGGCATCAGAATAATTAATTTGCTAGTTGAGTGTTATATAAAGTTTACTTATTTTCTTACCACTGTTAAGCATTAGACATTAATACTCACATTACCAGTGCAGCTGGCTCAAAGCGAATCTTTTGCTGAAAGTCCTACATGTCAGCAATTTCTGCATCAATTTGTGTTGAGATAGTCTTTACTTGCCAGCTGATCAGACCCAAGGAAAAATGCTTATAGGAGTTACTGTAAACTGCAAAGTACTGTGGCTCAGTGGAAGAGCAATGTGGCTACTGCCTGAGAGAAGTAAGGAGTATTTATACTCCAGATAAAAGCTATGGCTTTCAGGTGTATGTTGAATGACAAAACTTAATGTTTGCAAACTATTATGCTGCATTTACTTATCCTCATGAGAACAGACTGTGATGAAGTTGTTCTCTGGTTGGATATACAGTTAAAGGAAATACCATAGAAAATAAGACTGGAAAACTTTGAAGGAATATCCGATTCATCATTTAGCCCAAGGATGGAATCAGCTGTATCAAACTTAGACAAGTCTGCCTGAACTGCAACATCAAGCAAACTGTATATTGCCCTTGCAATGCTGCCACCCAAGTTTGCATTTGGGTAGTCTTTTCTACTCAGTTTCCGTGTATTGGGTTGGGTAACCTGTAGTTTACCAATTAACTATTTTCTACCTGATGCAGTCAACATTTGGTTGTCTCTAGTCAGGCTGTGCTGTCCAGTGCCATGGCTGTAGAGGCACCTGAGCTTGCTTTAGGTGAGTACTTTGTCTGCTCTGCTCTTTGGAGGGCCATAACCAACAGAATTGCTGGTTTTGCACCTTAATTAAACTGTCCTTGTATGTTTCCAAAGCCTAATACAGGTCATGATAATTTCAACTCTTGATTAACCCAGGCCAGGTATGTAAACAGATTTTTTTCTAAGCCAACCACTCTTATTTAACACTTGAAATACACCAAAAGTAGAGGTTGGTACATACAAATTTTGTGAAGTTTTAATAAGGACTCCTCATTAGCAGACTAAACCAATATGTGAAAAAAATAAATGCACCAAGGAATCTTTAATGTTATTTGCTGAAGATTGGAAAAAAGTTAGTGATTTCAAATACAGAAATAATTAGTTTTTTAAAAATCATTCTCAAATTATATTTTTCTTGCTTTTTTTTTTTTGTTTCCACATTCTACTTAACTCAGGGCATTCTATCTGTGTTATTAGTGATCTGCCTTTCATATCAAATGCTTCAGATTTTTTAAATCTTTTTCCTTTTTCTTTTTTTTTTTGTAATTCTCAAGAAAGGAAAAAGGAAAGCATTCAACAAGAGACAATGAAAATATGTATTTCAAAAACTAGTTAAAATCAAGCATTCATTTTACCTGATCAAATTTGATAGAGAAGTCATTGTAAGTTTATCTCAAAAGGAGAAATGTAAATTTAATAGATTTGGAAGACAAAAATTTGGATTATTTTTCTCTCTTTCACCTTGATTTTCCCTTTTGAGATCAGAGATCAGGTCATGTTTAGTCTGCTAAGGACATAACTAATATTAATAGAGTCTGCACCTAACCTGACTTCTGTAAACCCCAGTCAATGTTCCACATTGAGACTTAAAACTTTTCTTGACCTGCCTTTTAATGTTGCCACAGGATTTTGTGTCCAGTTGTATTTACTCTTGATTATGTCTAATCAAGCAGTCTCAAATATAACCACAAAGCATCTTAGTGAAACCTTTGCCTTCTCTTGTAAAGAGGAACTTTATCAATCCAAATATTAATTCAAGAATAATTTGTATATGCATTACATGTATTTAAGGCTCTTTAGTTACTACTGAAGCATTAAAATGAAATAAATTATGGAATACAAGTTATATGCAGTAGTTTTAATTCATATAAAGTGCTTTTTTTAAACAAGGTTGTGTAGATTTTTAATGGCTGGCTAAGTCTGAATACTTGTTTCTCCTGTTATGCCCTGCACAGAAGACCCAAACAATAATAAACCACGAAATATACCAAGACTTCTCTCAAGAAAAACAAAAAAAGAAAAAGCAAAGAAGCACCAGATATGACTGTAAATATTTTCACAACAGAGAATATATCTTACCCATCATTTTCTTGAAAAATCAAACCTCTGTAATAGAAGCAGTTTAACCCCTGTAATAACACCACGTACAACAGGTAAAACAATGGTTACTTTCCAGAAACTAACCAGTATGCAGTAAGATTTATTGGAGGGAATAGCAATTCCCTTTGGAAATTGATCCCAGACTTTATTTTATACCAATGCTTTCCCTCTACTCACCCCAGTAAGCAATACCCAGGCAGAGGTGTGCAGGAGCAGTGTGTGTCTCGGTGCTTTGCCGTGCTGTTGCTCTCCCCAGCTGCAGCTGAGCAGTCCTGCAGACACCGTGTGACAGGAGCTCTGCTGCCTCAGAGCAGGTACAGCTGCAGCTCCAGCACTTGCTGTCTGCCTCACATTTGTAACACCCTCACTCCTTCCGGTCATTCGTTCCAGGGGAGGAATGACACCAGCATTTCTGAGCTGTTCTTGTCTTTTCTCCCAGAACAGCCAGGGGAAGCAGACTTCGTGATCTCCATGCTAACTACCAGCCTGCCTGCTGCCAGTTCTCCCTACTTCTGCCGGTGATGACATTCAGCTTGCTCCTCCACACAGGATACAGCACTGATTCCTCATTATGTAAGGCAGTCTAGGTCAAGTGTAGGAGAGACACTGCTGGCCTGAGCAAGCTACTGGATTGCTCCCTCAGCTTCATGGGGTCTGGAAGCTGGATCCTGATCTTTGCTACATCTTCTTGGGTGAGTGTTTCTGCATGATTTAAATGGTTACTGTGCTGCTTTTCTATGCAGATAGCTGTCAGCCATGCTGTGAATTGCAGAGATAATTTCTTAGGTGAAACCAGCTCTGTCAGCATGATTGAAATAACATAGTAGTTCTTCTAGTCATCTCAGCTTTAAGACACTTTGCAAATAAATAAATCATAAATCGGGTTTGTTAAGAAACATCCTTTCTAACCATATGGGATTAGTGTTAATTTGACGATTAAGCAGCGAATTAAATCCATTTGCTTGAAGATGGTGTGGGAAAGCATTATTGGCTATTGCTATTAGCTCTTAGAGAGGTTTACTGCAGTTCTTGGCTGTTGCATTTTTTTAGCCTTGCAAATTATGTTTCTCCTATTAAACGTAACAAAAGAAACAGAAATTGTATTTAGCTTTCTTATACTCTGTGGTTATTTTTTGAAGCAGCAGTTAAACCCAGGATGCTATTTGCTATGTACTGCATGAGTGTGTGAATCTTTATGCTTCTGGGATAAGTAAGGTGAATACTGCAGATAAAATTACATTTAGTGACTGCTCTGCAGAATTCCAGAAGAGTACATGGGAGCTAGATTTATATTAGAGGGTAGCTTTTATTCATGCACCATGTAGAATTCAAAGACATTTCTTTGTGTTTCAGCCCTGCTGAAAATCAGTCTGTAACAAAGAATAGAACAGGTTTGTCCTTAATTATACTGGGTATTGTCAGGTGCTGGAATGTCTGATCATACTGGAATGCAGTAGAAGAGGCCCTGGAAAGTAGCAGCATAACACTGATGCTGCAGTAACATATAAGGAATTTCAACAAGGCTATCTTGCTAAGGACAGCTAATAAATCTGAAAACGTTTTTAACACATTTGAGAGATTAACTGGAACACTTGTCCTTATGTGCAGTACCTTGGACAGCAACTTTTTTGTTCTGTGATACAGGGCGTCTCCTCCATGGGACTCAGCAATTTTTGAAAATTAATACAAATTTAAGATACATAAATGAATTAAAAATACTGGGGAATGTATAGTAAAAAACCCCAAATCATAACTGAGAGAAACTTTGGTCAGGATTGTATCAACGCACTGTATTTAACAGCTTACTGCCAAGATTTTGTTCAATATTCACTTTAAAATAGTGGTGTTTGTATTGAATTATGTTAATGAGTGTCAAAATAGTAAATTAAGAATGCAAAATTGTTGGTAATTTACAATGAGGCATTGACAAAATTTTCATGCTCACTTTAAGTGTAAATGCCCAGGTCCCTTAAATCAAAATAAGATTGGATATTTATATAAGGTTATGTATTAATATCAGATTAAAACTTATTTTGATGGGAAGAATGGAATCCTGGAAGCCTTTTAAACGTGTTTTTTCTCCCCATAAAAACTAACTGTCTTTCACATTGTTCTGGAAATAACGAATAGATTTTCATTTCAACACTTGTTCTGAAGTGAGGTGAATTGTTTTATCATTTTCTTATTGACTTTGAAAGCTGCCTTTTTCTGGAAAAGAACTGCCAAGCAGTCAATTGTCTTTTCATCATGCTCTTATCTTACCAGGTACTCATCTTTTTTCATTATTTTTGTAATGACCGTCATATAGACCAATGCTGTGATTTATTAGATATACCAGGCTGCTGCCTTCATTAATTACATTGTGAAAGTTAGGTTCAAGAAAGTGTAGCTCACTTCTGGTACCTTGATAACACCTCTGTTGCAATGCAGCATATTACATTGTATAATATTTTATGATACCACTTCAGACTTCAAAATACAGAAGTATGTCTTTCAAACAAACTTAAAATAATAGCACAGTATAGGAGCTTAGAAAAAACTGCTAAGTATCATGAATTATTGCAATGATGTACTTCACATTCTTTGTCTCTTGCTGCATGAAGTGTTCTAAAATAGTTACGCTATTATATATGAGTACACTGTGTCCCATCCCATTTCAAGTGTGGGTGCTTGAGGTATTTTCTTACAGGCTGAAGGAGTATTAATAACATATCTATTCAATTAGAAGAAAAAGAAGCCTTATTGTCTTTAAATGTATAGTGATCTTCTGGAAGTCTTATTTTTATTTTTTGCATCATGGTTCATAGCAGGGCACACAGCACTTTTCAGCATAGCAAGCTGCAGATACTATAGTAGGATATAAAGTGTTAGAAAATGGTGTTTCCCATGTGTATTCATATATCCCATATTCTGGTATATCACTGGTATATATTTGGGTCTGAGAAATTGAACCTGAGCTGTTAAAGATGTTTTGAACCCACTACAATGCAGGATATTGGTTGTTAGTAGTCAGTAACTCCTCCTGGTATTTTTCTGTGGTTTACTGGAATTGTCCAATCCATTACTACATCAGTAGCTTGCTTTCAATATTCTTTATATTTCCTCAAATCACAGTGGGCAGCTGAATTTTCTGACAAACTTTTCTCTTCAATTTTCTCAGAGCACTAGAATTTTCTGTACTGCAAAGAAGTTTCTTTGCTCTCTTCATAGTTATGGAAATTACACTAAATCTGAGGAGCACGGAAACAATACCAAAATGTGTCAAATAAGTTATTCAGATCTCAGGTTTTAATCTGTCCATTTTAGTTGAGTTGTTGAGATACATATTGTGATGGCACACATGCTCTAAATTAGTGCTAAATTGAAAAGGAAAGACTAAAAAATATTAGTGTTTTAGTTTATGTCATGTAATAACTAAATATTACTGTAGTGGTATAGTTGACATGCTTTCCATGTAAGTCTGGGCTCACAAATGCAGATCTTTCACTGTCTAGAACTTCCAACTTTTATTTGCATCTAGTACACAAAAATATTCCTAATGTGACAGAACTCTATTGCTGTAGAAATGTGCTTTACCTATTCTGAAGATAGCTGTTTAGAGGCTGGAAGATGTGTTTTGTTCCTTGTGCAAAAGTTACTGTACTTTTTATTCAGAGGTTTTCCTTGCTCTTCCTTGAAACTGGCTGGATGTAGTCTTGTGTTGCTACAGTTTGTCTCATTTTCCAGGTCCTGGGTCTCCATTTTGATGTTTTCCTATCCTTAAGTGCTTGGATAACACTTCTGTGACTGCAGTACAATTGGTTCACAAGTTTAGAAAATGTCCCTTGGACCATGATATTCACCAGTGTGTCCACGGAGGATCTTGGTTGGCTAATCCCTTATCTGTTAGATGAATTACTCCATTAGCTGTTTTCCACACCCACTGTAATTCATAGAATTCATTGCTAGAACACTAGAAAGACATACTGTAAAAATTTTAAAAATGCTTTGGTAAATGAAATATACCTCATAAACTTTCATTAAAAAGACACATATATATTGCTCTTAACACTTCATTAATTGAACATACCATTCTGCATTGTTGCTTATGCGTTTTACTTGCCATGGCTGAACATCTGAACTTCTAAGGTTAATTTTGAAGGTTTCTCTAGATTGTACACAACTATGTTTGCAGCAAAAAAATGCTGAAACATAGTTGTTGCAGCAAAAATGTTGAAGGATGGAGATTCCCTTTTTAATTAATTTACAGTTCATTATAAGTCCTTTTTAGAAATGGAACTGTGTTACAGAGGGGCACTAGAGAAGGACTTCCCAATGAATCCTTTTATGTGCTGAAGAAAAACTCCTAATGCCTGGTGATCACTAAGGCTCATGAGCCAAAAACTTACTGGGCTGTTCTTCACCAGTGCTCTTAAATATTTACACAATGTGCCCGAGGTAGGACTGGTGAAAATTTATATGAGGAAAAGTGAACCACAGATCCCCATTAAGGCAAAGTTACCAGGTATGCAGAATCTGAAATCTGCAGGATTGCAAGCTCATGGCTGCCTTGGAAGTTTGCCTGGCAGCTGTGTCCCTGCTGTGCCTGGCATGGAGGAGTTCTCCTTGGCTCCTGGTGGGTGGCTGCTTCAGCCCATGGCCATTTCCTCCTGCAAGAAGAACTGCTGAAAGATTTCCAAATGGAATGCAATGAGTAGCCTGGAATTGCTTGGTTTTGAAAATGATTTCACTAGCTATTAGCAGTTTACTAGTTGTTTACAGACGGTAAAAAATGCAAATGGATTTTGGGGAGGAGAGGAAAGGGAGACCATATTTTATTTACTAACTTTCCATCTACCTTAGAATTGGAGCAGCTCTGGTTGAGAAATCTATACCTTTTTTGTTTTCTTCAGTTGTGGTGCAATATAGAAAACTTTAAAAATACAAGAATTCATGGGATATAGCTCTTTAGCAGTTGGAAAGAAGTTGCTGTTGTGTTGATCAAATCTCTCTCAAACCCCGTAACAAGAAGCCACCAAAGAAGCTTGTTAAGATAATCAGAAACTCTTTCAATTTTCCTGACAATGTAAGCTGCTGGAGCTGATTTTGGCATTTAGTTATACTGTGAGCAGTGAAACTGGAGCCATGAGAAACCTGCTTGGAAAAATCACTTTCAGCATTCTGTTTAGGATACTTGGAGATTTCTCAAAGTCAGTGGTCATATTAAGCATCCTGAACCTCTCATGATGCTTAAAGATGGATGTCTTAGTTCATTCCTTCCTAGTTAAGTGTTTAATTTTGTGTTGTTTATTTCATTTCAAAGTGAAACATTTGAAAGGAACTATGCCTGTAGCGTGTCAAATGTGTCCAGGTTGTAACAAAGACTGGAGGGACTCATACTAAAATGTCAAGCTGAGGAGCAAATGTTTTACCTTTTATCCTTCTGATAAATCTGTGTTTATAAACCTCAGACAATCCATCATTTCCAGAAACATCCTCCATGAACAGAAAGATTTCTGGGAATGATCAGTTGGCATCAGCAATTGTATCTGAACATCTGTTTAGTATTTAAAATTTTTAGGCTTTTAACTCAGGTGTTACTAGTGCTACAAAGTCATTTGTCACCTACAAATGCTCTACATGATCCTGAAGAGCTTTGCAAACATATTAAAAACACACAAATCTGCCTTTAGAATTGTGCCTAAGAAAGAACCAAACAGCTGAATTATATGCTACTAGCTGCTAATATTAAGATAATGATTTGAAGCTCTTTCTACCTGAAGATCATAGACTCAAACTGCTTTTGGGTAAAGGGGAGCTGCCTGAGCCGCTTAACGACCTACCAGTAATGCCAGCAGAAAAGCTAAATTAGAAACTGGTGATCATGACAGCAGTGAAAGATGAAAGCATGTGAGGTCTTTCTAAATCAGAACTCAGATATATTCAGAGGAGACAGTTGTGTCCAGTTTGGTCTTGCCATTTCTGTGTCAGCATTTTAGTATTAGCAATTGAATCTATTATGGTGTGTTTTAACTAAATATTTAGTGTCACAAGCTTGCTTGCTGTGTCCTTTAAATCACTGCAGTATTTGAAGACAACATATTTTAAATTGTGCAATTAGATTTCATTATTAGAATAATTGTTTATAACATTCTGTACTGGTAAATGCTTGAAAGTCAGGTGTTATACTGAGAGAATTCCAAGTGCTTCTTGTGAAGGGACTAGCACCTCAGGTCACCACTGGGAGGTGGAGAAATTCTGATTCACATAGCTTGTATTCAAGCAAACTTTAAGCAATCAAAACATATTGATGTAAAAATGTTAGAAAAAAACCCCATATCAGGATATTAGAACTCACTCTAAGGCATAAAATTCATTAAAGCTGCTTGGGGTCACTGAATCAGAGGTTAACATTAAGTGTCTGTTATATCATAAATGTGCCTCATTGCATACAGGTATTAATTAGATTCATATTCTTCTGTCTTTACATGCAGAAATGGTAGTGAACAATGAAAGAAATGCAATGTTATTTTTAGCCCTCCTTTCATGCACCTCTCACTTTCGCAGTCACTGCCCCTTTTCCTTTCCTACCACTCTGCACCCACCCCCCTCCAGCATGGCTGGGGCTTTCACAAGTGCTCACTCATGGCCATCCCCACTTTGATTTTTATTGGTCAGTAAAGCAAAATGAGAAGTATAGAACGCTGATCTGATTTAGCTCCAGCTGAGGCTGATCCAACGCAGATGGGGTTCATTGTGTTAGCAGTCACCGTGACTGTTACTTAGCAGTGTGAATTTTTAAAAGGAGCCTTTTTTTTGTCTAGGTTCCAGATTTGGCTGCGCAGCTGCCATGTGAATCCAGGGGATGTTCAGAGCTGACGTGGCAGTCGTGTACCGGGCGGCTGTGATAGATGGACACGGCACGGGACCCCGGCACAGGGACCCCTTTTTTTGGTGACTGAGCCCATGACTGATGGGGTTGACTCTACCAGCACTCCTCAGTGGCCAGGTGTAAAACGAGACAGGGGACAGAGGGAGCTGTTAGCTGGGACATGTCAGAGGCTGACCTGGAAGGGTTTCTGGTGCTTTCCAAAGGGCTGACGCTAACGCAAACTATTTCCTTCACACGTTTCAGAGACATGTAATTAACGGAAAGGAAATTAAAATTACTGAAAACTTTAGCTCATTTAACACTAGATAAAGAAATCTACTTCTCAGCACTGTCCCTGCCCTTTGTTCCTCCCTGAAGGAAAATGGGGTTGCAGATTTTCAGTCTCGTTTAGGTCAGGAAATCTCAAAAAAAGCGTTCTTTTACAGCCGGTTCTTTGCTTTTGCCGATAGATGGGGCTGTCCTTTAAGGTGATGGCTTAGTATCTTTTTTTTCCTCTTTCTTTCTATCTTTACCCTCCTCTCTGTCTCTCTTCACCCTCCTCCCTTCCCCCCTCTTTTTTTTTTTTTTTTTTTTCCCCTGCTATTTGCTGATTTGTATTAGGTACCATAGAGTGAGCCTCAGAACAGGAAGCCGAGAACGAAGCAGAGGATACCGCAGAGGTCTTTTTTTTTTTTTTTTTTCCTTCTCCATGAGAATGCAGCAATTTATAAACACTTTGTAATCTTTTGGAACTGAGAATCTATCCAGCTTTATTAGCATTTCAAGCATTTTATCAACACTCTCTCTTGGTTTTGGTTTTTTTTTTTTATTATTTTGGGGTTTTTTTCATAATGCTTTTGAAATCCCAGTTTTATCAGGTAAGCCAGGAGGATGGTAAATCCTAGACCTTAGTGCATTGATGTGGGCAGTCAGCATGGACCCCCACCCGAGACCCCCTTCCTTTTTTTTTTTTAATGCTTGCTTTATAGTTATTGTTAAGCATATAATTAAGAAGAAAATTGTGGGGTTTTGTTTAAAAATGTTTTTGAAGCTGCAATCAGTCCATTTTGATGTCTCAGCATTTTGTTACAAGATATGTTTCAGTGGCCTTATATTTTTGGGTGTTTGCCTTTTTGCTGGGTGGTGATTTTAGTCAAATTATTATTGCATATTTTCCCCTGAACTTCATAGAAGATAACAGAGGTCGTGTTGTTCCTTCTCATGGAAGACATATTAAAGTCTAAAGCAAACACTGCAGGGTTGTACAGTTTTCCTTCCCATAGAGAAGCTCTGCTTAAAGGCTAAATGCCTCACACAAATGTTTTAGCAAAGGAAGAAAGGCAGCCTTCTCTTTTCTCTCTCTCTCCCTCCCTCTGCCCTTAGTCTTTCTGACCAGGTGCACTGCTAGCAGCTCTAACTTTGATTTACATTCTGCCCAGGACTGGTTCTAATGCTGTAGATATGGCTCGGTTCATAATCTGAACCGTCTTGCTTTTTCAAACAGCACAAGAAATTTGCCAGGTGGACTTCAAGCTCTTTCAGCACCTTTCCTCAAATGGATTCCTTCTCTGCTGCTTGTCTCAGGTAGGTGCTTAAAAAAATCCCACTGTACTAATTTACCTGGGATTGGGCTGTTTGTTCAGCCCCACTTTGAGAAAGCTGTTGTTACTCACTCAGCAGTATTTGAAAACGGATTGGTGTTTTCTGTCACTGTTGAAAACCCCTTCAACTGTATTTTTTCCAGAAATGCTTATTTTTTGGTTATGGTGTCAGACTTCTGAGCTGTACTGGCTGATGTTAGTGTTTCATTTTTTGCACCTACCATGTTTATTGTGCTTTTCATGCCTGACCAATGTGTTGATGTCAAGTACAAAAGAAAAAAGGCTATGCTAAAAATTACTCTGAAATCTAATGCAAAACAATAACAGGATTGCTGTCAAGACTGACAACCTGATACTTTATTCTATTGAGCCTGGTTTGTGTGATCTTGAATATTTGCTGAAGTATTTAGACACAGGGAAGCGAGTTAGAGACAAGAAGCTTTAAACTGGTTGTCCTCACTTTGTCAGAAAGTTTTCATTATTTTGAAGGAAGTATCAAGGGGAGTGGGACAGGAAATTACAGGAATTCAGAGCTTGCATAAGGCATAGTCTTATTAGAACAATTCTAGTGAATTTCTAGGAAAACAACAGCAATTTGCATACCATCTGGTACCAAAATAAAGAATTTTTAAATTTTATGATGACTTAAAAAAAATTATATGGATAAGTGCATATCAAGAAAATATATATCCTACCAGCTATTTGAAACAATACTTTATATAAGACCAAGGGCACTTTATTATTGATCACTGAAACCTTTGTTGAAATTATCATATAAAAACCTAAATTTGCTTTGAAGTTTCAGAAGCTGTAATCATCAACAGCTGAGAGGGTAAAAGCAATTGCAGGTTCTTTTATTCTTAAAATGAAGATGGCCTTGAGCTAGAGGACCTTCACAATATTTATGAATATGCACACAATGCACTACCCAATGACAAGCAGTTTAAAGGACAACTGGTTATTGTTGACTTTTAAGGATGACTTTTAATTCCAGCATGTGAATTCTAATTCCAAAGTTTTGGGCATTCATGATGAAATGCAACATATTTAAGGGCAAACCCACATAGCTTAACACTGAATTTTGTTCCTTAAATTATATTTTAAAAATCCTTCTCTATCATTTTTGGCTGCCTGAAATTGAAGAACTGAGATTAACTTATGTGAGTGTTCTCCTGCCCTTAGTTATGAGAAATAGTCTATTGATACTCAGGAGAAGGGGGTGCTTCACAAATTCTTTTGAAAGGAGGCAGAAATATGGATCTCATTTTTCTGTGTACATTTGAAACTGTGCCATTCTTATGGATTAATATATTTTCCTTAGTTTTATTCATTTTCTGAACTCCAGTCCCAGCTCACCTGTGGGAAAACATACTGAGTCTTTTGGGCTAAACATCATGAAGAGAATAGTGGATTGTTTTCCAGTAACAGAAACATATTCTGTCTTCTTTTTCTCCATTGATAACAGCTTATGTAGGTGGGAGGCAGTGAGATTCCTCAAGAGTCCTGTATTAGACCTGTAGACTTTCTGTTGGTGCCAAAATGACTACAGCAGAAGAAAAACCAAATTAAAAATTGAACAATATTTATTCACACTTCTAAATTGAAACAATCTGTGTTATGGAGGCAGTATGACATACTAGAGAAGGAATACCATTAGGCTTTTTTTAGCATAATACTTTAGAGCACTTAAGAGATCACATTGCTACGAGAGGAAAAAAATCCTAAATCTGAAATATTCTAAGATGTGGGAAAAAAATAACCTTTGAGTAAATTTGAACCATTAAAATCTACAGCTGATGTTTCTGATGTAATACTGTAGGGAGATGGGGAATGTCATGCAAATTCTCTAGAGTTTTTTTCCCAAAGCTCAGTAGTTCTAGTATGTTACTTCCATTTTTCTAGTTGTAGGTTTATTCTTTGTAGATTTCTATCCATAAAAAAAACATAGAAGTTGGATGAAAAAAACTAAAAATTTGGTATGAGTGAAGAAATTAATGAAATAGCAAATGTGGACATAGAAATCACCATTCTTTCTATACTGAGTTTAGTCCAACTTCTGTAAAATATACTGATCTCTTTTTATTCAATAGTAGTAATATTTATTGAAAGAATCACTGTAATGTTTTACTAAATACATGGGTGTTCAGTGCTTTTAGGGTTGCTCTCTTTTACTGATTATTGAGTCATTATTTCTGTCTCTTCCATTTTCACCAGTGAGTGGTGGTTTCAGGTCCCCTTTTATGCTCTTCTGAAATTCTGTTTAGCTCCAAAAAAAATAATTGATTTTATTTTGCACTTGTTAAAAAAATCTGGGTAGAAACCTTCCTTGCCATATTAAATATCACTTGAAAATCTACAATTCTGATTCATCCACCCTGCTATTTATTATCGTGATTTATCAACCCCAGAAGTTCTCTCTCTCCTTCCTCTTTCTGCTATGAAATTCTCATTACGTTGCATTTTCAGCACCCAAGTTTCCATTGCTGTCTGTCTCAGCAGTATCTAGTGGATCTCTAACCATCCTTCCAGCACTCTATTTTAAAGTGTTTCCATCAATCTTTTTATTAATTTCCTTTTTTTCCACAAGTCTCTGAGAAAAGGACAAAGCCCCCTATATTTTTAGTCTCAGAAACATCCAGCTCAGTTTGAGCTTCTAAGATCTATTCCTCCTAATTCCCTCTATCTTTGTAATTTATATCAGTACCTTGTAAACATACAGACTGATCTTCATCTTCCTCTTACTCCTTCAAGAGACTCTCTAATTTGCTTCTAGAATTGGCTTTTTAAAATTACTTCATAACACAAATAAAAAAAAAACCTGATAATCATCCTCCTGGTAAAACAAAGCAAAACCAAACAAAAACTCAAATTCTGTCAAGGTCAGAAATAAATATTTAGGAGTAAATGCAGAGGCTTGTGTGATTCAGTCTTTTATTAACTCTATTTAATAATGGCATTGGTCAAAAAGGACAAATCAAAGTAGCAACTACAGTACTGTTGCCAAATGTTGTTTCCTTCAGAATGAGAGCCTTCGTTTTTTTGATTTCAAGTGTTTAACTTCTTTGTTTAAAATTATTATTGAATTTATTTGCTAAGAGGAAATTGTGTGGAAGGTATTTCTGAATGCAAGTGATAGGTGCTCCTCTTAGGAATGCCTCAGCAGGGCTCTTTAAGTAGCTTTGCAGGATCCCTGGAGTCAGCCCACACAGGAACACAGAAGTGAAGTGGCTGGTGGATCATTAGAAGCTGAATGCTGAAGATGGTTTTTGTTCTCTGTGTCCAGAGTGGGTGGAACAGGAAGTGAAGATTGAATGGGCTCACCTGGATGAGATATGAGAACAAACATTTTACTGGAGCAGGTAGTGCAGAGCTGCAATAGACTGTCAGAAGAATCTGTGCAATTTGTCCTGGAGGTCTGTAGGAAGAGGTTAGATGAAGCATCTGTTGGGAAATAGGTATAGCAATCTTGCCTTGGGCAGCGAGATGAACTAGGTGGCTTCTGATCTCTTTTTTCCAACCCAGTTTTTCTGTGACTCTACAAAAAGAAGTAGATATCTGAGATATAACAGAAGGGTACAACAAATTTTATAGGGTCCAAAATAGACCCACTAAAAGCTATCTTCACTAGGATTGCCTGAAAGCATATAAACATCCCCTGAAAATATTTATCCTATGGTATATGCACTCTGCAACGGTTCAAATATATCAAGAAAGAGCAGAAAATGGGCCCTAAAAAGTTACTTAATTTCTTAGTGTTTCTTTTAGATTACATAGTCTTTACTAGTGAACCACAACAAGTATGTGAATACAAGGGGTAGAAAAAGGGTATTTGCAAATCTGATCAAATTTCCATACTGTCTGGAGAATAGTACACATTTAATTAAAAAGATTTTTAAACTGATAGTTTTTCTTTTTAGAAAGAACTAGGACACTTCAGAATCTGATTAAATAAAGTGAGTGTACCAGAGCCATTTCAAAGTTCTATTTTTAATGTTCATATTCAGTATTTTTCACAGCTGAGAAACCCAGTCTGACACATTTATTTTCTAAAAGGAAACCTAAATAATGCCATATGTATGTATTACTTGAAATGTGCAGTGATGGATAAAGACAGAGGATTGTTCATAACTCCATACTGGGTACACTGACAGTGCTTAATTGAAAAGTGAGTTGTACAACAATTGAGTTTTTTTCTTAAACAAGAACTATGTGATCCAAGCGTAATCTAGAAACCTTGCATCTGAGTATTTTTGCCTTCAGTTCAATTTATTTTCTCTTTACACACACTGAGGGGATGAATCAGAAAGGATGACCCTTTATTATGTTTTCATAACTTCATATTGCCACAGAACAAAATATTACAAATCAACTACTCTGAATTAATGAAGCATTTTCTCTGAAAGAAAAAATTTTTACTCCAAGAAAAATTATCTATGTATTACAATGTATTTTTTCTTACTCATTTTGGCTCAGTCTAAGACCAGGACTAACTGGCATTGGAATACCCTGTGTCTGCCAGGGTCTTGAGTTTACCAGTGCAGTGGCTGTTGGCACCCTGTCAGCAGGGCACTGCTGATGGCAGCTGATTCTTGAGGGTGTTCCCAAAATCCTTGGGAAACTGCTAGTAGGGAAACTACTAACCAAAATGAATGTTGCATTAGGGTCAGCTCTTTTTAGCAGACAGGGGATTGTGTCCCCAGATCCAGGAGTATTTCTTACCACTGATTAATCTATTGGCTTTTAAGCTATGGAGCAAACAAAACAGATACCGTCCATATAAATATATATAATGAAGAATGTATGTATATAGTTACCTAGGAAGAGATAATTAAATTTTATTGAGCAGGTTGTTTTAGAATATAGTTTTAGAATAAGCTAAATAAATCCACAAACTAGTACAATGTTAATTTAATAGATACAAAATGTTGCAACTTCTGAATCAACAATTGTGAAGGAAGCAGTACAATGCTGTCTTGAGTGTCCTTTAGGAGCAGTTTATAGTTGGAAACAAATAAATCTGAAATGTATATCTTCTTTTTCTTCCCTTACACTCAGTGTTATGGAGGGACACACCTTCAGAGAGATTAATACTAATTAAAAAAAAATCTTAATTGTAGTGTAGAAGATTATTAATAAATACTTACAGGAAATGCAAAACCAATTTACAAAACATTTTGCAAAATGAGATGCCAAACTGGACTTGATTGAGACAAACAAACAAACAAAATTTTAATAATTCTGAATATTTAAAATTCATTACTATTTACAGGTAGACTAAATTGGTTTTGTTTAATGAATGATGAGTATGATATATATTAAGGTCAGAGAAAAGAAACATGTATGGAATAAACTTAAAATACTCTGAAAAATAGTATACTCTATAGCACTGCTTCTGGAACTGTGGAGTTATGTAAAATTATGTTTTCTAGGCACACTCAGATTAAGAAAGTTTGCCAGATATTATTTCAGGATATTGCTGTCTGCTTTTTGATGGCAATTAGAAAATTGCCTGCAACATTTTATAGAAGCAGAATTTCCACCCACCCGAGCTACATATTTGAGAAATTTTTTGCAAAATGTCTTTATTCTAACACAACAGCTGATCTTCAGAGGTGCCTTCCCTTTTCAGCCTTCAGGAGCCTGTAATACAAAACCACATCCTAAGACTGCTGGGTGGAGGCTGTCAGCAGCCTGTTCAGTTCTAACAAGGAGCAGCTATACACCAAGGACAACAAATGAGAATACAAATATAAATTATAAAATATGTGAAGTCTATATGAAATATATAAAATTATAAACCGATTTCTTTTAATAGAAATATAAATTAGAAAATTTGGAAATGCTAGTGTAGGTGCAGTCTTGCATTGTGAGCTGTGAGGAGTGTACCTGCTCTGAATTGTTATATTTCATGGGTGAGACATAGAGTAGACAGTTTTCAGCTTTACTGATATAGATGTGCAAGGAGACTAGGAAAAAAGTCTTAATTACTATGAGTACCTTTTAAATAGAAATCCAGTTGAAGATTACTTTTATTCAAACAATATTTTAAGGTTTTTATTTTGAAAAAAATTTTGAAACTGTTTTATTGTAACACTTGTAGCAGTGGTGCTACCAGTTTGTTTCACACACAAACTTCAGCTTGGCCTAGAGAGAATCATTGTCTCCTGTGCTCTGCCAACAACATCTGCCCAGGGCATTGCTGCAGTGAGCTGACAGTGCCCTGCAGCTTAGAAGGGCACACACATTCTGTGGTGAGTTTTTAAGAAATTGATCTATTTTACATGTACTGCCAGTCCCCAGGATTTTACAGTCCATGGGAGCCGTGTGCCTGCAGCCTGGTGAGGGCCATTCTCTCTCCCAGCAGTGCAGCTGGTAGTTTTGCTGTGGGTTACGTGCTGTCCAGCTGCTGCACAGCCTGGCTGCCAGTCTGTCACTTGTGGGTGTTGACCTCAGACTTGCCCTCTGCTTCCCCCTCAAGCAAGCTTCTGTACATCTGTGAAGTCCAAGTTCAGACTACTACTGAACCAGCACTAAAAAATACTTAATGGTTCTGCTGGGAGAAACAAAAAATGCTTACTGCCTGGGAGTAGAGAATGATAAATTATGAGATGTGCTAGCAAGAGAAAACAAAGTAGATGATACAATACCTGCTCTCTTATGTCTGCATGCCTAATTCCTATACAATAACAACGACTTTTGGGAGAAGATAAAAAAAATAAAGGCTGAAGAAATGCAAATTAATCACTTTTTAAAATGGGGAGTAGTAAACACCAAATTTTATTTTTAAAAGCTATTTCTTTGTTCTAAAACAATCTGTCTTCTGGACTTTAGGATTTTTTTAAACTCTCTAATAGTGTTTTATTCCAAATTTCTCTCCCTTTTCCTTTGACTGCCTTGCACATGATACTTCTCTGCAGGTCTCAGCAGTGACATTTATTTCTCAGGGTTACATGCTTTGCAGAATTCTGTAATGCAGGAAACTGGTCAGTTTTGGGAATAGGTTTTTTTTCCCTCCTGTGATTAAAGTAAGATTGACTATGATATAAGGCTGAAATTGCATAGGATATGTCTAAGCTTATATGTTTAAGTCTGTTAGTGCTGAGGCAAAAAATACAGAGTGACAAGAATTTTATATTCACTTTTGTGTGAATTCTTGATTACTTTGCACTTTGGAAAAGGATGGCTTATGCCTTTAGCTGTCTGTTCAGATAAGTTTCAGATAGGAAGTATGAGCCATTTTCTCTCTTTCGTGTGAGAAGAGATTGTGAAGATGGCTAAATAATGGCTGAGGGCAGTGTGACTGTGATTAGCAGTGTTCTGAAGTGAAGTCCACAAAGTAAGCTGTTTCTCTTTAAAGGTGTGCAGGTCCATGCTTCTCTGTGTAATGCTTTTAATTCAAGTGGCTTTGCTGAAGCAGTATTTTTAACTGCTTTGGGGGATTAAATCAAGACAGATTTCATGTTTTCTGAGACATTCATGTGTCATCCCTGTTAAATACCACATTGCAGTGTTGTAGGGTGTATTTTACTTCTGAAAGTTTCAGGAACTTTGTTATTAAAAACCTCCTGCTCTCTGGTTGTGCCAGACTCAATTCTGAGCCCATTCCTTCATATTGCTCATCTGAAGTACACACTCTTGAATTTTAACACTTCTTAATATCCAGATTCTTACCTGCAAATTATTCTATTTTGTTTTCTGGCCAGCATTACAGGCTGCCTTGCAATGGCATATGGGTACTTTTGGATGTCTCTAGTAGGCAGGAACTCAGATATGGAGTGTAGGATCCCAATCTGAATGTGCTGCTCAAACACAGAGAGGGAGGGAATTGCTGCTCCAACCATGGTACAACCTAAGTATAAGGAAAAATGCTCAGATTTCACAGGGCGAAAGAAGACCTTTAAGGTGATTAAGTAGTTTTGGGAGATGAACAGCCTAACCACTGAAGAGTTTTGGAAGGTGTCTTAAAAAAGAAGAGGTTAAAAGGAGCATAAACAAAATAAGCAAAAAGGGTCTTTGCAGATATTTGTATCTCCTCAATGTGACTGGAAATCTTCAAAATTGCAATGTTGATGGAAATTGAAAATTTAAACAACAGAGTTGACATCTAAAAAATTAAATTTGAGATAGTGAAGAAAGGCTGCAAAGGGCCTCGGAGATGCAATCATTTGCTTTCTGAGAATTTATACAGCAGAATGATGGAGCCCAAACAACTAGCTAGAAAATCATTCTGAATAAGGGCAGGGTTTTTTGATATGAGCAAAGAAACTTTCTTGTTTCTTTGTAAGAATGATGGAAAACAGACTTTAGATTTGTATGGCAGCAGGGGGAGTACAGTATGATTTATAGTTTGGCTCCAAAACTTAGACAAGAATATTTGACACATATAAGAGTCTGATTCATTATGACTGCCAGTAGCACAAGCTCCACTAACCTCAGCAGCCCTTAGGCTTGGTTGCTTTTCATGTGCTGAGCTGCTGTGTTAAGCACTCATAGTCTGGTATGAATCGCTACATCTAAAAATTGAGGAAATTTACACCAGCAATGGCAGAAGAAGGAAGTCTGAAATAATTAAGACTTGGGTCAGTTGGACTACATATAGGATAAATAGGATGATTCTGAAAGGAGCTTGGAGACTAAAATAGCTACAGCCATCCATTCTTCCTGCTTTCAGCAAGGTTCATGTGGTTTGGACAGATTTGATGCTATTCTGAAAAGGTAAACTTCACAACTGTGTAAACCCATTTACCTGCAGTGTGAGCATGACTGTCTGCTGTTCAGGGCACAAAACCAAAAGTAGTTCAAGATGGACTTTGCAGATTTGGGGATTCGAAAGCATATTGTCTCCCAAGTCCAGAAGAATTGCCTGTAAAAGGCAGTACAGGCAGGTTCATGTTGCCTCAACAGCAGCTTGTGACAGAATAAAGTTTTTGTTGCACTCTGTCAAATATAGTACCGATGTAGCCAAAGAAAAATAAGTAGTAAAACAGAATCTTAACATTTCTTATTGCTGCTGATAAATCTATGTGCTCATGTTTCAAAATAAGCATCTTAAGATTAGGTAATATAATATATTGCACCTTTTCACTGTGGTCCTTTCTTCTTTGGGGACACAATCACTTAGGGAATAGTCTTTTAAAGGTGCCTAATCAGTCTTGTGCTTTGGCCATGTGTTATGCATCACATCATGGTGTTCTCACTGAACAAAGGCCTTTGGCTTTGCACTCATACCTGTCTTTTATAGTGGTAACAATTTTTATCTTGATCTTAGTGGGGTTTGGGATATTTTAGATACATGCACAGCTTCCCACTTGTTGGCTTGCTTCAAGTTTCTGTGGTCAACATGTAATTCACCCAAGAATTCCCTCATCAAGGGAATTCACCCAAGAATTCCCTCACCAGGGGAGTTCACCCAAGAATTTCCTCATCACTGAGCCACAGCAAGCCTAACTTCCCAACCACATTACCTGCAAACCCGGCCTTGATGCCATTAAGCCCAAAACAATCCCAAAGCACTCAGCTTCCAGCAAGCCTGGCTGCCTGGGAAGGCTTAAACAGGCATGGAGGGAGGGAGCTTGCATCTCACTCTCTAGGATCCACTTAAGGACCATGTTAAGTTCATGTCCCCCATGGGTTTGCCAGAAAGACAAAACGATTTCATGGAGGAAAAAAGGTTTGAGCAAGAAAAATAAGAGAGGAAGGGAGAACAAAAATTTACATGACATTTTCATACCTCCTGATGAAATTTTAAATACAGAGAAGACAAGGAATTTTAAGAGTAGTAAATATGGAAAACTACATAAATGGATGTAACAAACCAGCTCCTATGCAAAATTGCTAAGTAGTGAAAATTATTCTGTATTTATACTATTCATAGGCTTTTTCCTCAAAGTCAAATTAAAATCTGTTTGATGTCATTTCCACCTATGATATTAAGTCCTCAATTTGTCCTTGACTCACAATGAATGAAACATGAATATTTTTAAGCTTCTTAACTGTGCATGTTTCCCTCAGACTTAAATGTCCTTCAATTCCTTAGAGCCCTGACCCTACAAATTGCATTGATCTCTTCTCTGACAGTGTTCACTGTTGACATACTAAGGACTAGTTTTTCAGAACTGGGTACTCTTAATCTTTATGTAGTGCTCTTCCATTGTTGTGCTCAAGTGCATTGAGAAATGGGTTTTTAAAAAGGAAGTTTCTTACTTTGGTTTCTCACTGTAAGCTTATTTATACAGATGCTTCTGGATTGTACATACAATACCTGCCGAAGCATTCCTTAGCTCTCAGTGTGGTAGGAAATGGTGCCCTGTCTTCAGATGCATTGATCAGACAAGAAACATGACATGCTGAGGAATGCCTCTCCTCATTTTTCTCAGCTGGGTGTATTGTAAATCAATACCTGACTCTGGGAGGTTGAGTGGCTGAAGCTTTCTCTCATCTAGCAGGGCTAGAACTAACTTTCACACTGTTCTGTTATTAGTGGAGTAAAGAGTTATAGGACAACTATTACTAATTTATAATTTATATTTAAACTATTTAAGATATTGCCCCAGATACCTGATGGCAAAGTACCAGAAGCCATTACAACTCACTATTATAAACTAAAAATTATTAATTAGAAAAAAAAATCCAAACCACTTTAATCTCTAATACAACATTAAAAATGGCAAATGCAAGAGTATTTTCAATTAATGAAAAGACAAAAGTGTGGGTTTGAATGAGAATAGCTGAAAGTAGTTAAATCACCAAACACAAATCCTACAAAATGGGAAAGACAGTATTTTTCAATCAGAAAAGTTGAGACTGGAAGAGATATTATTTGCTGAAAGTATTTGCTGTGGTCTTCAGTTTAGCACATTGATTCTCCTATTAGAGTTCTCATCTTACAGGTGGAGCCACATGAACAGATTCACATTATACAGACCTTGTAATCTATCAGTTTGAATTCAAGGTGGAATACAAGATAGAAAACTTTATTAAATACTTTATTGCTTCATTAGCTTCATTAATGTAGTCCGTGTACATTTGATGTGCACCGAGTGATGTTTATTAAAACTACAGATCTCAAACCTCTTTCCTTTTTTATGTTTCTGTACCTATATTTCAGAATAGCTTCTTTGCAAAATAATCACTGAATGTGCACTACAATTCCACGTTTAACCACATTGCTTAATGCTGTATTTGATAAAGTAAATGTTGTCTGCTTTTAGTAGATTATCTGATCTTCAGAAAACCACCAGATAGGCTCAGAATTCGAAACACTGGATGTTTTGCTTCAAAATTTGTTATTATTTATGATCTTTGTAAGTATATATAAACGTAGAAGTTGTTCAGAATCACAAAATGCAGAGGGACATGAGGGGAGAACTACAGAGCAGTTGCCTTAGCAGGATCAGAAGATGCCAATCACCAAGGAGCAGAGCTTTGCACACATAAACAGAAATTCAAATGTCATGTGTTTACAGACTTGTGTTACCTGCTGCATGGAAAACACATAATTCACATGTAGCCCATGTTGCATCTTGTAAAACCTGAGACAGGCTGAGGGCTGCAGAAGGGGGTTGAGGCTGTAGAACCATCCCAAAGTCATGAGTGGTGGTAGTGCTTCCTAGGCTGCAGAGTTAGTTTGTGGTTTAAGCATCTCCCATTCCTTGAGCACTCTCTTCTTTCACAGACAATCTGTGAGAGGGATCTCTCCCTTTGGATGCTGCACTGCAGTAACTCAGCAGATGATACCCAGCTCCTGACACGGGGTGGTGGGGCTGCCACTGCCTCCTCTCTGCACTGTGCACAGCCAGTCCTGCTGCGTGCCTTTGAGTGCAGCCTGTAAAAGCAGGAGGATAAAGTTTCAAAAGTTGCTTTCATATGGTGTTTGGACTTCTTTGCAGTATAAAAAGTACAAGTTTCTACAGTTTGGAGGGTTTATTACTTCACAGTGGGCCGAGCATTGTGCATGAAAAGCAGAAACTCTCTTTGTTTCCTTAATTATGATTGTTTTTTTCCCCTGTTGTCTTGTGTGTTAAACACGTTCCTGTTGTTCCTGCATCTGCTTCCTTGACCCAGGAAAACCTCAAGAATGAAGTCTGTGCTTGCTAAATTTGTTAGAAAGTAAAAAATTTTGTCATTATGTCTTTCAGCCTTCTGGCCTTTCCACTGACCATATGAGATAGCAAGTACCAGAATGCTGTTAATGGGGTCAGGCAACCCATTAATTTGAGTAGGCAATGTCTTTGGGTTTGTTAGCCCTGCAAATTTTGCATCATTCCAGGGTATGGAGCAATCTGTTTCCCATCAACTTTCATTTCTTTCCCAAGCGTGGTAATATGCCAAGAACAGAACTTAAATCTTGTCTTAAATTCGATTTTACCATAATGTAAAATGAATCAGTAGCATTATGTAATGTACACTGCATAGCCTGCATGCCTTTGTTTGTTTTTTTAACTGAAGAAAGGTGCAGAGATATGCTAATGTTTGCTAAGGTAAATATAAACAGATATTTAAGAAACAGATATTTAAGAAAATTAAACTTGAATTAGTAATGTAGATTGCCAGTAAAAGGGGTCAGTGCTCTGATCAAATGAAAGAAAGCAGAAAGATTGCTTCTCTGTACTGCAGTCATTTGCTGCACAAGACATGCTGCAGGAACAGAGTAAGCAGAGAATCCATTCAGCTTGGTAGCAGTCCAGTAGTTCTAAGCTATTAAATGCATTTGCTCAGATGGAGTACTAATGCAGCTGCATTGTGACTTATCTCATTAAAATATTTTCTTTCTTTCTTTCTATGAAACTGCATAACTAATTTTGGTTTTTTCAGCTTTCTAAAATAGAAAATACTTGTTTGCAGTTAATTAGACTAGCAAAGCAGTAAGACGAAGCAAGCTATTTCTTTTTAGTCTAAAGCAAAGCCTAGTACCTCTATTTTGATTTAGAGATACATCAGTTGAATTTAAAAATATACCAAGAATAGCAATTTCAGGAATGCACACATATATATATAAGTAATAAAGATGGGTAATATATTGTGTGTACATCATATGATTTTCTAATTTCCTCTAAACAAGACACAAGGACAGGCCTGAAAATCTAGGTGTTAGTGGGAGAAAAGGTTGCAGCAAACAGCTCACAGGGAGCATCTTGATTTTATCAGCATGGGGGTTTTGCAGCCTTTTGGGGAAGGGTGGCTTATTTTGCTTTGCTTTATTTTCCAAAACCTATGCTTGTATTTTCTTCCTGAGTTAAAGAAATTAGTTGTGAGTGAACACTAGAACTACACCCTCTATTCCCATAGTTAGTGCTACATTTTTCCTTCTCAGCTAATATACCCCTGGTGATTTTCAACTGACTTTCTCAAGTGAATTTACTAGGTATAACAGAGAAATAGCTCTAGGAGCAGGGATCAGAAGCCATGATTGCCTTCCCAAATGAAAGCTTACCTTTAAGATGCAAAGTTCATGTTTTCTTGCACTCTTATTTTCTATCCCATTAATTTTTATTTCATTCCTGCACAGTGGTGGTGGAGCACTGGAAAGAGAAATCAGATGGTTTGTTGGCTGTGGTCATGTAAGAGTTTTGCTGACTGATGGAAAGTGTGGCTTTGCAGTTCCTGGTGCTGATGAGAGAATTTAACATAAATACTTATGCAATGTAAGCTAAGCAATTGTACGACTGTGGATATCAGAGACATGAACTGCATTTCCTATCCCTGTCTGTTCTGCTTTCTGGCTGTTGGGCAGCCCAGACTGAGCACTGAACTACCTTCCTGAATCACAGAGCTACCTCATGGCTGTTTGCAGCTCTGTGGCAAATTAAATAGTCATCCTCCCCCCTCATCACTCCCCTTCTGTGACTCTTTCTGTGTGTCAGGTTAAGTAATGGAAACATCCAGCAGCAAAGCATAAATTTTCACTTAAACCAGTATATACTGTTTGCTTGCTTCCAATATTTCATATAATTTATTTATAGCTCAGTGCATATCTGTGTACCCTATTCTGATGTCTGCAGTATTACTGCACCTACCCTTTATTTAAAATTAATATGCATTAAATAAATGCAGTTATCCAAGTCTAATGCAAGCAAGCCCTTGTGCCAGATCTGCATTATCCAGGCTGAGAGGGAACATCAAGAAGATGATAAAAAAAGATATGGGAGAATCCTATTATCAGTCTGGTAATATGGATGTTTCCCTTATAAAACTGTCCATGAGAATTAAATTTAATTTTATATGTGAGCCACAGGGAGTCATAAAAAGTTGTATAATTCCAATATTCCAATCTGATTCCTGCCCTTCTTCCAAGCTTGTTGCTTTGGATATCCTACCTACCTTTGGTACCTGCAGTAACCCTATAACTGGGACAGATGGGACAGATACTGGGACAGGTTCTGAGGCCACACATACAAAACTGTAGTGGCTTCCCACAACATTCTTCCTGTCCTCCCACAGATCCACAGTTTGAGGAAGGTAAATTATTTTGCATGCTGAAGACAAGAATAATAATGACTCATTGATAAATTAAAAGTAATGAGAAACTGTGACAATTAATGATGCAAATTATTATAGCCTAGAGATCTGGGCTCTGTGTGTTTACAAGTAGATTCATTAATTTATCTTTATTTTGCAGCAGTTAAATTTTATTTATGGTTGTTATCCCAGAAGGTAAAACATCAAAGCAAGTTTCATTTTCAGATTTAAGGGTATGGATAATATAAAGAAATTAGTAGTTCTGCATGTATGCTAGGTCCTCCTGACCAAACTCTCCAGAAACTCTTATTAAGAAGGTATGAAGGATATGCAAGTTCCCAGTACTAATTGATATCAGATTAGGAAATAATCTTGCTCAAGATTGTCTCTATTTCAGAGAGTTATGTATTGTCTAATTGACTTTCTCAAGGAGCAGTGTGTAACTGATTTGAAATCATTGTTTGACAAGGCACCATCTCTTCATCTATTTCCAATACGCCCCTTTACTTTGCCTAGAAAAATTATTTAGATGAAAATTGAAGACTATAAAAATACGCAGATGCTCTGTGGGTATTTGATAGTTTAGTTATTCCCAAAGAATGCATAGATCTAAAATGACATCATTTGTACAGTAGCTCACATCCAGGAGGGCAGTGATTGCATGTGTCTATATATGTCTGTGTGCATAGCTAATCCAGAGCAGTTCTGGCTGCCTCAGACTTACACATGTGGGCAGATCAGCTGTGCTTTGTGCACTTACACACATGCAGCTGAACAACTTCTGACTTACTCTGCTTGTGGTCTGCAGATGGTCTGATCCCTGCGCCTGAGTGTGCTCTGCCGTTACCTGGCTTACAACAATGTATACTGCAAAGTATATGTCAATATATTTGGCCTGGGAAATATCAGAAGAAATAGTGATCCTATTCTCAAATCTTCTGAGTGCCTTATTTTCCAAAATTGGAAATGTTTTGCACTGCTCATAAGAAGGTCACTCAGACATGGAAATGTAGAAGGAAAAATCTCGTTCCCTATAGGAGAGTAGGAAAGAACTTAGTAAGAAATTAATATTTTGGGTATTCTTATATTCTTTTCTATGTGGAATTACTGGTGCTATGCTAAAGAAAGAAAAAAGCCCATTTGGATCATGTAAGCAATCTTTAGTTATTGAATTAATATTTAATAAGTCACTTGGTGGAAATCAGAAGACAATCAGTAGAATAATTGGTCTGGTATCAATTTTTACTTATCCCCATCATAGATAAGTGAGAATAAATCCATTGACTATAGTAAAGGAAATACAAATCTATTAGTTAAGTACTGCCATATGAGAGATGAAAGTGTTCTGGGATTAAGACTGTAGTAAATTCTGTATGTATTTAGTATTAACTTTTAAATTTATAGAATATTTCTATTTGCTATTCTGAAGACTTATAATCATTGAAATGTATGAAAAAGGGGAAAATGTATCTGGAATATCATCCTCTAATCTGTTAAGTAGAGGATAAAAAGTAGGTAATCTTCATAAAGCCTCCTGAAAGATTTTATTAAGTACAGCCTACTTAGATTTAGTTACATCTAAAGGTGTAACTAGCTAGCTCCATGTACATTTGACAGACCAGAAAACAGTCTAGCATTAATTATAGAAAAATAACGTGGAGGTCCTTTCTATATAAAGAAATACACATATTATTAGAAAATCACAAAGCATTTGCTGGTTTTATACTTGGTATATAAACACAGTAGCTGAATCAAATGTTCTTGCAACGTAACTAATGGCTGTGAAGCATTTTGTTTCTGTGCACCTGCAGGCAAATCCTGAGGTAATCCTTGTCCTGCATGCCAGGTGGGGACATTCACTGAGGTAAAAGGTGATCCTGACACAGCACCCTATGGTTTCAGATCTCATCTTTGCTGACTGTCGCTGGCTGTCCAATTCCTTCCAGCACATGAGATCAGCCTTGCTGCTGTCCAGCACCTCCCTCCCACTGCACCAGGACTCCTTTGCCTTGATGTGCCCTCACTGGCTGCTGTGGCAGGGAACACCAAGGGCTGTTTGCAGTGCTGGGTTTGGACAATGGAGGAAGGTTTCAAATGGAAAAGGGGAAAGGTGAAATGGGTCTAATGGGGAGGAGGAGGAGGAGGAGAGGGAAAGGCAAACATGTCTATGTAGGCTCATTTGGAGAGAGGAGAGAGGAGAGGTCGTAGTCCCTTCTTTTGCCAAATAAGCTGCAGAGAAGAGGGCTTGATTGTCTCTCTTGAGTCTCTGTATCTACCTGAAGCCCATGGAGCAAGTAGTATCCACCTACAGCTGTGTACCCCGTGACATTTGGATAACAGCTTAGTACAAGATCTGTCTTCCAAATTGTGGTGCCACTTGTGGGGATCAATTTGAGATCAGAAAATTCAGTGATGTGGCTGAGAGTTTTTTCTCCTTCTTTCCCAGTACCCACAAGGTGTCGTTGAACATTAAGAGACAGTGTCAGAGTGTACAAATAGTGAGTTTAAAACTTCAATATTTAAGTGACTGAAGTGGCAATTCACAGAAGTAAACACAACCATGACATAGGGAACTGAGGACTGTCTAGAGGATATTCTTTACGTGGAGAAAGGCAAGATTTTAAATCTCTTTTGGCTGAGGTACATTTTCTTATATCCTCCCACCAGTGGAGACAGAACAATACTATTCCTTTTCCCTTGGAAAGAAGGGAAGCTGTACAGAACTGGTTTTGGCATGAGTGTCTACATGGGTGAATAGTTTGTGTTTGGTGTGAGACCAGCTCACTTTAATTTTTTACAGTGAGAAACTTGCACCTTGATTGTTTGACAGCCATTCCTCCAGTTGTGGATGATGGTCTTATATGCCTTTGTGAAATAGGGGGAGGTAGGGGGATTTTTTTAGAAATCATGACATTTGAGTTTGTAGAGACCATAAGCACTTTCACCCCTCTTTCTTGTTTTATACACTATGTTCTAGTACTCACTACATATATGTGTTTAAGATGTTGTGCTCACCCTCATACTACTGATCAAAAGAATTTAGGATTTACTACTTAATATGATTTGGTGACCTTCTTCTTTATTTCCCAGTTGTTTTGGTTTTGTTTCTTGTCCCTTTATTTGTCATTTAATTTCTTATTCTCCATATTGACTTTTACTTAGTTGAAAGTTATCCTATCTGTATTTGCTTACCTTTCTGCTCCTTTCCCAGTAATCTGTTCTTCCACTTATGTTTTATTTTTATTTATTTTCATGTCATTTTTATATTGCTAATCCTCCAGAGTTCCTACTTTTTATCTTTCTTCATTCTGCTTTTTCTCCCTTAATTCTTCAGTCATTTGCAGTCTCCTCTTGAGCCACTTTTTTCTCTATTTCCTTCCTAATTTCTAACATCTTTCTACAATTCCTGGGGTTGTTTGTCACTTTCTAATTTGTTGTCAAGTGTTTTCCCCCGACCATCTCTTGTATTCCTGCTTCTCTTTCCATATCTCTAGCTTATTTCAGTGACTGCTGACCTGCCTTGACCTTTGAGTCTCTTGAAAGGCTGACTGATCATTTCATAAGGATCTCTGCAATGGGTGGAGACTGCATTTATCTCTTTACATTGAGGCTTGAGGATATATGCACCGTTGTGAGACCAAATACACATTTCATCTGTATATCTGGTGTCATCAGAAATTTATCCGGCAGCATGGAAGATGCCAAATCTGTAGTCTTAACAAGATTTCTTTTTTTCTTCTTCTTTTCTATTTTTTTCTTCCCAACAGATTTATTTTTGCAATTGCAATATATAAATAAATATGTATACTAGAATACTTCCAGAATTTTCCTGTTGCAGCTATTTTATAAAGAACCAGACACACAGTAACAGCTAAACTGAAATAATACTAGGCAATTGCTCTTCTTGTATAAAATAATTTCCCATACAAAAATTTATTTAGAATCATTACTTTAGTACTTCATAATATACAGACTTGATTTTTTTTAAAATGGAGATTCTGATTTTACAGTGCATGTTTTCTGATACTTTTGCTGATCTCAGTGAAATTTGCCGTGTTAGCTCTGTTCAGCTTTTCTATTTATAGTTATCAATGTAATCCTGATTAATTCCAGAAGACTGTGATCATAATATAACTAGAGTTGTGAGGAAAGAAAGTATTTGATTATTCTTAACTATCATACCTTATTTGGAGTAAAAGACTATCATAGTCCTGGTGCAGAGAAATTTTTACAGTTTCAATAACTAGTGTAAGAACAACACAGATGCCAAGTCACTGACTAAACTGCTTACTTTGTCTTTCTTTACATAATTTTCAAATTGTGTATTTTATAAATTCAACATAGCAAAAACAGTTGCACTTGAAAATAACTGCTACATCTTTCTTACTTGGTGATTTCAACATGTTTATTGGATTTTTTTTTCTGCTTTCTTGTAGTATTTTCCTATGCAGAAGAATAAATGGTAATTAAAATGTGCAGGATGAAAAGATGGAGCAGTCAGTGCTTGTACCACCAGGACCAGACAGCTTTCAATACTTCACTAGAGAGTCTCTTGCAGCTATTGAACAGCGCATCGCTGCAGAAAAAGCAAAGAATCCTAAACCAGACCGTAAAGACGATGATGAAAATGGGCCAAAACCAAACAGTGACTTGGAGGCAGGAAAAACCCTCCCCTTTATATATGGTGACATACCTCCAGGAATGGTGTCTGAGCCCTTGGAAGACATGGACCCATATTACATCAATAAAAAAGTGAGTCTAACATCAATCCTGTTCATATGCCAGTGTTTGGAGTGCGTTATCATGCTCGTTTCATTTTCTTGGAGTGGATCAGATAGCTTGTTGCTTCAGTATGTTAGTTTGCAGCCAGAGCCCATTTGCCTTAATGGTTACTAGCTTTTTACCCTTTTCTTTTAATTTACCTCAAAATTTATTTCTTTGCTATAACTGACTTTATATCAAAGGAACATTTATATGAAAGCTGAAGCATAATATGTGATCTTTGATTATAAGCAATATTAATACCTATATAAAGATGTGGATATGTAATACATTCATACTTTGTGAACTTCTTAAAAATGAATATACATTCATCTTGACTACACCAAAATTCTCTAAGGTTCTTCAGATTTAAAACTGACAGCATGAACCAATGCACAGAACATTTTGTTCACAGAAATGTGCTTTGATAGCAAATGCTTAGGAAATTTGTGGAATTAATAGGGAAACAAACAGATAGCCATAAATGAAACAAAAAGAGTGTAAAACTGATTCTAAAGTTTTAGTGAAACTGTCCTTGGATAGGCCTGGAATCCTTTCAGAATGATCCTTTTGCATAGCCTATAAGCAGCAGAAAAAGTTCATGCTTTGTATCTGTAGCTAGATTGGGTGATACTCTAATTACTGGACTCTATGACTGTAAAAACTGTCAATATTAAGATAGGAGTTATTTTGACTTTCACAAACTACTGCATTCTAAGTGTCTCAGCTTGCTAAATTTCATGTGATTTATGAGTCCTATTTTGACAAGAGAGAAAATACTGTGTGAAAGAGCAATATTTTTATCTCTATTATCTGGTGCCTCTGAAAAAGCCTTTATCTGCCATTCACAGCATATGAAGATTTATCTTTAAATCATAGTTCTACTTTTACAAAGATAAAAGCTGTGCTTCTATAAAAGCAGGCCTTGTAGAGTTCTGTACTAATTGTGTCTGTTTATGATACAGTATTCCATATAATTTACTCCCTACCTGCCCACAGCTCATCCTGGACCTCTATAGCCAAATCAGTCAGTCTTATGTGTCTGGCAGTGAAAACAGACACATGATAGGTATGACCTATGACAGATATGAATTTCAAGCCCTTGGAAATGGAAGAGCCTTTCAGTCCCTTCTCAAATGCTGCTGAAAACTTACTAAATCAGCCAGGTCTGGTGATAAGAGTTGCAAGAAATGGAGAGAAACCAGCTGAACATATTCAGTCAAGTTTCTGTACTACTTGAAAGGAAGAGTCTTTTTATTTGCACTCTAAATATGTGTGGTCCAAACACATACCCTCTGGGATTCTCTTCTTTCTGCTGAAATCTGCATATTCTCTCTATGCACATGCTTTAATCTTCTACAGGACAGAAATAGAAACAGCCCTGTCAGTCTAAGACAAGGCAAAAATTTCTCAAATGCTTCAATTCTCTCTGTTTTTTCTTCCTTCAGTAAGAGGAAAATAGATGTTCCTAGCAGAAAATCAACACCTATTTCAATTTTTCACCTGTAATTTTACTTTAAAATATCTCATTTCTAGATTTTATTATCTAGCTGTATGTGAATTCTGGAAATACTTATGTCTTTTTTCACTCATATTTTGAAAATATTGGCAAATGTTGATGCTCCTGCAAGTTTCAGAAGGAGAAATAATTTGTGCAAAGCTTGAAGCAGAAGTGAACATCTCCAGGAAGACACATAGGAATGCTCAATGTATTTATCTCTGTAATGTTTAACACTTCAGCTGCTTCTTTACCCCTGTCTGAATTCCACCTTGTAAAGCCAAGAAATCCATCAGCACACCCTCTCCAATGTGACAGTGTGACAACTGCTGCACGATCATTAGAGATGTTATGTTTCTCCCTGGTGAAGCATCTATCTGAAATGTCATTGATCTAATGAAAAACACCAGAATGAAAACAAATACTTACTTGCAAGAAGGGGTTAGGGCTTATGTGCAGGATTACCAGATGCTGCTGTTTCTTCAGAGCTCTATTAATATCTCTGCATAAACTATAGCTGGTTTGTTGACAGAAACTACCAGAAAGTTTGGCTTCCAGACTTTCAAATAGGGAATAAAAATGATTGCTCACAGCACTGGTTACTGCGTTTATTTGAAAAAGCTGTAAAGGCATTTTAGGAATATTTTTTTTTGTTGTTACAAACTTGGGTCACGAATTAAGACATCTATCATTTGCCTTATATGCAAATATTGCATCTCTCTTGCTTGGTTCCCCCCCCCCCCCCCCCCCTTTCCCCCACATTGGTCCAGCTCACCCTATTTTTTATGTGGTGAATGTTTTAATGTCATCAAGAGTGCTTTATGTTCCATCCTTGGGACTGCTTTTTCTAAGCAAAAAGTTTGTGCATGCCCTGATTTGATACAGTTTAATGGAGAATAAGACAGAAATAAATGCACCTTTTGAGCTGGTTTGAGAGCCCTAATTTGTGCCTGAGGTAGACCTGAGATGAAAAGTTAAAACAAAAAATCTTTTAACAGAAGCAAAACCAAATAGGTATGATAGTATTTTGGTTTTGTGCTTCTGTGTAAAACCTACCACCAAAAAGGACATATTTGTACTCAATACTAATCTGAAGCTGAAAGGAAAAGGAAAATATTGACAACTGCTGTTTGACAGTGGGACAGCCCATTATAGTTGGTTTACACCCTTGATAGTATTTTTGATTTACACTGTATCACAGATAGCCTGAAGGCTGGCAACTGTACCCTTGAAACATAATTATTTTAATGTAAAAGAATAGAATAATGTTCTCCTATACTATAATGATTTCATTATTCTGAAATGCTGCTGACTGTGGTGACAAATAATGCTGGTCTTTAGAACTGTGAAGTTTAGCATCCTAAAGGGTTGCAATGCTCTTTTTTCTGTTTTAATCAGAAATTGATTAAAAGTGAATGGGAAGTTAATTCATATGTTGTGTTCCACTGCTGTGTAAGTGCAAATCTGTGTGTTCCCAGTATAATACTGCCTGCCTGCTCATGCTCAAGGTGCCATCACAAAGGATCAACGATGTTCACTTCATTGTCTGTAGAGAAAAGATCAGCTGGAATCCCCTAAGGTCCTGACCTGTGGGCATGAATCAAAATCTGGTCCACTTGGTTTCATACTTTAAGGGCTGGCTCTTTTCCTCTGAACCTAGGCTGCTACATTAAAGAGGAGGGAGAGAATAGGTGGAATTAAGTGGGTAAAAACTTCACTTTCCTCCTGCTATGATAGAGATATAACACTTTATACCTCTGCTTTTATTGCTCTATATCTCTATTTATCTTTATGTTTATTGCCACTCCATGCCCTGCCTCTTGCCAAATGGATCTGAATGATGTCTGTCAGCAAGGATGCCTCCTTTTCTCCTGGCATTCGATGACATCAGTCCCTAATCTGATCAAATCACTAGCTCCTGGGTTTCCCAGATGTGTCTTGGGTTGCAAAAAACACCAAAAGATTCTGTAAAATTGCTTCAATCTATTACACCAGCAAAGGTGAATTCACTAACTATTTTGGATATTTTTGTAGCTGTGAAATAATTTTCAAGTGAAAAATTATAGCAAAGCAAAAAAGTTAAGGACTTGCTAGAAAACATTGTTTCAAAATACAACCACAAACCCAAGAAATGGAAACTTCTCACATGCCATGAATGTCCTGTTCCAGCTGCTGCGGGAGCTTTTCCAGAGAAGCTGAGAACCCAGCTCAATGTTGTATCCACTCCTGTCTTTCAGAGGATGAAAATGCAATGTGGTAGCACACAGTGCACTAAATCTAGCCTTCCAGAAACTACATTTAAAGCTAACTAGGAGGAAGGAGTAGAGAAATAAGGTTTTGAGAGCTCTCTATCCCAAGAGGTTCTCAGACACCTTATCTTTATTCAGTGTTGACTCTTCTCTCTTAGCTGATCTTCTGAAAACACTCCTCCTCCTTTGCCCTTCTAAGAATTCAGTTTCTGGCTTTATTTCAAATATGGCAGAAGATGGATTGGGTTTTAGGTTACAGATGCAAAAAGCAGCAAACCAGGGACTTCCTTTCAGGGAACTCTGAATTTATATTCACACTCAAATATTTTGACTGTGAGTCAGTTTTGTGTCTTTATAAAAATGAATAAAACATAAAGCCTGAAATTAATGCTTGTATATGAAGGGTTATGTATAAATCTTACAATTTGTTTAGAATTTATCTGGTCTTTCTTAGTGTATGTCTACTTTGTCCTGACAGCTTTGGGTACAATACTTCATGTTCATCCACACTTGCCTACACATTGGCTTGAATCTGGGTTGAGAGTGGAGTGAGATATAGCAGGAATAGCAGTGAGCTTACAAAGGACTTGCATATCAGCTCTTACACTTTTAAATGAAAATTCTCCTTCAGGAATAAGGTACAGTTTTAATTCATGTTTAAGGATAGAAGTTAGAGGACCAACAAAGTCATTCTGAATGCTCAAGTCACAAAGATGCTTTGAGTGAAAAATTAAAACTGAGGTAGGGAATTTATGTCTTTTTGGTTCTGCTTATGCAGGGCAGCAGAAAGTAGAACAGCTAAAATAGCAGCAGCTTCCAACTGAAACTGGAACTGTGCCAGCATGCTGTTATTTTCCATAAGGCATATGAAAATAGATGTATGCTTAATATGCTTGTGTTCAAAGATTTTTTAAAAAATGTAGGTTGACTAAATGAAGGTACAGTAGTCTTAGATACAGAGTTTGTAGGAAGTGTGATTTTTAATGCATTTTGTCAACTACCTCATAACTACAAAACAGAGCATGAGTTGGAGGCGTCTGAGATGTGAGTCCTGGGGGCTGGGGATAGACCTGGCAGAGGAATTAATCTTCCCCTTGGGGTGTGAGGCTTTTAAACATTGTGCCAAAAAGTCATTCACCTGGTTGGTTGCTTCAGTAGTTGAAATGAAAGCTTCATGTAAGGTCAGGTCATCTGCAGGCTGTTACCTGTATGCCTGAACTGGATGTGTAATTTGGAAACATCAGCTCAGGCTGTCCTCAGCTTCACATGTAGTTTATCCATTTCTGTGAGGAAGTGGGAAATCATATACATATCTTATACATTCCTACACATCTTGAGTTTGTACTCAATACAGTGTAAACTCTGCCTGGTAGTGTCCCATACTCCTAAGGGGTTTGGTTTGTAGGAGAAGATGCTCTGTGTAGAGCTGTGACAGAGGGACAGCTCAGGGAAGAAGCTGCTGGGACTGGAGCAGCTTTTCCTCTCAGTTTAATCCTTCTCTGCCTTCAGTAAACCCCATTTCCACATCTCTCTCCACTTCCTGTGTTCTTCTGGACATTCATACCTGTACTTCACAGTCCATACATCCAAAACTTTCCAAATCTCAGCAGACTGAGGCATTATCCTTCTTGAACCTCCTTGGCACGTTTTCCCTGTCTACCAACCTTCCTGGAAATAGTCATGTAGTTCCCTGCTTACAGTCTTGAAACAGTACTTGATGGCATGGACACCAGATGAAACCAACATACCCTTTCCCACGCTTCCACTGGAATTCTAATTTACAGCTCATTTCATCAGCAACTTAACAAAAATTAGGGAAGCTTTCTCATAGCTTATGTGCAGAATATAAAATGCTGACAATGGAAAAAAAAAAAAGGAAAAAAGCAATTTTCAACATTTCTCTTTAATTTCATTTGAATTTAGGTTATGATTCTTGCATTGTCCCTTCCACTGGATGCAGATCTTTCTCTGAATTACTGAACCTTCCTTCCTTCTGCACTGTTCTTCATTCTTTTCTGATTGATCTTGCAGTTGAAGAGCACCTTAGTGAACAAAGAACCCGACAGCCCACATTTTCTGTGCTGTAGTGTTAGGGCAGGTGCAGCCATCATGGTCTGCAGTGAAAGCAAAGCAGTGTTTGTGGGGTTTGTGCTCATACTGTTTATCTTTGGCTCGTGGATTTATTTGGGACATTTAACCTACAGAGCCTTCTACAATTCTCTGAAGTAAGGCTTGCACACCTGCAACTTTCTCTAAATTTGATTAACTCCATAGATATTAAAAGTTGAAGTTTAAAAGTACTTATTTTCTTGGAAAATTTCACACCTGGAAACCACAATTGTGCAGGAGGATCATTTCGGATTGTCTCCTGCTCTCCTCCAGTAAGCTATATTCAGATGTCCAGTCCTCAGAGATCTACTTAAATATGGCAGTATATGTCACTGCTATTTCCCTCACTCCTTAGCACAAAAACCCCAAAATTAAACAAGTGGATAGTCTATTAAATCAGTTTCCAGAAGGATTTCTAGTTAGTAATAGTAATATACCAATAAAGTCCACAGATAGGGTGGAAAGGAGTGGGGGGGAATGCACCACTACACCTTGCTTCTGCTGTTTCAAATAGGGAGAATTTTCTGGGAGAAAACATAAATAAAATTATAATTTCAGGTAATACTTTATATGTGTTTATTTACAAGAAACACATGGAAAGGAATTTTAGTTTACTGAGTTTATATAACGAAGAAGTAAAACTGATTCATGAATTGAATTAATTGCATTCTCATATGTCATGTTCATCAGGTAAGTACTGTAAATAATTTTTATTTGAAAAATTACTCATGCTTTTTGTGTATCAACTGTTCAAAAAGTTACAATTTTGCTGATTTTTTACTTGTAACAATTTTAAATGAGAAGCTATAGTGAATAAACACTGATAAAATGTCTTTTCTTTCTCTTTTTCAGACCTTTATAGTATTGAATAAAGGGAAGGCAATCTTCCGATTCAGTGCCACCTCTGCCCTGTACATTTTAACACCCTTCAACCCTCTTAGAAAAATAGCTATTAAAATTTTGGTACATTCATATCCTTTTTTGGTGGTTGCTCAAAATGAAATTAAGAAAACATATAACGCTTTCATCATAAATAAAGGTTCAGGGTCCTTCTGGGGCTATCCTCAAGATCAGCCTTCCAGTCTGCTGCAGCAGTGTTCCTGGAAGCCTGGCTCGTGCATGCTGATTCTCACACTCCCAAGCCCGCCCAGTTGCACCACAAGCCTCTGCCAAATTTAATACTTTGCCAGAAAGCATAGGCAGCATTCCTGAAGGCGGTTTGCAAAGCATCTGTACATGCAGATGGTGGACAGATTGGGGGGCCATAACTGATGGGATGGTGCACAAGGTAAAGTTGTAGACTGACATAGGGGATTGCTGCCTGATGGTCATAACAGGTTGATGGCAATTTCAAGCGGGTGAGGCTTTGGTGCAGTTGGGTTTTTTGCAGAACCTCAGGACTGGGAAATGTAATTATCAAGTGAAAATCTCAGTGTGACAGTAAGACTTCTAACATTGAACATGTAGTGAAAGGCAGAAGCCTTATTAACAGAGACTGCTGGCAGAATTTTCTAGGTCTTTGGAAAAAGTAAGAAACAAGGCTGATGGCCGCTGGCTTGGAATAACTTTTACTCTGAGCTCCTGAGAAGTCAAAGCAATGTGAGAAAAGGGGAAGGTGTCAAGCTGGAGAGGATTTAGAGAGCTTTTGGGGACAGTAGCTAAGGGAGCTGACAGAGACCTACAGACACAGTGGTGGTGATGGTGAGAAAACACAGCCAAATACTGTCAGATTGCAGCCTCCAATGAATGCTCATCCATTCACATGACACTGGTTTACAATACCTTCCAACACTGCATCTGGCTGAGTTGTGGGTATTGCTTTTCACTGGCATATTGATTACTGAGTTTGGTCTTGGTTTTAAGTTTCTCCTAATTGTCTTCAAAGAGTATCCAGCTGGCCTTGACAACAGTAAGAACAAAAGAAATTCCAGTAGACAATATATAATTTCAGTATTTTTCCTTCCATCTGTGAACTGATTGTGTGATTTAACTCAATTATAGAAAGAGGTTTTCTTTCAGTTTATGTACTGATTTCTTTTTACAACCAGCTAACTATTGCAGGAGCTATTTTTATCTTAGATATAGACATGGAATTGTTTTTAATCTAAAACATAAGAATAGATGCGCAAGTTCTGTAATTTTCTATTTTTTTTGAATATTATTCATTATAGTACAAACACTGCAAATATGAAAGTGCTTTAACTAAGAACAATTAAATATGTTCCTTTTTACAGTTCAAATTTCAGCTGCTTATACAAGGTTAGCTTCCTGCACAAAAAAGATGAGGGGTAAAATTGATTATTATTTTTAATAATCCTCTGACTTTTATGGATAAACTCTATTTCCTCCACATTTTGTGGCAGGTGTTTGGCATTTTGGCCTTTGTAACAGAAATGTGGCTTTCACTGTCAATGTGAAAGACAAGTGTTGAGCACAATGAAACTTGTCACATTGGTTGGAAAACCTTTGTATGTCTGTCCTCCAAATTCTCTGAACTTCTGTATAGGGTGCTCTGATTACAAGTGCCCAGACACGTGAGCAGATGTTGCTGCCCTGCAGAGAAACAGAGTGTGTCTCTTTGCAGTGCTCACAGACTTTCCCTGCAATTATTCTCACTGCCAGTACCTATTGTAATACTGGATACCGAAACTGGTAACAGCATGAGTTTCTCTCTGCTGACTCATCTCCTGGTAGTTTGCTTTTTTTTTCCCTTTTGCCTGCCTGACTTGACTGAAGGTAGAACATGGGACTGAGGAGGCAGCACCAGAGTGATGGGAGATGGGCAGCCTTTGGCAATTAATAGGAAAGAATGAAAAGATGAGAATAAGTAGAGTGTTGAGCAGGGAGGTGGCAGTGGCTGGAGCTGCAGAGTATTAGAGATTTCTGTTAGAAAGAACTGGGGAGGTGCTCTAGAGAAAATGTGTCAGTGCTCCTGTGCAAGGCTCTGGAAGCTTAAATTATAATATTCCTCCATGTGGCCTGACTGCCAGAAGGTATCTATGAAACCAGTTGGCAGTGTTTGGTTTTTTCCCAATTGTTTCATCTTCCACCAATCCACACAGGCGATAAGAGACTTCAGCTGCTCCTGTAATTGATTAGCTTGAGGCTGTGTGGTGCCTCTGCATGCCTGTACGGGAAGAGCATGAAAAAGGCAGTACATTTCTGTGAAAAAGTCATCATAGATGCAATTTTTTTGGCCTCTGTGGATAGTTGAATTGTTATAGAACATACAATAGTAAATTAAGGGAATATTGAACTTGTAAATCAATCACTCAAAATGTGGGAGAGGACAGAAGAGATGCACAGACATTGAATGTGTCAGCTACGTTTGAGATTCCCATAAGAGAAATGGTCAGAGTCTATATTTTTAAGTATTTTAGCCCTTAATGAGCATCTGCTCCTTTCAGAGTGAACAGCACTTTGGCGACTTCTGCCTCCCAGATGTGCCAGGTTTAGTAAGGAGTGAGCAATGTGCAAGTTCCTACCTGTGGCCCTTGTTGTGAATGGTACCATAATACTGAGCTGAAAGCAGGCAACACACTGCACAGGGGTAAAACCTCAGCTCTCCTAAGAGAACAGTGCACTTCTCTAACCCTTTCATGAGACAACTGAAACTGCAGCCAGGCATCTTCAACTTGGATTCCAAAGTGGATTCTCTATATTTAAAACAATTTCCTAATGAAATTAAAACAGGCACTTTAGACCTGTCTGTGTACTGTGATGATAAGAACTGTAAAGCATTCTAATAATTTATTCTAAGGCACTGAACGATTTTTACTCTACAGAGCTTGTATGGCAACATGATCTTCAAAACTAATTAAGTCACTTACTGAAATATACAAAAATATCCACAGCTGGATCAGGCATTTAGGCAAAGGGCACACACCTGTCTGTGGCAACCAGGCAGCTTATTCCTTCCCTGTGATTTGGGTACTTATTGAAAAGGTATGCTAAAGTTTTAATTTTTCAGCTGTTGTAAGCAAAGCTCTTAACGATTGCAGCAATTTTCTGAGACATTTAGATCGTGGTGCTACTTCTCTTATTCCTCCTTCACCTAGAGTGAAGGGTTAGGTTCTTGGTTTGGGTTTCATGGTGGTAATTGATGGTTTGGTTTGGTTTTTTTTTCATTTAATTTTAGTCAATGGTATAAAAACATACCCAAAACAATGAAATGCTATCTACTTGATTAAGAAAAAAAATTAAATCCTCTGCTGTCAGGTACAAGTTTAGCTGTAAACAGCTTTCTTTAGTTTAAACTATTTTCTTTGCTGGTTATGGTGATGCAAGTACTTTAAGAAATACATAATTTAGAGAGATGACTAGAGGGAAAATTAGTTAACCATTTGGTGTAAGCGTGTAGCAGCACTTATTTTTTGCTGCCATCATGTGGTCATTTTGAGTCAGGTTTTCTAGTTTGGTTACTTCAGTGTTTCCAAATGTTAGAATTGAGGTTGTTGCCACACAAAGGGAAGAGGCAGTGATCTGGTGGACAAAGAACATTGTACTGAATGTCATGAAGCCCCAGTGGATTGTCCCACCTCCTAGAACCAGCCTCTCTAAGCTGTTAGTCTGGGTTTCTTAGTCCCACAGCACGTAAATGTTCCTTGCTGGAACAGAAAATAAAAATTAATTTCATTCTAATCTTCACCAGTTTTCTGTGCTTTTCAATTGATGCACCTATTGAAGCATTTTTCAGATTTATAGCATTAGTAGAAACAGATACACTGCTTTTGCTGGGTTTTGAGAGAGACGAAAAGTAATACTGGAAAACTGTTCACATTAATCTGTGAGCTCTCTATGGATTTCTGTTTTACTGATTGAAACATGTACTATTAAGCTGGTCTTAGGGAAACATGGAATGCACTCACTTCAGCAATTAAAAACAGTATTCTGTGTTTTATTCTGTGTTTTCAACAGATTGGCTGTGCTGGGTACTGGAGTGGCATTGGCTCAGCTCTGGCTCTGGGTAAATAGTAGAAATTTTTTTCCTTTGCATATGCCAGCCCTTGATTTTAGTACCAAGTCTGTAGAAGTGGAAGACTAACACTTATTCAGTATGCCAGGTACTTAAGGCAAACTGTACACTCCTGCAAGTTATTTTGGTTTTGGCTGTTGTTCAGTTCATGTTACCTCCCAGGTTGTGAGAACCCTCTCCTTTCAGTACCAGCTGAAAACAAAACATGAGGACACCAGCAAAGCAACATCAGTGTCAACAAATCGAGACCAATATTTAAGTCTAACGTTCTAAAGTGAAAAATACGAGGTTAAGCAAAGCGTATGTCAATGTTTACCAAAGTCTAAAAGTTTTGTGTAAGTGACAATATTTTACTGTACTTGAGCCATGACTGATGTGATATTGTGTGAATAGCTACTGTGTTTTCCTTAACTGTACCTACATTATTCAGCATGCTTATCATGTGCACTATTTTGACCAACTGCGTATTTATGACCATGAGTAACCCTCCAGACTGGACAAAGAATGTAGAGTAAGTTGCACATTATTTCAATATATCTTTGTCTGTTCCTCTAGAAGTTACCATGCCAGTAACTGCAGTGCAAGATGTGCTAGCAGGAGCTATCATGAGGCACTATGACTATTTCCTCTCTAAACTAAGTAGGAATGCTGAATAATTATTTGAAACTCATTCTAGTAGAACAATAGGGTAGAAAACCCATGAAAATAGTTTACAGATAGTATTCTACTGAGATTCCACTAATTTTCTCCGTGGTTTAGCACCTACCCAATGTTTTTACCTTTCCTTACACCACTGCATTAGTAGCAGAACCATGGACACCTATATGTTCATGTCAGTTAACAGCAGCATACAAGCAAAAATATTACTAAAGTGAGAAAGAGAATTCAGTGCATGCTTGCATCCATCCCTCTTTAGAGCCCATATCAGGTGTTTGACATGTTAGTGACTGACAGTATCCAGTAACTTACACTCACTGCGTTCTTGATTAAAGTAAAGGACCTACTACTGCATACTTTTGAACTAAATGTCACCTATAAATTTTAATATGTTATTTATTTGATAGATTTATTTATTTATTTATTTTTATGCACGAGATCAGGACTGCTGTACTTCAACAGCACAACTAATGCATGTAAATACACAAGTATCTCTGATTAATATAATGCATTTTAGAAGAAATTGCTTATTTACTGTGTTTCTTCTCCAGCTGTGAAATAAAAAACCCTTTCCTTTGATCATCTCATATCTGTCAGAATGCCAATGTAAAATATTGCTACTTATTTTGATTAAATTTTCCTATATTTTTCAGGTATACGTTCACTGGCATTTACACATTTGAGTCACTAATAAAAATCATTGCAAGGGGCTTTTGCTTAGAAGATTTTACTTTTCTTCGAGATCCATGGAACTGGCTTGATTTCACTGTCATTACCTTTGCGTAAGTTCTTGTTTTTTGCTTTTTCTTGGAAAAAGAAGGGCAAAGAGGGCATGAAATTAGTATCGATACATATCAATTTTGTTAAATGGAAATTATTTTATGGACTTCTTTCTGTCTAAAACAATTTCAAAAATGCGTATTTTGATGTAAACACAAATACTGCAGAAGCCATTAGTACAGTTAGTATTAGAGAGGCTAATTTCATGTCCTGCTTTTTTTTTTTTTCCTGAGCAGAAAAGGAGCTTCCCTTTGACTTCATTCTCCAAACTTACCAATCTAGTTTAGATAAATTTTAGGCTTTCAAAGTAAAATCAATCCGATTCACTTCAGAGACATTTAATTTAGCTGAAGGCTCTGAAAGTATATTAATGCAAGGCAAACTGCAGTGAAAGGTAAACCTCTGACTGTTGCTATTTAAGTTTTTGCTAAAAACGCCAAAGCGGTCTTGATGAAAGACCCAAGTAAGTAGCATAAACTTTGCCTAAATTCTGAATAACTGTGATTTAATCCTACAGGTATGTAACAGAATTTGTAAACCTAGGCAATCTTTCAGCTCTTCGAACTTTCAGAGTATTGAGAGCTTTGAAAACTATTTCTGTAATTCCAGGTAAGAAGTAACTGGTGTAAGGTGTTAGGCCCCTTTTACCTCCCAACTGTTCCTTTTTATCCTGTCATTGTGTTTGTGTGTGAACTCCCCTATTACAGATATGTGACAGAGTTTGTGGACCTGGGCAATGTCTCAGCGTTGAGAACATTCAGAGTTCTCCGAGCTTTGAAAACAATATCAGTCATTCCAGGTGAGAGCCAGGTTAAACCCTGAGGCTGACTTTAATTCACTGAAACAGAATTCATATTTTTTAAATATAAGTCTTATTTCTTTCCACAAAAAAAAGCAGGAATCAGAAGGTATCAGAATTCACTGAAATCTCTGATTCATTGCTTTTGAAAATGAGCACTTTCCTTTTGAAATCAGCCTCTGAGTTTAACAGATCCTTGCATGAGACATTGCAGTACACAGTGTGTGTGGTTTGCATTGTATGACGTCAAGCTTTCTTCTCCACATTCAATGAATATTAGTAACCCTGAAGTTTTCTTACCCATGTGTATCCTACCTACATGATGTTATGTGGTATTTGTTGTGAATATTTGTGTCTAAAAAATAAAGCTGTTTGAAAAAAAAAGTCAACTTACTAAGAAGATGAAGGAATAAGATAATAAAGAATAGCATGGGTGTCGCATGGGGGATTTATTATCTTAAAAAGCTACAAATTTCCAAACCATTTCCAGTTTTATAGCATTAAATTTGAATCCTATTTATTGTTGAACAGCCTTTTTTCCTACTGTCTTATAAATCTTGTATGTTATAAAACTGATAGTAGTAAAGGTTTGGAGCAAGATGTATTGACAAATGAAAAGAAAGAAGATGTTTATGTGAGATCAATGTACAGCATGAATAAAAAATTGTTGCTTGTTTTATCATTAAAACAAGTTGTTTTGAAATAGATGCAACTCATTCCATTCACAGTTTCAAGTGGACATAAATTTCAGCTATTTATTCATTTTCACAAGTGAGAAAGCTCTTCACAAAAATGTTGTTTCATGGACATTACAATCATTTATTTGGGCTTCTGCATGAAATCTATAACTTTACTGGGAGACAATGTCATTTTTGTGCTTTTGAAAAGGTTTCCAACATCAGAGTAAAAATTCCTTTCCATTTGCAGGCCTGAAGACTATAGTGGGAGCCCTAATTCAGTCTGTGAAGAAGCTCTCAGATGTGATGATCCTGACTGTGTTTTGTCTGAGTGTATTTGCACTGATAGGGCTGCAGCTGTTCATGGGCAACCTGAGGAATAAATGCCTGCAGTGGCCTCCAGAAAATTTTACTTTGGAAACAAATATTACTTCCCAGCTAAACAGCACCATAGGTGAAAATGGTACATTGGTTAATTCAACAGTGGCTCTGTTTGACTGGAAGGGGTACATTGAAGACGAAAGTAAGTATTGTCTGCAGAATTCTCACTGAAGTGGTTTGTGGCTTACCCAGTTCTTAGAAGGAAGGAGGGGAAGGGACGATACATTTCGTTAAGACAGAGCAGGAGAAATATTTTCTCTCTCATACGTCTGCTCTAAAGGCCTCCATGAAAAAGGGAACAAGGAACATGGTCTTGATGCTTGCTATAGCTCTTTTTCTCAGCTCCGTCTGCCAAATTCACATCTCCTCTGAGACAGAAAGGAGTCTTAACACTACTTAATAGTCTTAAACATTTTCCATTCTGTTATCCAAAGCAAGATGTGCAGCAGCATGCTATTCCCTTTCTGGCAGATATCAGAGACTTCTGATATGCAGTGAGAACTCCAGTGATGAAGTCCTCAGTATTTTCACCTTCCATGGATGATGATGGTGATGGTATGGAGTGGGATTGAGGTCTAACAGATTTTTCTCCTAAAATTAATGCCTATTGTTCTTACAAACTTCAACAGAGTCATCCAAAAAAAAAAAAATAAATTATTCCCTATCATTAATCACAGTTTCTGAAGTATTTAGGGACTATTCTTGTGTTTTCATGCCCCGTTCTCTTTCAGTCTTCTTGTACACTAAGCAACATAGGTCATTAACCATTTTCTCCTTTCTAGAATGTGTTTTCTAGATGTTCATCTGTCATCTGAATCCTTTCTTTTTCATAAGCATGCTTCTTAAAGTGCAGTGCCCACTGCATATAGGCATTTCTACTCCACATAAGGTGTATGAAGTAGGAAAGAAGTGGCAGCATAGGGACTTCTATTTTATAAATCATGCATAGATTGCTGTTGTTTGCAATTGTAGTGTTCTTCAGCCTCTATCTACCTGCTCCTGTGTCTTTTAGACTTCTACCTCATGGAATTTTCACATTGCATTTGCACAGTTTATTGTTCCAGCCTGAACAGCACCCTATTTTTTCCAAACCATCTCTCCAGCTGGCCTGGACCTTTGAAAATGTAACTGTTTCCTCAAACTTACCACCATCCTTTTCAGATCAGAGTCATTTGCAAATTTGATAAGTGTTCTTCCATCATCTGGATTATTTAAAACCTTGAATATCAGCAACCTCAGACAAAGTTCTTCAGACATTTTTTTAATGAATCTTTCCACTTTGATAATTTCCCAAGGTACAACTTTTCAAGCAGTTTTGCTGATACAGAGCAGTCTGGCAAACTGAGAGTGGATAAAGAAATGCATCCCGGTACAGTTAAATGTGAGGGGGAATACCTATCCTACAAATCAATGCTCACAGTTCATGTTGAGACAGGTTTGCATAGAGATGTAGATGATCCCATACATCATCTCTAATGGTGAAAGTTAATTTTGGAGTAAATTAAGAACTAAAGGGGAGAGAGAGACAGAAAAAGAGGAGAGATCACAGTGACCACCTGCGAACAGAAGTCGTGGGGTCTCCAGGTGAGTCTCCTCACTTGGGTATCCTTTCCAGTGCAGCAGTGATCACAGCACTTTTCCCTAGCATCTCTTTGATTTTAATTAGCATCTTCTCAAATTCCCTACAGCTTGCTCCTTCTTACAGTCCTATTAACACTAATTGGCGTGCCCTTTGATCAGAGTGGGTGCTGCATGGCTGACTGGTTTTTAAGCTTGTACATGCATGTTATTAGGTCACTTAATATAAACCAAAAGCCACAAGCAAAGAAGAGAAAAAGGAGGAGAATGAGAAGTGAATCTCACACCAGAGACAACTGCTTCCTGTGAGCATCTGATGTGGCAATAGAGTGTTTGCAAGTGTAACATTATGAGAACAAAAGTGGCGTGAAGAACAACATGAGGACACAGGAAAAACGGTGCCACAGAGGCTCTGGGAAACACTGCCACAGCAGCTTGTGTGTAAGGCTGCAGGAAACTGAAAGGCAGGATATACAAGTGCAATTGGAAAGCCCTTAACAATATAGAGGCTGAGGCACCTAAGGCAGTCTGGGGCAACCAGGACTGACTAATTAAGGCTGAAACCCTGCAGCCAAAAAGCTAAATAATATCCTGTTCATATAAATAAATTATTGACCAGGAAGACAGAATTGCCCCTGTATTTAGCATTACTGCAGTTGCTACTGGAATACTATATAAAGTTCAATTTAGATAGAAAGTTGAAAAAATGGAGGAAGTTCAAAAAAGAGCAGAATGATTAAAGGATTGGGAAACATGTTTTATACCAAGATAGACCAGGAGCTCAGCCTACTTATCACATCAAAGAGAAGGTTTAAGGGGTGATTTGATCACAGTTAAAAAAAAAATCTATGGGGAACAGAATTTTCATCGTAGACATCTTTGATCTAGCAGGCAGCGATATAACAGGTTCAATAGCTGCAAGTCAAAGCCAGACAAATTTTGAATAAAAGTGAGACAGCTTCTAACTGTGATCACACAGCTAATCAATGACTATGATGGATTTCCACCTGAATTTCTTAAAGCAATCTTTTTGTGAAACTCAATTTACTTGAACATGTGAATTCATGGAGATCCCATACCATGGGGTATGACAATCTAAGCAGTGTCCTAATGAAGACCTAGACTTCAAGGCCAAACCTAATTCCCTGACTCTTTAACAAAGAATTTATAAACTTAAGTTCTGATTTCATTTGATTTAAAAAAGACCTGAAGCCCCCTGAAAATAAAGCTCAATTGAATTCTTTCCAGGAAGTACTTTATTGAATGGGTACATGAATGGCTTTGGTATATTTACAGAATTTCATATGTATTGTGAAATTTAAAATCAAATTACAGCTCTTATTATGAAGTTAATAAGGTTGTCCTTGCTTACCAGCAGTTTCAAAGAGAAAAATTATCTTCTCACAGCTTCCTGCTCTCTTTTTGCATGTGAGTGGGCAGACATGATACAAAACCCAGCTGCTTCACATGGCAACAAGCAGTTCTTTACCTGCAGCTCAGAGCAGTGCAATGGCAGTGTCTTTTGTAAGAATTATAGAAGTTATTATGCCATTAGTTGTGTATACTATGCAGAAAAAGGCATGTAAGCCCTAATTTTACCACTGAGCTAATTTTTGGAGACACCATTTAGAGGGTCTTTATGTAAGCATTCCTGGCATTAATGAGTCAAAGACTCTTTTTCTTCTTTCCCTTTTTCTTTTCCCAAGAATTCTCATAAACTTAGTTCCAGATAAGCTGAGGTTTATCTTAACAAGCTTTCCATAAGCCTTTTTTTTCTGAGAAACAGCATCTCACAATTTATTTTATGAAATAGCAATTATTCTCTGTCTTCTTATGTTATACTCTATGCTTACTCAAACAGCTTTACTCTTGCCTAAAGTTAGGTGCTCGCCTGCCAGGGAGCTTTTCTCAGTCAGTTAAAGAGGAGCCAAACTTACACCATTCATGTAATGAGAGATTTTTTTCACTTCACTTTGGTAAAATACAATTCAAAATTTTGCATCTAGATAGGGGTACATGCTTATACTGCTCATCTTGTGTGTTATAAAATTTTTCCTATCATGGTAATATTTTAAACACTTGCCCAAGTGCATTAGTGCACTCAGAGAAAGCCTGTGTGGCTCTAGTTTCTGTGGAGCTGGCAAGTGCAGCACCTTGCAGGGCACATCTTGTCTGAAGCACAGAACCTGAATGCAGACCTGTTGTAGCAGTTCAGCTCAGCTGGTGCAGTGCTGATCAGGACTGACTGCCCCATGTAAACCATATCAAGGCAGGTTTGAATCCTTCCCAGCAAGCTGTTATGTTCCAGCATGTTTTAATCATGATTAGCTGACATAAGGCAGAATACGGTTTTCTTCCTAAGGGTCAGCAGTGGCCAGCATGCTGTCAGCTTTCTGTTTACTGCCTTGTTTCAGCACAGAGCAGCTCTGCAATGCACACCAGCCCAGAGTGACAGCAGCCACACACAGGGCTATGCAATTGGCACAGCACAGGAGATTGTTCCTGTGAGATGCAGATACATCATTAGACAGTGAAAATGAGTCTTTATGAAGTGTTAGAACAAGGTCTACATACGGCTTAAAGACTTATTTTTCCAAATGATGAATTTTGCTCACAGGATGGAGTGATGCAGCTGGCCCAGGTACTGTGTCCCTTCTTGCAGCAAACCAGTACATGTTGAGCCAGCAGCTTGTGACATCTCCTCAGACTCAGAATTCATTAGTGTCTGTAGTAGCCTGGCCTGGGCGGCATAGGCAGAGTCAAGTTTAAACTCACTTGCACTCATTTTCAAATGAGATAATTTTAAGGGAATCTAACAGGACAGTTAAATGGAAAAGAAATCCAACATGGGGTTTAAATCTGCTCAGGAAGCAAAAAAGGTACCACCTTAATTCTGAAGCTGCTACGATTCAGAAGTATTTGAGCTAGAGAGGTGCTCAGAGGAGCATCACCACTGTCCCTGCCCTGTCCTCACAGACAGCCCAAGGCAATACTTTTGGATTCCATCAGAAATGTGACACATGGTCTGACTCTGTATAAAAAGCATCCTTATGCCTGGGACCAAATGGGAGATTGTTATTACAGGAGAAGCTTCTCCTGTGATAATTCTTCCAAAAATCAAGATTTTAGCAATCAAGACTGTGGGTATCTGGTTTGAGGGGGTAAAGAAAAACACTTCTCAAGGATACAGTCAAGATAAATCTTATTAAGCACAAAGTTTTGCTCATCTCTTTGTTCTTGTAAGAAGAGATAGATCAATGTCTTCGTTATTTAAACCATCTAAAATGTCCTTTAACTATGGCATTACTGTATAGACTATGGGATGGTTGGTTACAGGGTGATTTGGTGGAATTTACCCGATTTATTTTACTAAAGTGTTCAATGATTTTGTCATGTACTCTTAAAATCTTACCTAGGAAGTTGTGACTCCTGCAGTAATTATGTCTGAGTTAAATTTAGGTGTATGCCAGTGGGCTTCATTCAGTCAGTGGGCTACAACTGCAGTGTGTGCACACCCACAATCATCAGAGCCACTACCAGCTGGTTTGGCTTTTGCAGGGTTGACATATTAGATAACTATTACAAGTGCTTGTGAGCAACAAACTGAAACCCCAGTCAACACTGATCAGAAAGTTTTGAAGAAATTAAGAGAATATTTTTCAGATAGATTTTAATTATTCTAATAAACAACTATACATTATTTCACAAAGCATGATTTAGTTCAGTGATCAGACATAAGGGAGAATTCACATCCAGAAGCATTTGACAGAATTTTTAGTAAATTTTGGCATTTTAGCAGTGAGTGCTGTGAGCAATAGCACTTAATGAAATTCATGATATACTTTACCGTGAAGTTGTTGTCCTGCTGAGAAAATAACACTGCTTGTTTAAAACTGGATCAGAAATCACCTTAAAACTTTTAGAGATACTGGCTATATTTTGAATTTTACAATTTTTAAAATTCTGTTTTGAAACAGGTCATTTTTATTTTCTGGAAGGGCAAAACGATGCTCTGCTTTGTGGAAACAGCTCTGATGCTGGGTAAGACTGAATTTTATCATATTATTGCACTGTGTAGAAATTAGATCCAGTTCCATAGATGGGCAGTTCGAGTGGGGCTGATTTTGAGTGACCACTTCTTTTCACATAAGAAAGCCTTTTACACTGGGTTTAGGATTTGTGTTCCTGATCAGAACTCAGTGGATTGGTCAGGTAAACTGGATGTTTGCATGATAAATGAGTAATTCAGTGTCAGTATAGCTCCTGCCTGGTTGATAACTAACAGGAAGGGCAATACCTGATGCGGAAACCTGGCAAAAACACGTTATTTTGCAGTTCTGGCTGCACATATGACTACACTAACATACAGCTGATAATATTAAAATTACTAAATAGGTAATGTCCAATTTGTCTTTGTAGGCAGTGCCCAGAAGGATATACTTGTGTGAAAGCTGGCAGAAACCCCAATTACGGGTACACAAGTTTTGACACCTTCAGCTGGGCTTTCTTGTCACTGTTTCGGCTAATGACTCAGGACTTCTGGGAAAACCTCTATCAGTTGGTGAGAATTTTTTAATGAAAATTAGACCAAATATGTTTGTATCAGTTGATTTTCTTATCTGAATTTTAACAGTATGAAAAACAGAATTTCTGTTAAAATACACTTGCTTATAAATGTATTATTATTTCCAGACTCTTCGTGCTGCTGGGAAGACATACATGATATTTTTTGTTCTGGTGATTTTTCTGGGCTCTTTCTATCTGATAAACCTGATCCTGGCTGTGGTCGCCATGGCCTATGAAGAACAGAATCAAGCAACCCTGGAAGAAGCAGAGCAGAAAGAAGCAGAATTTCAACAGATGCTGGAACAACTGAAGAAGCAACAAGAAGCAGCACAGGTATCGTTTATGGTGTAGTAATGTAGGACTGTAAGGAAGTGAGTTTACTAGAGATATTCAACTTCTGCTTTCTGAAATTGGAGCTATAAAGCACCCTGTTGGTCTTTCAATGGCAGAGCTAGCTCAGAGGTATTCTATTCTGCAAGGAAGAAGGGTATTGTGAATTATTCAGCCATCAAGAAGGAATATGCACAAGTAGGTGTAGGTTATTCACTATGTTTTTCTTGTCTAGTGTCATTAACAGAGTCTGGTAGACTTCTGCATTTAAAATTTACTCATGAAGGATGAGAGAAGTCTATGACCAACACATATCTTGAGTCAACTGATTAATAATAATTAGAAGAAAAACCTAGGGAGAGGATAGCCTATAGAAAGTGTTAAGATCTGGGACTTATGGAGTAGAAATTATGTATAGATAAATTAAAGAAAGGAAAACACTATGTCATGGTTTGCTCAGCAGCATAAATTCCTTCTGCATCATGGCAGGCAGCAGCGGTGGCAGCAGCAGCAGTAACAGCATCGGCAGAGTCCAGGGAGCCCAGTGCTGGAGGAGAAGCAGGAGGGCTCTCAGAAAGTTCCTCAGATGCATCAAAACTGAGCTCAAAAAGTGCAAAAGAGAGGAGAAATAGAAGGAAAAAAAGGAAACAGAAAGAACAGTCTGGAGGAGAGGAAAAAGATGAAGATGAATTTCACAAGTCTGAATCAGAAGACAGCATCAGAAGGAAAGGTTTCCGATTGTCCATTGAAGGCAATAGACTGACATATGAAAAGAAGTATTCTTCTCCACATCAGGTATTGCCTATAGGGTTTTTTAAGTAAAAGCATATATTTAAAGCATCATAGGCTGTTGAAAAACTACTTTAGTCTTCATAAAGTACAGTAATATGATGCTACTGCATAAACAAAGGAAATGCTGATACTTTTATTACCTTAATTAGTGTAGCTAGTGCTTGAGAAGAAGTGCTCCAGCTGCTAGACTGCCTTGTAAAAAAAACCCTCAGAATTAAATGTAACCTCATATCTCTGTTCTTCTAACAGGATTATTTAAAAATCATATTAAAATATTCTCTGATTGATTATGTAGGGTTCCTTTTAGCATGAATGTATATTACCTAGACTTGTTAAAATGCTACAGTATTTTTCTGTTATAATAGCCTCACATTTTTCTCTTGTTTCAATGATGTTTGAACCAAGGTTTGTTCACTATGGGCAAGATGCTTCATACATGAGAAAAAGTGCATATATGGACTTCCTTTTTTTCTTGGTGGGAATTACAACTAATACATACATACAACTAATCTTTATGGCAACTTTATCTGAAAGGGGAGTGTTCAGCACTGGTTTTGTCTTAAGAATGCATGAACAGTGATATTTCTATCTGCAAAATATATTTCTAATTAAACACATGCAAAAATTTCACAGCAGTATGTAACTTCTGGGTAAAATGGTTTCTCTCATTTAAGAAAATAAGAAAACCAATGCTAACCTAATAACAGTGCTAACTTTGAGGATTTCAGCTAATAATCACATATTTTGTTTTCCTGCAGTCTTTGCTGAGCATTCGTGGCTCCCTGTTTTCCCCAAGGCGCAACAGCAGAACGAGTCTTTTCAGCTTCAGAGGTCGAGCAAAGGATGTAGGATCAGAAAATGACTTTGCTGATGATGAGCACAGCACTTTTGAAGACAATGACAGCAGAAGGGATTCTCTCTTCGTGCCGCGCAGACACGGCGAGCGGCGCAACAGCAACATTAGCCAGGCCAGTAGGTCATCCAGGATGCTGGCAGTGTTTCCAGTGAATGGGAAGATGCACAGCACTGTGGATTGCAATGGGGTGGTTTCCCTGGTTGGTGGACCATCTGTTCCCACATCGCCCGTTGGACAGCTTCTGCCAGAGGTGATAATAGATAAACCAGCTACTGATGACAATGTAAGAAAGTTTTAAATAGCTCAGGCATGGTGGCCGTTCCTTACTGCACCAGCCAGTGTTTTCTACAGAATGGAACCCTTGGCAATGCTTCCTGGTTGGTCAAGCTGTGAATGCTCCTGCATCTTGTAAAATCTTGACTAAATAAAACAGCTAAGATAGGTTTGCAACCTAAGCATTTACTTACAAAGATTCCCATAACTAACAAATGCAAGTCACGGTTTCCAAGTAAAAAAATAATAACATACACATTCATAAAAATGCTATGCTTCACTGTATTACTGTGCCATACTTTCCTTTAGCTGATCTAAAGGTCCATCTAGCTATAGTAGACATATGATATTTTGATATATTATATTATAATACAATATATTGACATACAATGGAAAATAGTATACAAAAAATGTTATATAACTGGAATCAATATGATGTTGTATTACCACTATCAAAATTAGCGTTAGTAGTTAATTTTGATATTATTCTTCCTTATCAGCCTGGTTAAAAATGTAAGGAAGTTGTCAATTCCTTATTACCATTTATTTCTCATTCCTATATATTTTCCATCCATTTCTGGTGGAGTATTGCAGTATAGAGAACAAATAGTTCATTGGAAGGTCGCAGTTCAATACATACTTCCAAAAATGCAAATGTCTGTGTGAACATATGTGCAGCACATATTGCTGCCATTCTCTTAGCATGCACAAGGTAAGAGAAAATGTGTCCAAAAAATTTCTTGCTTAGAATTTGTCTACTCAGACTGCTAAAATATACTAGCATGAGGAAGCATGAGGAAGTCAGACTTTTCTTACTTGCTACAGTTTGATTAGGGGAAAAGACTGCTATGTTACAAACCCCAGAATATTCTGTCAGCAGGAGCAAGGAAAAAAATTACAGTTTGCAAAATTTTGTGCAATATTTTAAACTCAACCCTTTCCATTTGTTTAAATTTGATTAAATGTTTAAAGACTTTTCATATCTTGAAGGAAAAATATGCAAAAATTAAGTAAATAATCTCTCTCTCTATCCCGAACTGTGGGTACCTAATGCCTTTCTAAAATTATTTAAAAGGTACTAAAAAGTAATAAAAGTCTGACATGGTGAAATATGAAGTGCACGGAGCACGTGTCCAAGCTAAGACACTACTAACAGGCTGATACAGTATTTGCTTATCAGGTTGTTTCTTCAACGTGGTCTCACCTACTGTCGTTCTCTGCATAGGGCACCACGACAGAACCAGAAATGAGGAAGAGAATATCAGGTTCTTTTCACGTTTCTATGGACTTCCTGGAAGATCCAGCTTTAAGGGAAAGAGCCATGAGTATTGCTAGCATCCTCACAAACACTGTGGAAGGTGTGTGCTATGCATAACTTAGTATTTAATCCTGTTTTTCCCATGGATTTCTGAAAATTTGAGCAGAAACTTGAAAACAGACTTGAAATAGTTTGAGTACGGATAACATCCAACAAACTGACACATATTTATCAGTAAACTGAATACTCTTTATTTATTGAGGTTATTACATAACTAGGCATTAAAGTTATTACATAAGGAAGCATTTCTATCTCATTGTTTTGTCACCATCTAACTCATGTGCATGGTCCTAACTGAGTGGATGCTTATGCATAGTAATTAGAAATGTATTATTGGACACAAAAAAGCCACTGAACATTTTTTCAAACATATGCAACTATTGTTAAAATATATATACATTTTTGCAGTTATATTTATTCAGTTATTTTGTAAAGCTGTTCTAGGTGATCAAAATGGGTTTTTTTTCTTGAATTTGGAATGAAAATTTTTACTTAAAGGCTACAAATCTCAGAATAAAAATATTTACATACAAGAACAGTAGGTGGGAGAAACAAGCTGAAGTGTAATCAAGGAAAAATTAAATACATAATACAGTCTGATGCATAAATTGATGCTGATTGGCATAGTGATTGGAATACAAAGAAGTTGTGCTTGACAGTAAGCTTTGGACATAGCAAATATATTTCATAGCAATTTTTAAAGACTTTCCTTAAAAGCCCTGTGGAATGGGAGCTTAAAGGAGATTAGTCAGTACCACTACAGACTGAAAACTTGACATGTACAATTCATATTGGAATGAGGAATGTTAGAAAAATCACATAATTACATGTATAAACTTTCTTTTCCCCACAGAACTTGAAGAATCGAGACAGAAATGCCCACCATGTTGGTATAAATTTGCAAATATTTTCTTGATCTGGGACTGCAGTCCACATTGGTTGAAAGTTAAGCATATTGTCAACTTAGTGGTAATGGACCCATTTGTTGACCTGGCTATTACAATTTGCATTGTTTTAAATACACTCTTTATGGCGATGGAACATTATCCGATGACCGAGGAATTCAATAATGTACTTTCAGTTGGAAATCTGGTAAGTTTGTTGGGTTTTATGTTCATGATTTGGAAGGAAATATGCCTGCAATAACGGAAAGAAAAAGATTTAACAGCTTTTTGTATATTTATTGGCCTTCAGCTATAAGTATCAGAACATTTTTGGAACTGTCAACCCTGACTCATGTAGCTTAGGATACTGTAAAATCAATATACTGTTGTGTTCTGCAAAACCTAATTAAAAATTTAAAAATTGGCTCCAATGCTACATTAAGTAAAGTCCATCTTAAGCAGAGTTTGATTTGTGCAACTACTAAACCAGGAAACGCATTGCTTCCGTGAAAGAGACGCTATGCAAATAAACGCAGTGTTAATTTCTCCATCAATACAATACAAATCTTTAAATTATGAATATGTTTTTAATTGCTGTTTCCTGAGCAGAAACTTACAATAACTAAAAGATCACTTTAAAAGCATTTCTAGAATTTTCTCCTGCAAAAGTCTTTTTATAGGGATAAGTGGATTGTTTCTCTACTTTATGTAAAAAATATCCTGCAGTACTTTTTCTTCTCCTATTTTTTATTGTTTTTATCCTCTGATAATTAGTAAGATATATTTTCCTCAGGTTGTCAGCTGTATTTTCTCCCTTTCTGCTTCAAAAAGATAAATTATTAAAGATTTCATGAGTTAACTTTTTGTAGCTCTCATGCTTTTGAACTGACAGGTTTGATCACAGAAGTATCTGCAGCTACAGTCCTACTTTATCTCTTACTTTAAGAATTGATTTCTTATAATGTCATTTTTAATAGTCCTTGTTTTGTAATGAGAAACAAATAATTAATGTAAATAATTATAGAATTTAGGAGGGAGAATGAATAGAAAATTGTACAGCTGATTTTCATATACTTAAAATAAGGGAAATGCTGAACCTTTGTTTCTAATAAAATGTAAGATCTTGTATTGTAGCACTCCATATGTTTGTTTTCCAGCCAAGAAAATTCCATATAAATCTTGGTGCACCTCTGACTGCAAAGGCAGTGTGAGAAAACTTGTCTATAAGCACCATATTCTTCCAGTTTTAGACTCCCTGACATAAACCCCTCCTGCAACAGAGAGAACCTTGGAGGTTGCCTGGTCCAGTAGTTCCACTTTAAAGCTCTTTGCGCCATTCTGATCGTTAGGAACCTAAGTCAGCATTTCAAACTGTATCATTCCTATGTCTTTCTCAGGGGTTCCAATCTTGTATCTTAAAAATTGGTAACCTTTTCCTCTCTGGCGTTTGTATCTAGAGTGTATTTAAAGACTGTAGCCATCTATCTTGAGTATTGGTGTTCCCAGGCAGAGCAAGTCAGACTCTTCATTCCTGTCTCCTGAATATCCCACTTAGATTATTATTCTCTTTAGCTGTCCTATTTTCTTTCCAGCTTGCTGGAAAATAGGTTATCCAAAAAAAAAAAAAAAAAACGGAAAAATATCCCCAAACAGCAACAACAAACCATTTCAGAGCAGGGCTCAAGCAGTTTTTAATGGTGGCTTTAGTACATTCCTATCCCAGAAGATATTCTCCCAAGACTTAACTCAAAACTACTCAGAGTTATTAGTTTGGTGGGTCTTAAATATAATCCCTACTTCATTCAGCATAGAAACTCATGATGAGAAACCACTACCAGCAGCACTTTGTTTAAAATGCATTCTCAAATACTTTTTTATTCCTGACATTGAAGTGTTTGAGCCAACCAATTTTGCTGAACTTACTGGGCACACCCAAGCAGAAGTCACTCAGCTTCAGGAAACTGTTGTACCTTAACACATTATAAAGTATCTCAGCTCCCTATCAACTGAGATACATTATAATATACCATTTATTCATCTGTGATAAATAATCACAGCTCTGTTGAACTGAATGGCAGGTCATAGCAGGCAAAAAAGCTGCCCCCCTGTAGTCTTAGATTTGGCCTCATTTGTAATTTGTATACCAAGAAAGAGCTATACCATGTAATTTCTTGGAAAGCATTCTGGTTTATGTTCTGAAAATCAAATTTGGGACATTGTTTGTAAAGTACACGAGAAAGTCCATATCCTTAGAGAGTAGAAATTGGATTTAAAATGTTATAAAACAGAAGTTTATGTAATTCACTTAGTATAAAATTTAATTAATAGAAAAATTACCTGGTTTTCTGACACTTGTTAACGGGAAGGTGGGCATAATAAATCACTACAGTAAATGTAACTATTTTTAAGTATAGCTTTTGGATAAGACATAGCTTGAATTAAAAACCTAGACAACAACTAGATCTGGAGCATTATGTTTCACCATGAAATAACAAACTGCCCTTTGAACTCAGGTCTTCACTGGAATCTTCACAGCAGAAATGTTTCTCAAGATAATTGCAATGGATCCTTACTATTATTTCCAGGAAGGCTGGAATATTTTTGATGGTTTTATTGTAACCCTTAGCTTGGTTGAACTTGGTCTTGCAGATGTGGAAGGACTATCAGTTCTTCGATCATTCAGATTGGTAACTATACTTCAATTGTACTGACTTTTCAATGTGGCTTCATTAAAATAATTTTATTTTTGTCTTAAAAAGTTGCTTGATGCTTGCCATGATACTGATCCTGAGGACAGTTTCATTAGCCCAAGTCCTTACTAACTGTGGTGTCTTACAGTCTTCAGTGGGAATTGATACAGATCCAAACAGATAGCAGTGGGTGCACTGGGCCTATATCCAATGTATCCATTGTATATGCACACTTTAAACATCCCACTATGCAGAAATAAATTGACTCACTAGAGGTTATTATGCTCTGATTGGCATCACAGGAATAGATCTCTATACATACTAGTTGGAAAGTTGTCCAGATGATTTTAACAGGTGAACCCTAGATTTTAAGTTCAAATCAGTAGCTTCTTTGGCCTTCAGTAAAAGCTATGTTTTGAGAATATCAAATCATAATTTTACAAGTTTTTCTTGAGGGAAACTTCCATCTTCATGCTTTTAGACAAGATGATACCCTCTGAACAGTTCAACTAAAGGCATAGTTTGCATCAATATCCTTCCATAAATTAACTTTAAAATATCCTTTTGTCTTTCTGGTTCTCTTAACAATATTTTTCTTTCTTTCCAGTTACGAGTTTTCAAATTGGCAAAATCTTGGCCAACCCTAAACATGCTGATTAAAATCATTGGTAATTCCGTGGGAGCTCTGGGCAATCTGACCCTGGTGCTGGCCATCATTGTGTTCATTTTTGCTGTGGTTGGGATGCAGCTGTTTGGGAAGAACTACAAGGAATGTGTCTGCAAAATTGCAAGTGACTGTGTGCTTCCTCGCTGGCACATGCAAGATTTTTTCCACTCTTTCCTGATTGTATTCCGAGTGCTGTGTGGAGAATGGATAGAAACCATGTGGGACTGCATGCAGGTTGCTGGCCAAGCCATGTGCCTTACAGTCTTCATGATGGTCATGGTGATTGGAAACCTAGTGGTATGTAACCAAAGTGTTAACAAAAAATGATTTGGCAAGAGAGTGGTCTCGGTCCCGAAGTGAACTAAGTGCTCTGGCTCTGCTTCAACAAGGCACTTAAGCAGGTGGTTTCAAGAAATGCTTAAAGTTAAGCTTAAGAGCATTTTTGGATAGAGAACAAAATATTCTGCCACGTCAAAATCCTAAGAATGTCAGAGTGGGCACTTAAGAATGCAACTAATTTCTCTTTTGGCCCTTTGAAACTATTTTGTGATCCAAATAATTTTAGATTATGGGCTCTTTATAAACCATTTGCTGTGGAATTTTTTTGTTATTTACACCACATGATTAGTCACCTGAATAATCTAATCTTTGTTGTGTGATGGGATAAATTAAACTTTTTAATGATGCTGAGCAGCAAATTTGATAGCTCCATATTTAGATTATAAGCTATGACACCAAAATATTTATATACTGTGGGGACTTAAAGACACATTTACAGATATTAGTCAATTGTACAAATATTTTTGAATAGTGAGCAGGACCTAAGCTAAGTGAAATAAGCTTGTTTTTTATGGAGAAGAGAAAATTTTTTGTGGATATTTTTTTGTTTATGGTGAATTACTGGGATTTCAGTCTTTGATGTCACTAATAGACATGTTTTAATAAAATAAATGTTGGGTTTTTTAATGAAGTCTTGAACATTTCTTTTTAAATCTTTCTGCAGGTACTGAATCTATTTTTGGCCTTGCTCTTGAGCTCATTTAGTGCAGACAACCTTGCCGTGACAGACGATGATAATGAAATGAACAATCTGCAGATTGCTGTGGCAAGAATGCAGAAAGGCATAGATTATGTGAAGAGAAAAGTGCGTGAATTCATCCAAAAAGCTTTTGTTAAAAAGCAGAAAGCTTTAGATGAAATCAAGCCACTTGAAGATTTAAACAACAAAAATAGCTGTATTTCTAACCATACAACTGTGGAACTAAGCAAGGACCATGACTACATTAAAGATGCAAATGGAACCACCAGTGGTATAGGTACAGGCAGCAGTGTGGAAAAATACATAATTGATGAGAGTGATTACATGTCATTCATAAACAACCCAAGTCTCACTGTGACAGTGCCCATTGCTGTGGGTGAATCTGACTTTGAAAATCTAAACACAGAAGAATTTAGTAGTGAATCAGACCTGGAAGAAAGCAAAGAGGTATTTAGATATTTTTTGCATTTTTCTCTGATCTTTCGAGGGTCTTTGACATGTGGGATTTTGTTTGATTGCTTACACTTTTTTGTTTTACTTTTCATAAACCATGTATTTAATTCTTAATCATTTATTTTGACACTTCTTTATAGATGGGCATAAATGAGTGCATAAAAGACTTAATTCTTGATGAACAAACGCATGAGAAAGAGTTAAAAATTATATCCTCCAAGAGGTGATAAGAGGCCAGGTAATGGGAGACTCAACTAATGCATAAGACTATGTATGGTCCACATGGTAGGTGTAACAACTTGTAGGCGACAGTGCCCTAGCTGCAGTGTTATTCCACCAGAAATTGTTGTTGACCTTCTGTGACAAGGATCCCATGAGGAGTGTGATACATCTTGTCACTGCCTCTTGAAAAAGTAGATATAAACCAGAAGACCTATAGATAGTTTATGTAACTTCTTTAGACATTCCTTTAGACATATGAATTCTTTTATATTTTAAAATTTTCAGCTCTTCTAGACCTAGATTCCCATAAAAAGAAGTCTTAAACATAGACTCTCCCATATACTTCAAATTCACTTGGTTGTTAAAATTTAAAAGTACCAACAAATGAAAATATCTACTGTTGCTAAAGGAAGCTAAAGCAGACTATTGATATAAAGCCTTTTTGAGAACTGTAATTTTAAAAAGCCTATTAAGGCTGTAACTGTTCCATTATGTAACATTTTGTATATGGCTATTTTAGCAAATAATTTTAATTGATTCAATGACAGAATTTGCAAAACAACTATACCTTCAATTACTTATTTTGTTGCCATTTTAGTCAAATTAGAAAATTACCTTTCCAGACACTTAACAATATTAATTTTCTCACTTGAGAAACCTCAGCCTTAACCATCTAGTTTCCATTCTGGGAGCAATGCAGTTTCTTTACAGGATAGCTCATCTTTCCCCTTCTGTCCCACTGTTGTATTGCTCACAGTGTGCTTCAGGCACCAAATTTTAGGGTAGCTGAATTCTTTACCACTATCCTTTCAGTGTGTATAATAGCGCTCTAGTGCCCTCAGCAAAAACTCAGTGTTAAACTCAGTGCAATTTTTGGATCCTCCTCCAAAAAAGGAGACCTACAAAACAGCCTCTCCCCATATCGACTTATTTCAGACAATGTTGTTCCCGTTTTCTAATTAATATCTGAAACATTTATAATTCTTTTTCTGTTAAATATTACCTAAAATGTCTATAATTAATTTGACTTATGCTTATGAACCACTGTTACAATAAAGGTTCTTAAAATTTCTTTCAGTGCATTATGAACCACCCCCAGCATGAAGAATTTCAAAATAAAACATTTAAACAAAGATTCTTTAGAGGAAAACAATGACTTATCATCTACTGTCCACAGCTACCTCCATGCTGTCCAGTCCAGTCTTCCAAGCCATCACAGAGCAGACAGTCAGAGAGCCACCACCTGGCTTATGACTGACCAATGGAGAACTGATGCCGTTTACATTTAGACTCAGTTTAGGAGAGCTTAGGAAAGCTGTCTGCTGATGTGCTGCTACCTGTAGGAACAAGGGTTACCTTTTATCCCATTGAAAAATTACTATGACACTTCTGAGTTATTACTACCACTGCTTTAATAAGAGTTTTGTTGTTAGTGTTTGGGGTTTTGTTGTCCTCAACACCAAATGGCCTTCTGCCACCTAGCATTGATGAACCCAGGAGGAGGTTGTGGCAAGGTGGGGATCAGGCTCTTTTCCTGAGTAAGAAGAGACAGGATGAGGAAATGGCCTCGAGTTGCCTCTCACTAGGGGAGGTTTAGATTAGATATTGGGGAAAATTTCTCCACTGGCAGGATTGTCAAGCACTGAAATAGGCTGCCCAAGGAAGTGGTTGAATTGTCATACCTGAAGGTATTTAAATGATGCAGCAGCTGTGGACATGGTTTAGTGGTGGTCTTGGCAGTGCTGAGTTTATAGTTAGACTCAGTGCTCTATATTGCAGTTGTTTCATTATTTTGTTTAGCTATACATATTTAAATATATTTCCATCACAATTTTCCCAAGTTTTAGCCACAGTACCAAACAGATAGATTGCAACCAGGTTCCAGCTGCATGTGTTGCAACAGGTTTTGGATTTATAGGATGAGAATAAGCTTAAGTGCATTCTTTTTTTTTTTTTTTTTTAATTTGGTTTCCAACTTATGCTTCTCTCTTTATGCTCATCTTGTTGTTGAATACTTGTTGATAAAACGCAATCTGATTTTTTTACGGACTTAAACTACCTCATCCTTATTGTATGCAGGTTCTGCTTCACTCTGAGCTAGACTTTCAGCAATTTTAATATGGATTGACTAACCTCTGATGTATTGCCTCCTCTGCTTTTTTTCCTCGTTCCTCTGAGCTCCCACCTCATTTATGTAGTTATTTTTAGACTCTTACCTGATTTTCAGTAGACACTACAAATTCCTGTATATTTGTTTAAACTTCATTATTTCTATATAGGTCAAGAGATCATTACAATTTATGGCTTGTTGTGGTCATAAATCTTCTCAGATTTAGCATCATTACCCACATTTTTCAGTTTAATGCACAATTTTATTTGAAGTCTGATCAGTTACTGATACACCTTCTGTTTAATAGAGTCCTACAGTGCAGGAGGAAAACCAGACTGTATAAATTTCTCAGATTTTTATCAACAATTTACTTAGGTATTTACCTATTCAAGAATCTAATAATATTCACCTTAAAATTTTTTACTATGCATTTGTGATGCTTCTTTCCTTTACAGAAGTTAAATTCATCTAGTTCATCTGAAGGCAGCACAGTTGATATTGGACTTCCTGCAGAAGAACAACCAGAAGCTGAACCTGAAGAAGCCCAGGAGCCAGAGGCCTGTTTCACAGAAGGTATTTGGAAGAAAAACACTATTAATAATTATTAATAGAATTACAGAATCATTTGCTGTGTCAGTTAAGTATTAAGATTTATGAATCATATTGCCCTTTTGTTAATGTTTAAGCTTAGCTTATTGGCAGTAGTACTTTTAGTCCATAATATATTATATGGACACTGATACCACAATTATACTATGTATTGGATAAACAGCTAAGGAAACTTTTTATTGGAAATGTATCTCTATTTTTAAAATAAGAAAAATACAGTATAGGAAGTTTTATTTTAGTATGTTACTGTACTTTCAGAGTATAGTTACAGATAACAAACACACTATTTAAAAATATTCTTCACAGATATGTAAGTGCTTTATAAAGTATACATTACTAAAACAGCTGTTTAGTGATAAAAACTGCACCTAGATGGTCTTGTGCAAAATGAATCTTCTACAAATTGGCAAAAGGAGAAGGAAGAGCCTTATGTGCCACCTGGGGCAAGAACAGTCTCACCTGGTGTACTCCTTCATCTTTCATTCTTCCTTTTGTTGGCCCACGATTCAATAAAACCACAATCTGGTCACAAATGTTTTTCTAATGGCATTTCCTTGGGAGAAACCTTATGGATGTGTGCACGTGAAGGAGGTGGGGAAAGAAATATTTTTTTAAACAGTAATATAAGGATACAAATGCCATTTTTGGTATCTGTAAGCAAAAGTTAGATTTAGGCACTGGAGAATAAATGCTATTGTCAGGTTGGATTACTTCTGGACATGGTAACAGATTGTTCTTTAGAAATTTACATTGACCTTGTAAGAGTTAGTACTGCAATAGTCTAGGATTTGTCACAGAAAATGCCATTATTTATTACTAGTATTTTTCTACATGAAAGTCAGCAGCTAAATCATAAAAGTTTAAATAAATTAGGAGCACAAGTTAGAGAAATTAGCTGGTACTGAAAAGTCCAGAAATCAGATAAGAGGCTTAGATTTCTTTCATGTAATGAATGCAACATTGTCTGAATTGAGTATCCTGAACAGAAGAAGGTACAGTTTAACATAATTTGCCCATATCTTACTACATAAACCTACCTGATGTTTGGATGAGTGTATATTTTAGCTCTTGCTTCGTATTCTGTAATTTGGCTTCAGGTTTGATGGACTTTTATCTTTTTGTGTGCACTGTATTGAGCACTTGCTTCTTGATAAATGAGGAATACATTCGTCTCACTTGTTCACTTAACTGTAAATTCCAATTATCTCACTGTTATTTTTTTTTCTTTGAAGAAAAAGGTTATCTAGGTGAAAATCTATTGGGTTTTTACTAAATAGCACGGAAAAATAGCATTGTATCATTGACAGAATGCATAACCAAAATTAATGCAACTCAACAAATTCTCTTCCTTTTTTCCTCCTCTCATTACACACACTGTTCTAAAGGTTGTGTAAGAAGGTTCAAGTGCTGTCAAGTAAGTATAGAAGAAGGGAGAGGAAAACAGTGGTGGAACCTTAGAAAAACCTGCTTCAGGATTGTTGAACACAACTGGTTTGAGACTTTCATTGTCTTTATGATTCTCCTCAGTAGTGGAGCTCTGGTAAGTAAAACATGAAGAGAATGTTTCCATGTCGTCAGAAAACTCTTTAGAATTGTCTCTTCTAACACTGTTTTAACTTAACACAATTCCATATCTTCAAATGATAGGACTAAATTTTATTTGGGCCTCGGGAAAAATAGCAGAAATAGTCTCTTCTCTACAATATGTGGAAAAAAGAACAGACATAAGTAATTAGAGAGAGCCTAATTCCACAACTGGGAGTGGCAGTGATATGGCTCAGGCAGAGAGGAGCAACATGCGAAGAAGAGAACATACTAAACTTTCTTATTTGAGTGTGCTCTCTCCTTTCACTGCTGTTCACTGATATAGCTCAGGGGAAAGGACTGGCACTGTTGAAGTGTTTGGTACTATAATGGCATAACAGTTCAAAACACCTTGCAAGGACCAGGGCTGGCTCATGTAGTCCCACAAATGCCATGTGCTAAAACAGCAAAACAAGCTAAGAGTGTGGGTGTTTTTTGATTCCTTTCTAAGAATAAAAATTTATTATTTAGACTTAAAATTCAGCTTCTGCTGACTCATACTCATGTAGACTGAAGGGACATCTGCAAAAAACATGAATCTGCTCTAACAAGTATGCAAGGGCAGAATAAAGGCAAGACAACCATAACAATAGCAATAACAAATCTATACCAATAAGTGAAATAAAACCCTAACAATAAAATATGTTTTTTCAAAAAATATAAATAATGATTTGTAGATGAATTTTTAAATTAAAGTGAGCCTGTATATACACACTGAGCTGAAGTTTCTTAGGCAAACTACTTGCTGTAAGATAATGCAAAGTCTATCTAGCATCTACCCTGATAGATTTAATTACCTTTTGGCTAATTACTTAACTTCCTACAAAATAAAAAACTGGTGTTTCAAAATTATATTATAAGCTCATTAGACGTCTCCCAACACTTAAAAATACTGTTAATACTGTTAGCAGTTTATGATAATACCTATCATTAGTTTCAGCTACATCTTTAAGAATTACTCTGCTTTCGTTTGGTCTAATATCAACACAACCATCAGAAAAACTTTTATGTAATACCATGTGTCACCTTCCCTGTCATTTAAATTCCTTTAAATAACAAAAAAGATCAAGTTTATGCTACTGAATTTTGGTTCATACAACTCAGTGGAGAAAATCTTCAGTGACAAGAACTTAAATGAGAAAAGTAATGGAAGGAGATCTGAAAAAGGTGAATTTCTATTACTATATTTAGAGGAAGTTTGAGACAAGATCCCACGGTGTTAGTACCTTGCTTGTGAGCCTAAGGTGTGTCATTCAGAGAACCTTTATTTTGTGAAAACTTTTCAAAGACCATGGATTAGCCCAAGCCTCTGGAGATGTGAGACTCTGCTCTCCCTTTGAAGTCTTCAGTGACAGTGAAAAGGGCTCTTTGTACCTACCAGCACCGTATCCCATATTCCCCCCAGGCCATGCTCCAGACGAATCTCAGTGTCATCACCGCCAGGAAATGTGGCACAGGGCAGGATGAGAGCTGCCAGCACAGCCCTCCCCGGGGCTCTCAGGCAGGGAGCAGACACATTTCCTGCTGTCAGGGGCACTGCCTGTTCAGCCTCTGGCACCACCACACCTGTACAAATGGAATGACATGTCCTCACTTCCCAACTTTCAGTGAATACATGAGTGTCAGGTATCATAGTGCCTGATGCAAGTTGCCAGAATTACACAGATCTTAGCTTGATGTCCAGTATACAAACCCTCATCGTATGAAATGACAGATGTCGAGTGGTTCAAAAGCAGGCTGAGTAAAAATGACTGTTAGTATCAAAAAATATCCAAATCTTTGCAAGCTAGCAGATCATTCCAGTTCTTTCAGCCTGATACAATCAGTCTCAATAAGAAATAACAGCCTAATTGAAATTTAAAAGCAATTACAGGGGGAAAAAAATAAAGAATTTATGAAAAGCAGGAGCAATTTTATTTTCAATTGCCTAAAAATGAGAACACAAAAAGTATAAATAACACAGCAAGGAGGTCAAAAATTTTATGTATCTCATAAAATGTGACTAATAAAGCAGGTAATTGATTGAGGTAAATATTTTTTTTAAGAAAGGAAGAACTTATTTAAAGATTTATAACTTAAAATATTCAGGAAGCCAGAGGACTTAAAAACAAAAGGTAGATTGTATTGTCATTGTCCTGCAAATTTTACAGCTATAGCCACAGATTTTGCAGTTGGATCTACCCACATACAAGCCAAATTATCTCAGTAGATTTCAGTTCAGGCACAACACTTGGCAGAATCAATTCTATTTGTCACTATGGAATATGATCTCAGAAGAATAATTCACTATCAGCAGTAAATAAATACATTTTAAAATATCTCTGACCAGTGGAGTGGTTGCTGTGTAATATCTGCTTCTTCCTCCTGTGAGCTGGAAAATATATTTCCGTAGGGAAAAAGCCAAGTACATACTGAGTTATCAGAAAAGGAAACATTAGCTAGAAATGACATACCCTTGCCTTTTCTTGAAGATTATTTCCTTTTTTTGTTGCCTTTTTTGGTTTGTTGTGTTACAACCTGAAGTATGTGTAGTAACAAAAAATAACGTATCTTTCAATGTTTATTCTCACAGGCTTTTGAAGACATATATATTGAACAACGTAAAACTATCAAGACCATGCTGGAATATGCTGACAAGGTCTTCACTTACATCTTCATTCTGGAAATGCTGCTGAAGTGGGTGGCCTATGGTTACCAAACATATTTTACTAATGCCTGGTGCTGGCTGGACTTCCTGATTGTTGATGTATGTAGTGCATTTCCTAGGTCACACTTTTATATTTATCTGATAATTTTTAAAGTTACTTTCTCTGCGGCCATAATATCATATTAATATCATATTAATGCCAACTAGTTTAGTTTGCAATTTGAAAAGTAAGGTAGCTGGAAAAATTCCATGTTTCTCTGTCTTTCACTTTATGCTTGCAGCTCTGCCTTGCAATGTTAAGAGAGACTGGAAGCTCTCCTGCTGAACAGAAGGACCAGGCATGGTAGCCCCCAGGCAGTTAGGGGGTTTATCCCAACACTGCTGTTGAAAGAGGTCCTGCTGCCCTGCATTCTGGCCTGGGCTGCTCGCTCCCACCCTCAGACCTGTCATTCCTCCTGCTGTGGTCTAGGTTGAATCCAGGATTTAGATGAGTGTCTGATCCACCAGGTATCAGAAAACCATCTGAATCCAAACTCCTCTGGCAAGAAAATGAACATCATGTGCACAAATTTCAGCATATGGATAAATTAGGGCTCCACAAGGAAAGCAAGATACATCTCTAGCACTAGTAGTGTGGTTTAATTAGTATTGAAGTCCAATAAATACTACTGAGCTTGCAGTCTTCACAGGCATGTTTGAAATTCTTGCTGCCAGGGTTATCTCATAGTTCTAGCTCTATGGTACTGTGCTATGAAATAGGAGAGAACATTTCTTGATGCATTGATAATTATGGAGCATTTAAGAATATCCTAAGTATTCCCCCTGGGAAAAAAAAAAAAAACCCAGTGTGCAGGAATGCATGCTGTTTCTGCAGTTCATAAATTTCTGTGGGTGAACCTCAAATACTGTGTTTTACAGAGTTACAAAACCAGAATCAGTCACTATATTTTCAAGACAGTAATTTCTGGTAAAACATATACAAAACCCAAGTATTAAACAAGCTCAGTTTTAAAGTTAAGATTCTTTTTGTCCTGGTTTCGATGACTTAGGAATGTAGACTGAATAGACAAAATGAGAACTTCATAAGAATTTATTGTCCCAAAGTATTGCCAAAAAATCCAGCACTTTCTCAATGTGTTCCCATCTTACAAGGGCTAATCAGAGCATCGGAGCAATTAATTTTCTTCAGGTGTTTTGTTTGTTTGCTTGTTTGTTTAAAAATGGGTGTTTAAAACATTTTTGATTTGTGTACATTGTGGTTTAAATATATCTAGGATTCAACTTCACATATACAGCTACAGATAACCATGTTTCATAGAAACATGGGTACAGAGACAGTATCCTCTCTCAGAAAACACTTTGCTTTTTAGTATTGAAATTCTCAAAATGGGTACTTAAGTGGCACCTACAACAAAAAATCTTGAACAAGCATGCAAGCAGAAGCCACTGTTCATTTTCTAAACTAATTTTCTCTAATATTTGACCTTATTTAAATCATAATATCCCAAAAAGCCATCTTGTGAATGTGAAAATGTGAATACGTCATTATGTGAAGGTATAGTATATATTCAAGTATCTGAATTAGTTCATGATAAATGCTGGATTTACGCATGTGGACATTTTCTTTAATTTTCCTTTAGATTATGACAGCATGAAAGTTTTCAGTAATAAAATGAATGTGCTGGAAAGAGAAATTTAGATTTCAAAAGAACCAAGTTTTGTGGTTGCTATAGCTGCTGAAAAGTTCAGAAAAGCTATTAACTTTTAAAAGCTAAAAATTTCACATATATCGAACACTTGTTTTTAAATATGAGCCATCCTAGAATTCCTTTTACCTGGTACATTGTTCTTTATGTACATGAGAAAGTGTACATGAGAGCATCATGCTGTTTTTGGCCCAATAAATAATTAAGGTATAAGAACAGCACGATGAGGGAACATTTAGGGGAAATGGGAAACAAACAGAACATAATATTTTGGACAAGAGCCACAGCAAATGTGGAGAATGTGGTATTTTGCACTGAGGTGATACTGAGACATGGAATATTTAAAGGCCTGTCAAATTCTTCCACCTATGAAACTGTTCTTCTAAGGTCTTAGAAACAGCATAGTCCAGGTTAATGTCAGCTTGTAAAGCACATAATTTCAGCAGTCAGGCTAAAGGATTAGTCAGTATAACTGCCTATAGAAAAATTAATCCTTTTTGCCAATTTTTTTACCAGTTTTCAGAGTAGCAATGTTGTTCTGTGACACACGTGTAGTTCAACGCAAACTTCAATCACTTTCCTTTCAGTTGTGAGCAATAAAATGACATTATCAACCACAATTATTGATCCCAACAGTATTGTAAAACAAAGAAAAAATAAGACCAATACCTGCATTGGAAAAAAGGAAAGATTAATTTAATTCAGTTTTTGTGGTTTTAAATGTCCTCAGATCAGTAGCAAAGGATGAAATTCAGAAGTACTAATGTTTCCAGATATTAGTTATCTTATGATGTTTTTGTTTGTTTGTTTACATATTCTTCTTTCATATTGCTTCATTCTTCTTTTTTTTTTTTTTACTTGAAAGACTCCCTATTCCTGAAGAAAGTGATCCAAAATTAGAATCTTCTAACGAAGTGTATATCTCACACCTATGGTATGTAACGAAGAATGTACAATATAATAATTTTTACTTTCCTGTTTTCATATAGGTCTCTTTGGTTAGCTTAACAGCAAATGCATTGGGTTACTCTGAACTTGGTGCCATTAAGTCCCTTAGGACACTAAGAGCTTTGAGACCTCTAAGAGCTTTGTCACGATTTGAAGGCATGAGGGTAAGACAATGTGAAAGTGTCTGAAACTATGCATGCATAGAAAGAATACATGCATGCACAAGAAGGAATGACAAGTCCATGCAGAAAGGCTGCATTATCTTTTTATCGCATATCTTTTACTAACAGATAAGCAAAAAGCTTCATCCATTCACCCAAATCCATATGCAGTATCACATAGAACTTTCATTAAGGTTACTTTACTTTCTAGCCAATCTCAGGAGTTTTTCATATGAGTCTTTGAAATTGCCAACTATGAACTCACTTAACAGTCTTAATAATAAATAAAATGTAACAAAATTGTATTAATTTCTTTACTGATAAACATATAACAATATTTATACAGGAATCAAATTTAGCATTAGTTAACAAAGATATTTTCTCCTAGAAATTGAACTCCTTCATTTTTCTTTATATTTTATAAACCCCCTTTAATCTAACCTCACTGAATTTCATTAGATGATACTACAGATATATTCAGATCTGCTAGTGGTTTAAATCTATTTCTGAGTTTGGCTGACTTAAAAAGCAAATCAAGTTATTTGATTCCTCTATGAAGTTATTCTATTTGTAAGGTAAATGCTTCTTTTATTTCAACTAATCTCTAGTCAATATTCAATACAATGTATATAAGGTTATTTCTTGCTACTCTGAGTAATTTAGAGGTCCTGCTTACTATCCATCTCACTCAAGAAGGCATTTTGACTTATTTTTTTCATTTGTTTATACCTTCTTTTCCTTGAAGCCACTGAATACAAACTAACTCTATATGCATGTCAATGAAATATGCTTTAAGAGAATGCTTTTTCCAGTGTCATGGAAACATAAGAGGAAACAATGCAAAATCTTTTGAAAAAATCCAAGATTTATGAAGTCAAACTGAGGCTTTGAATTCTTTTCCTGAAATTGTATTCAGCAGACTACTTATCTCCACTTCAGAATGCAACAGAAATTACATTGCTAACCAATTTTTACTGAATTAATAAATTTCAGCTTCATGCAGCAAATTGACTTTTAACATTTTTCTCCTTATATGAAACTCATGAAGTGATATGCAGCAGGGTAAGAGCTGGTCAAGTACTACAGAATATGCAACTATTTAATTTAGCCATTTTCTCTTTGTCTTTCTTTGTACATACTCTTCATGAACATTCAGATAAATGTATGTGGTTTTGTGCAGAGGACTGTTGGGAAACTGCTGTCAGCTTTACGTTTTTAATGATGTTCTAGTCAGCTGCAGGAGGACTGGAAGACCAGTACAGATATTATGCAAGGAGGAAAAAAATGCAGCTCTTAAAATGATATAGGAAGAAAAGGTCTTTTCTAGAAAAATGTCAAAATTGATTGTAAAATGTTTTATTCAATTTTTCTGTATCTTTACATGATTGCCTTAGTAAAGTTTCCAGTTACAAGATTTAGGATATTCATGCGTAAAGAAGCTGTTGTTAAAGTACCTGTTATTTGAAATCTATTTACTGCTTTCCCCTATTGCTTGCTGAATTACAATGAAACTCTGCCAGAAACCCAATCATATGATAGAATTTCAGCTACAAAACATGAATAATTCATGAGCAATTTACTGGTTAGGAATCATAGACAAGCTTGGAAAAGCAAATAGGATTGAGCTCTATCCTCCAATATTAATGATAGTCAATGAAGTAGCCAATTCCAGTCACTTAGCAGATTTGACTGGCCAAATATACAGAGGCCTTAGAGTTACTAATCGCACTTCTGAAATAGTGGGGTTTTTCCAAAGCACTTGGAAAGTATTCAAAACAGCTCACTGACAGTTGTTGGCATTACTTTATGAATGACTCACAAACAGTAAAAAGATTCAAATAATAAATAATTGACCAGCTCATAAGACTATAGTCAAATTGAAATCTTCTCAGAAATTGAGTTCAATTCATAAGAATTCATAAAAAGAGATTCTTTTTCCCTGTCTGCAGAAAGTAAAAATAAAGCAGCCCTCTTGGCTTTCTTCTATTGCCCAAACCTACACTGAGCTGTGACACAACAGAGTTTTTATTCAGCATGTATTTAAATTTTAATATTTACCCATGTTCAGAATCATGCAAATTTGGCACCAAAAATGTAAAATATCTTAAGTATTCCACAAGAGGCTGTAGATATAAAAAGCCCTGTATCATTTTGTAAAACAATTTGCCAAGTACTCATCTAGTTTAATTGAATCAAAGTTTTTCTTAGATAAGTTTTTAGTTCTGGTGAATTGGAAGAATGCAGCATTTTACACAGTCAGTACATACTAACGACTATTCTGTTATGCCTAAATAGGAAACACACTTCAGATTTTAAGTTACATTCTTAGAAGTCTTCAGTTGTACTCTTTAGTTACAAGTTAATTTTATAATTATGCGGTTTCATATTTCTATTTCCAAAGTGAATATAATATATAGGAATCCCTTGCACCAAAATAGGGTTCAAGTGATCCACAGCCTGTGCTTGCCCTAAGCACAGAAGTGGATTTTGCCATATTAAAGGCATTGAGAATATCTGCTAGTGTACTGAATTCTGAGAAATTTTAATGCTTTCGATATTGAATCTCAAAACCAACTCCACCCAGATGCTGGAAGGCAAAGTAAAGGATTGCTTTAATTTAATTTAAATTTCTGTCTTAGGGTTTATATTCTCATCTCAACTAGTGTATGTACTAAGCAGAAGTAGCTGCAAACTGAGATTTGAATATACCCATTGCTTTTTGTTTAGCTTTTTAGTACTTGCAGTATAATGCTTTTGCGCTAGTCTGAATTGGTATGCTACTTGAAAATGTAGAATACTGAGTACATTTGCTTTGCTGAGTTAGAGAATTAAGTGACAATAAAGCATGCATTTGTGTCTAACTTCACAAAATAAAGCATGTCATGCCGTGCTTGATTTATTAGAGAAATAGTAGAAGGCAGCAAACAATCTGAAATCCACTTGCACTTTCAGTTTTGCATGCCTTATGCATATTTCTGGCTGATGGCTTTAAACATTTACTGTATTTCAAATTTCCAGTCCAATTTCATAACTTTTAAAACTAAATTAGAGCATTTGATGTCTTAAATTGCCTCTAAAATTCAAAGGCTATTCCTTAGATTCCCTTACCAGGAAAGTGGCAATGAGGCATTTTCAAGAGTACTCAAAACTTCATTAGTATGAAAGAAACATTTCTCATATAATTGAGTTATAAAACATAGCATCAAGTGTCTGTCATTACAGATTCACAGCTAATAACAGGCTACATATTTCTATTTCATATAGGATACATTTCAGCTTGGATGGGGTGGACCACTGGTTCCTCCCCTTATCTGTGTTGTGGGTACGGTATTTCCCCCTTTTCTACTCTTAATGAGTGCAGCCTGTCTAATCACTGCATTGTATATTAAAGGCTAGCAGGACAGACAATCTCATTTACAAATCCCAGTACCAGTAAAAGTAGATTCTGTATATTCACCCTCCACTGCTTCTCCGTTGCTTTAAATCTTTGGAAATAATTCTTCAAAATTTTGATGTTAAAGAAAAAAAATACGAAAATGAGCAAATGAGTATTTTTATTTAGAGTTTCTGGAATTATTTTTGCAGGAGAAAGGTACCTCAGCTATTTTAAGATTGTTAGTTGCTTTTTAAACTGAGATAAAAATTGGCTTTCTTTAAAAATTTGAATCTGGATTTTATATTGTTTTGGAAAGATCCATGCTGTACCCTGTTACTCAATTTATAACCAATGTGTTCAAAATAACCTGAAGAAAGTTTTGAACATTACTGTTAATACATTAAACACACTCCAAAATACTGTGATCTGAATAGTCACAACTATAGATATTTATATAATTGCAGTTTAAATTTTTTGAGTAATTCAAAACACCCTGTATGTTACATTGAGGAAATCACTGGAAGTGTATTGGAATGATTATAACATATAAAATCCCTTTTGTAATCTGAATTCAGTTTTCTTTGGCCTGTGTTGGAAACTAGTTTTCATAATTTTTTTTATAAAATGCCAGTAAGAGTATTATCTTTCTTGGGGTTTAAAAATGTCCTGCAGGAGACATGTCAGTGATATAAAAACTTTGATTCACAAGAATTGTTAGCAAAATCCACTTCTTAGAACTACAACCCTGGCAAGCACAAACTGCAGGAGGGTATTACTAGTACAGGGGTTTTTATAGCTTCAGTGTAAATGATGTATCAGTATCAACCATGTTCAATGTCAATTTAGCATCTTATCTCACAGTTAAGGATTATGTATTCATTCTCAGGAAAGTGATTATTTTCTGCAAATTTCTCTTAAAAATAGAGGAATATATTTTGTAGATCTAAACATCATGCACTCGGAAGGATTTTTTGAGGACTGTGATCTCATGTTACCTTTGAGTTTTAAGGAAAGCCTATTAGATGTTTTGTGTCTCCTGAAAGGCAATTCAAAAATCTATAAACTTCAAAGTCTCTCTAGATAGATGTTCTGTGAATCATACAGGAAACATCTTAGTATCTTTTAGACTGTAATTCTACAACAAGAAGAGAACTTCTGAAGAGTTACCTTACATAACTGAAACAGATACAATTTTTTTCCAGTTTTGTGTTTGTTGTATCTTACAGAAAAGCCTTACTGTTAGGATCAAAATTTAAAGAAATTTAAATAGGATACATGTGGCTTGCATTTTAATTGAAAATGTTACAGGGCATGAAAAAGTCGATCACATTTCATTAATGCAACAAGATGGGCAAGAAGTTGGAGGTTTTTTGCTGCATCCAGTGAAATACAAAGATACTATTCCCACATCAAGTAACTGCTCTTTCATGCTCATGTCTCTTTACAATATTTACCAGGTCTTCTACAACAAATGGAGCACTGTGATTTATTGCTTGGCATATAATTATTTTATTTTATAATACATTATGTAAAATTATGTCTTTTCTTCTATATTGTCTTCAAAAGTACTTTTTACATACTTGATTTCTGGTGAGAAACAGAATCAGACTGCTCCAGAACTTCATCTGTTAAATCCAACAGTGTAGCTTGCTTTTAATACACGGTTATGTGAATAACAAATGCTTGTGTTGCTACTTTAAACAAGTTAGATTTTCTTATTAAAGCTAGAACAGAACCACAGAATCACCTGGTTGAACCTCTCTGCTCACAATTGTGGCGAGACGTAAACTCGCCACAAAATAGTAGGAAATTTCTCCAGACCCAAGTGTTATAAAAAAGAGTTTGTGCATTGTTTGAGAAAGTATTTTGGTTTCTTTGCAGACAAAATTCACCATCAAAAGCATTCTCCAGTCAGATGCACTTGTACAGTAACAGAAAAGTAGAAAATGCAGCAATTGTCTTGTTCAGGGAGGGATTTTCTTATCCTCTGAGACCTCTTATCTCTTACTTCAGCTTTATTTGTTCATTACTGTTCAAATTAATATTTACTTGTAACACCTTGACAGGTCTCTCTGGTTCTTTCCACCTGTCTGCCTTTGCATACTCTAAGTCCAACTTTTATACAGTCACTGCTTTAAATGATACTTTTCTAATAATCTTCACTGTATATTCCCAATACAGTCTTCCTTTTACTCAAAAAATTGAAGACATTGTCATAAATAATTTTTTTCAATTGGCTCACACGAGGTGCTTCTCATGCCTAACACTGACTAAATGCATTCATTTTTTCTTTCTGGAAACAACCTTTTTTGCTTTTTAAAAAAATGATTTAAATAATAGTGTAGTCCCACAATCTTAATTTACTTCTACAAACTTTTGGTTTACTAATTTTTTACTGATCATGACTTAAAGATAAATATTAGTTTGCTAAAATAAGGGAGGTTTTATTTTTTCCAAAAAAGATATGTTATATTTTCTTATAACCTTTTTAAACATTTTTGTAAATGTTATTTAATTATGATCTTATATAATTCTAGATCATGTAATTAAAAATAAAATAGATATATGTACGCACATAGAATTAAGGCAAACTGTAGCAAAAGTGGAAACTAGTTTTTTTACTATATACCTATTAATGGCAAAATCCATTAATTACCTGTAATTTGGGTTGTAAGATAGGTAAGAGACAAAGCCAAACTCTTCTCAGATGTGCAAAATGGCAACAAGACAACAGCTTTAAGTTGGGTTAAGGGAAATTCTTATTTGATAGGGTTTTAGAAATGTTTGTGGTTTAATTGTTTTTAATTTGGATGAACATGTTTGATTTTCATTTTGGTTGGGGCTTTTGTTTGGGTTGCGATTTTTTTCTTTTTTCTTTTTTCTTTTTTCTTTTTTCTTTTTTCTTTTTTCTTTTTTNNTTTTTCTTTTTTCTTTTTTCTTTTTTCTTTTTTCTTTTTTCTTTTTTTCTTTTTTCTTTTTTCTTTTTTTCTTTTTTTTTCCGATAAATACTGAACAATAGAATGGAGTTAATGGATTATAGATCAGACAACCACATCAACATGGTGCATGGTGTACCACTCTGATTTCCATTTGTGGGACAAACTTACGAAAATTAGTTTCTTTCAAGAAATCCATTAAGATAAAATAGGAATAATTAATTGAAAATGAGAAAGTTTTAATTACTTAGATTATTCTACATTTTTAGGTTCCTGGAATCTAAAAATTCGCGTAGTTCCTCCCTAACCATTATTTGGATCATGTCAAGTAGCTTGCCCTTTGTCTCACAGATATACCTAATTTTCATTCACTGTTGCCTCTACAGCCAGTTCATAGCTAATCATCAAGCACATGCAGTATGCTTCTTCCCAGGGTACCATTCCAAGCTATTCAATGACGAAATTTGTAGTTTTAAGGTAAAAGAATGATTGCAATCTCTCTGTCTCAATTCCTTCTCTTTCTTCCTTTTTATTCTTTCCTCATCTGCTAGACTGCAATATCACATATGTTTATTACCTGACATAAACATTGATAAAATGGGATAAATTTTAATTATTATCTGTGAATAAAGTTCCCATCTACAGTAGAGCTGTGGCAATGTATATATAGTTTATCCTTTCAATATGAAGAACTTTAATCCTTAGATAGCCATTGTGCGAACCGACAGGTAACCAGGGTGACCAGCAAAGCACAGCTCAAATGCAAAGAGTAAATTTGTTTCATTACCTTGCTAACAATGCTGGGAGGCAGAGACACATGGGGACACAGGCTCCCTCAGGGTCACTTCATCCTCACGGGGACAGCAGGGCCCGCAGCCTGCCCCAATATATGAAAGGGCTTCGTGCATGTGCAGCTTATCCCAAGGCTGGGCTTTTATGATCGCTCTCTGTCTCCCAGCAGGAGGTTCAAGCATGTCTGTGAGAGGGCATTATGCCTGCACAGGAATTCTACTTCTCAAAACAGGCAGAGGATAAACAACACTAGGCATAATAAATGCAGTTTTCCCACACTGACATGCTTAGCATTCCCAGCTGCAAGTTCACTTTTAGAGAAACTATTCCCTCCTCACCAAATATTCCAGTTTTAAGCTTTGCATCCCAAGAGCCATCTTCAATCCAACTCCATGTATGCACTCAGAAGAGACAGGATGTGGGAATATTTTTCCTGTACTGCATCACCAGTTATCTTCCTTCATGGGCACCTCCAAACCTCACACTAAGCAACTATGGCCAAGATCCCAGAGCCTCTACTGAGGATCACTCTGAATCCACTGGGCCATGTTTTTATTCTGTCTGCTGGCCCTCAGGTCCACTACCTCCATTACTTTTGTGACAAACGTTTTCAACTGACTTAGCTGCTCCTAAATTAGGCCCCATAACCACTTCCTCCAATCCCACTGACTTTCTGCTGTGTTATGACTTGGAGAAGAGGCTCCTCTAACTTCAGAGAAAGGCAGTTTCCATCAGTTTAACAGCACCAGGGAGTACAGAAAGCCATTATTACAGCATCAGATAGTTAATCTTTTTGATTAAGGGGTGGGCTTTCTTCAAGGTCTGCCTCAGATGCTCTTTTGATCGCCTGCCTGGGATAGTTACTGTATGTTTACATACAGTTACTATGTCCTTTCCTCCCTTGCCTCAACTCTTCCACAGTTTGAGAATATACTTGTCTGTTACTTGATACTTGGTCAAGTCAGCGTGGTTTCAGAGTCTTCTAGACTTCCTTGTGTGTTGTCCTCCAGGTCCTTCTCTATGAACACGTGGTAAATGCAGCTCCCATTGTCTCCCATTGTCACCTGTGCCTACATCTGTGTCCATTCATGGCATACCTCCTGCCATTCCAGCACTCTTACCTATGTGCTGCACCAAGAATATAAACCAGTATCTACTTGCTCACTTCTCCATCTTTCAATGCAAAGGTTCTCTCTGGCAGCTCTTTGGGAACTTTTCCTATTTAAGCAGAAAATTGCAAAGTTGATACCTGCCAAGTGGAGGCAAATGAAGTACTTTTTAATTTTGAATAGAAAAAATGTTCCACACATGGTCCTATAATCTCCCTTTCCATCCCAAAGATGGTAACTTCCTCCTCATTTGCACCAGGAACAGAGTTTGGAACTTCTTCACAGACCCAGCAAAAGTTATGAGAAAAGTTGATAAGTACTACTAAAGATTTTTCCTTGTTTGTTTACAGATTTAAGGAGACCCTGATATATTTATTACTCAGCTGTGATGTAGAAATCCTTGGAAAGTGTGTGGCAGCTGAGGTGCCAGGATGCATGAAAAATACTTTCCTCTGGCAACTAAAATACCTTTAGATCTCACTACATGTTCAGCTATGTCTCCCACAGCAGGGCTTAATCTAGTAAAGTTTCCTTATATTCTGTTCATAGAGCAAGGGTATGCTGGTGTTTTGTACAATCCTCATTCTACACCTATGAACAGATCTGACAGCAAAACTGATTTTTTTTGTCCAGTTTTTGCTGTTTTTTTTGGAGAGTTTTTCAAAAGAAAATACAAACAAGAACCATGAAAAACATCTGGATTATTAATTTATCTTGACATAAAGTCATATTGGCCAGAAGATAGGACATACAATTAGTATTGCATTCATTATTTTATCTTATATATAAATCTGATATTGGAAGATAAATATTACAGAAATTTAAACATGAAAAATTGTGTATATATATATGTGAAATACTGCTTTCTTCTAGAGGAGATATGGTTTCTCACAATGATTTTTTTCCCCCGGATGAATGTTGACTGAAATGTAAAACAGTCTAGAGCTCCTTTGTCTTTTTAGGCATCAAGTGTCACTTCTCACTTGTTCTTATTGCTGTTCCACCTACCTGAAGCTATAGGAAGGTGAACAAGCAGAATCAACTTGGGCTTTTGCAGCTTTGCTCACTGGAGTCAGCCTGACCAGCAACATCCCAGCCTTGAGGAAATGCATAGGTAATTTATAAAACCAAACAAACAACCATGCAAACATCTTTTTCCAATTTACTGGCATTATATTCTGTATCAAGAAATAACAGCAAATAGGCCCACGAGAACAGCACCTTTTAAAATAAAAAATGCATTTTGAATCATGTATATCTGATCTAGATTTAAAGAGCAAGCAAAAATAAGAGCTGTAGTTGCCAACATTCTTTTAACCTTCTACAGACTCTTTCCAACAAGATGAGAATGACAATTTTTATTTGCTAAATTAACTCATTAAGAAATGCTACTTGACCTCGTTTCTGCATTCAGTTCAGTTTTCAATTGGTTCTCCCTTTCTTCTGTCCATTTGCTGTAACTTATGTGTGTAGGTGTTGTCTGTGTATGTATGGGTGCAGTCTTGGATATATATTAAGTTAATGTCCTGGTTATCCTGAGATACCTCAGCTAATTCCCAAAGCAAATACAAAAAAACCCAGTAAAACAGAAAAATGCAGTTAAGGCAATTGCCTCCAAGTGTATGTGCTGAAGAAATTAAAGACCTCTTGCCAAGGAGGACTTTGCAGTCAGCTGAGCATCTGACCAACGTGTAACAGTGCAGTTTTACATTATAAATATGATAGGGGTAAGGCTCAACATTGTTCAGGGAAAAAAAATCAAACAGAAAAAAAAATGCAAACAGAAAACAACTTCTACAAGTTTTAATTTTCTTTTCTTCTTTTCTTAAAAAACCTTCCAGGGGGACTGGATAGCTCAAGGGGTTGGTAATAGGATACAGAGCCTTTCATCTCTAGGTCACCAGTTCGCATCCAGGCCAGGTCAGTAGTGACCAAACATTTTTACCATTTGATGGGTTTTCAGTGACCTCTATGAAATAAATTGTTGGAAGCATTGTTGGAACAGTTGCTGGAAGCTGTTCTCTTTTTATCCAAGAAGATGTGGCTGATCTTCTCATAGTCTCAGTGGTGAGACTGCATTACCTGTTCATCTAAAGATGCAAGATGCACTGATGCATTTTGTAGAAATCTTTTTTTCTACAACTATTATCATTTCGTAATTGTTGTAACAGTTATTGTGCTGTTAGTATTCTGCTGCCTGTTCTGGATCTGTGCTGTGGTTCAATGGATGTCAGGGTTGTTATAAAGGTAACTGCTACAGGCACTCAATTCATGCAAAACCATTCTTTGTGTGGGCAGAGGTAACCTGAATTCATTTGAGTTGCAGAACTAAATCCCCATCTTTCTTTCTTGACATCTTTATTTTCAGGTTTTTCATCAAGACTAAACAGAGGAATTCAATCAGTGTAACACATCTGGAACATTTTTATGAGTGGGGAGAAAAAAAAGATAAGACAAACACTAGCTGGCCTAGAATTTCAAAGCAGCAATAGCATAATGCAGTGTCATAGATCAGGTCAGACTTGGAACAAATTTCAGAATTTCTAATTCCATTTCTAATTTTTATGTTGTTTTCAGTTCCATGAAGCTAAGTAGCAACATATATTTATCACTGGGATCTTTTAATGACCAAAAACACAAGCTATATTAAAAAAAAAAAGCTAAATTAAAAAAAAAAAATTGTGGTTTTATAATAGATAAGGATTATTCTACTACAGAAAGGTCCCATTTCTACTGTCTGGCAATGGAGGAGACCCTTCTAAATGAAAAGAAAATATGCCCTGAAAATAACATTTCTACCTAAGATCTCTGAACAGGTCCTAATTCCTGGCCATAACATTTGGGAGGAGGAAGGGAGGAGGGTGCTGAGTGATGGATAACACAGCCACAATATTCTTCTTCCAAAGGCCTTCCAGAGGCTGTGAAATACAGATAGTAAGACTGAGCAGTTCTAGGCTTGCTCACAACTATGTTGGTAGTGGGGAGAATGTATCTATATTGCAGGGAACAGAGATGGACTAAGACAACTTAATATACTCCAATATCCATGCCAATCCTTTCCTGCCTTGCTGCAGGACTCAGGTTACTGAAAGTTAGAGCCCTACTTCGTATTTCATTTTACCTTCCTACTAGGTCCCAAAAGTTTACAGAAGAAAAAACGTAAAATTTAAAATAAAATATAACTTGTAAATGAGAACCTGAATTGGATACTTGAGGAAAAACCACTGCTCATCACCAAAGATTTGATAGGTCTGACAGACACATGTGATTAATTACTGTATATATCAGAACAATACACCTTTTATTTACGTAAGATTTATTGACATCTTGCCTGCAAATGTCTGAGAAGTACATTTGCCCCCCAAATGTAATTAAATATGCAAAATCAAAAGTCCTAAATATATTCTTTTTTAGATAAATGAAGGGCATTGCTAACTCAATACATGAAACAACAAGACTGGAGCTTGAAATAAATTATGTTGATTCAAGTAGACACATATTGCAAACCTGTCTTGCTTTTGTATACAAAGAAATTAATCTTTGTTATAATCTTGCATGGAACAATAAGGCAATAAAATTATGTATTTAATTCGCGCATAATTCTTTTATGTAGAGCTTAGTTTCTAGATTCATGGCATTTATGTTTTCAGCTTAAATTTCAAAACTATGTTGATCAATCTATAGGTTGCCATTTTGCTTTAAACATTTTTAAGCTATAATTTCATGCATTTTCAGAATTTTATTTTGTCTACATTTTTCATTTTAGCACATTTTTCTTTTTTACCTAGAACAAGTCAGTGTCAGGCATCATCTTATTACTGCCAGGTCTTCTCTTTTGTTTCTCTATTAATTATTTTCATTATCTCACTTATTTTCTTTTCATTACATGTACTAATGTTAATAATTACAGGAATGGTGCAATGCTACAGTTATTAATATACTGCTTTAAAATTGATAGTATTAGTTTCTGAATAAGCATTTATTAAGGAATGGTGAAACAGTATACAAAAATGTATTGCTGTAAATATGCTTATACTCTTTTCTCTTTCCCGTTGTATTTGTGTACTAGGTGGTTGTGAATGCCCTTTTAGGAGCAATTCCATCCATCATGAACGTGCTTCTCGTTTGTCTTATATTCTGGCTAATTTTCAGCATCATGGGAGTAAATCTGTTTGCTGGGAAGTTCTACTACTGTGTTAACACCACAACTGATGAAAGGTTTGAAGTCGACCAAATCAACAATTTTAGTCAGTGCGAGGAACTCATAAAAAACAATCAAAGTGCCCGATGGAAAAACGTGAAAGTAAACTTTGATAATGTAGGATTTGGGTATCTTTCTTTACTTCAAGTAGTAAGTGATCACTCTTTATATACCTTTTCCTGTTTATATGCAGTAGTGAAAAGCAATTCTGGCAACAAAGAGACAAACATTTACCTGATGATTTTTACCTGTGACTTAGTAGTACTGCTACACTGGTAATTGATTACTCTTTTTATCATAAGCAGCAAGTAGAGTCTACTATGACAAATAAAGAAGTTTTAGGACATCTAATGACACATCTTCCTATTTATGGCTCCCTTAGTCCTTCAGCCCCTTTTAACTTTTAAAGTTTCTAGAAGAACCTAGGAATGGTATTCAGGTATCTAAATATTTTACTTTTCCAGTTGCTGAAAAAAATATCTCCTTTGATGTGATTAAGTCACAAAGAATTCCAGGTAATAAATCTCATCTCATGTTTGTGGCTGCCACCAATGCAGATCTGATCTAAAAAGCAATTTCTCATTCAGAAAAGAAATAAGAAAAATAGCAATTGATACTATAATCTGTGAAATATTTTCCTGATATTTCTGTGCATAAGGACCTCATGCAGTTTATTTAGCAAAAACTGAGGGAAGAAAAAATAAAATATATGCAGAAAGATACTCTAAGATTATGCCTTCACTATCAGAAATTGTGTCCTCACAAGACTGCCTATCTTTGTATTTTTGAAGTAGCTAACAATCTGACCCAGCTTTGATCAAGAAAATGCTGGACTTTAACCTATTTTGTGTACCTTCAGCAACCTCTATAGTTTTGGGGTTTTCTGCAGTTCCTAGCTAAATCTGCAGAATCTTAGGTTTCATTTTTATTGATTTTAAATAAGTTTTCAAATTTTATGTTGTTTATACAAAATCTCAGTAAAACAAATCGTTAACATGATGCAGTGATATGGACATCGTCCTCCACAAGGTCTAAAACAATAGTTCTGAGCAATGTGAACTGCCTCTCCCAGCTAATACAGCATCTTACCTGTGTGACTGATAAGTCTGTATGTTTAATTTCATTATGACTACTTATTTTATTGTCACACTGGGAAAGAGTGGAGAGGGACCAATAGTATTAAAGAAATAAAATACTGAATTGAAGACAATTTGATATTGATAATTAAAGACTTTAAGTACTGATTTTCTTTGCCTTGTTTATGAAGTCCACTCGCCCAGGGAGGCAGAATGCTTCATTACAGGGATTCAGGAGAAACAAGACATCAACAAATCTCTTCCCAAATAATTTGCAACTCTGTTTCTAGTACTAACCTATTCTACTTTGGGACAGGTAATTATTCGAGGTTCATTTCCTTCCTGGCTTCGTGGCCACAATCACCACCCCTCAGCTACTTGCATTGATATCTATTGCAGTGTCCTGTCATGCATAGATTATTTCATCTTCTAGTCATTGAAAAGACACAAATATTTCTTATATGAAGACTTAGATTCTTAAATCATTGAATTTTTTGGGAGGCAAATTAGGAGAAATTTGCCAATTGTTCCCACATTTCCAAAGGAAAAATTAATCTACACCTACGACAGAGGGACCTAGCTCTCATGGAGGACAAGCCTGTTTGTTTGTGCAGTATCTACATTGTAGAGATCTTTCAAGAACATGAGACCCTTGCTTAATGACATGCTTAAGGATTTTTTGTGTGAGTAGAACATCCATGACAACACTTAATTTTTCTGTATTGCTAAAATGCTTGTAAAAGCATCAAGGTCTTTTTGGTTTGACATAGCAGGAAAATCAGGGACAATTCTGTCATTGAACAAAACAGAAACTTGGCCCTGCATCTTTCAGTATTTGGTAAGTAAGCCAGTAGTAGTTTGCAGTTTTGGAATGATAAGAGCCCTAGGACTAAGAAAGAATTATATCAGCTTGATTTTCAGTTAATGAATTAAAGTGTGGAGAATCTACGTCTTTTCACCTTCAAGAAAACAAGGCCACAATTCATAACTGCTTAAGATTCTTACATTGCTTTCAATCAGAACAGACATTGATAAGGTGATTTTCTATTTGATATATAAAGTACTTTGGATCAAACTCTAGAACAAGACTCCAAAGCCATCAAGTCAAAACAAACATGAGATTTGAACAGGTATGTTATAGCCCTAGATTTTCTTGCCCTTCCTAAACAGCTTGCAGTAATAGAAAGAAAACTAGGTGCTAAGGTATGACTCAATTAGAGGTATACACTACTGTGTATAGAAACAAAGATAAAGCTATTGAAAGTTTAGCATTTGGCCTAAAATTATATACTGAGCCCGAAAAATCTGATTATAAAACCATGGTTGCAAGTGGATATGCTTTCTGTTTGCCTAAAGTGAACATTAATGGCCTTTCTACTGAAGTCCTTTGGTTCACCACCTTAACAACCTCAGGCACAGACTTTTACTAGTGCTGGACCTGAGAAAATAACCTGAGAAAATAACAGGGAGATCAATGTCATTTTTCTAATAACAATCTCTGTGAAGAGTAACAATGCTTGAGTTTCTGATATAAGGCCAGCAGGCTAGAAAATAATTAGAGAAAGCTTCCTCTTATTTCCCCATTATTTCTGTTCTCCATTCTGCCCTCTGGCTCACGCTCTTTGAGTCAGCCAAAGAATGTTGTAAATCCCTTCAGCTCTTCTGGGTTACAAGAACCACAAAGTAAGTCCTTACTACCTGTATCACTAATTGGAATGAGTGCTAATGGAAGTTAGTACCATTTGCATGACAAAAAATCAAAATGAAAACAAGCCAAAAGAACCTCAGACCAATGCACTGAGGACGTTATTATTCTGGGAAACACATAAATGAGTCCTATGAACAACTGTTTTTTCTAATGTTTTTGGCAGTATATGGTTCTGTTCATAACAGAAAACCCTTCTTTTTTAAAAGAGTGATATGGAAAAGAAACATATATATTTCACATAGAAACACTCAAAAGGAGAGCAATAATTTCAGAAATAAGTATTCTGGGCTCAAAAAATACGACCATGTGATAGTAACTTCTTAAGCAAAAAGAACTCTCTAACAAGCTCTTTCTTGAGTTTCCTTGACAGTGATGGTGAATGACTTTCCTGAATGAGGGGCCTAAGAAAAGAACATTACCCAATTCTTGGTTGACGTTTCTTGTTTTTTTTCATTCATGTGAGCAGTTTGTGTGGAAAATCTCTAGTATTATAGTGATGTTAGAATTTTTTCTGACCAAAAGTACAGCTGAACCATACATGTCATTGCTAAATCCAAGTTTGTTGATCAGACTGTTTTCCAGAATTCTTACATAATTTAGAATATAATTATTCACCTTATCAGTCACATAAGTACACATTTCTTCTATAAGGATTTTTTCTTCTATAATGCAGCATAGATCATGTTGGTTTGTGTGGATCTTCAAGGTTCTTTTTTCATTTCTTGGTCTGAACTTGCTTGAGTATCTCTCTGTCCCTAAAGAGAATCATCAAAGCAGAGACAGATCTGCTGGAGAAATTCCTTTCACAATTGTCATGCACCAATGAGTGAAGAGGAAGAGGTTGGTGTACACAAAGAGATGTGGCATCTGCCCTGATAATTTTATGGCCTTATGCCTTTTAACTTGAACCTAGTATTTGGATTCCTTGGTAAGTAAATCTCCCAGAGGCCTGCTTTTATCCTGCTAGTAAGGGTACACACTGCTTACCAGGATAAAATGTGGCAAACCAGTGGGTCTCAAAGCACAGTATTATACTATACTATTGTTACTAATATCAGTAAGAAAACACATCTCTTGAAGTGAATGGTAAAAAAATCAGAAGCTGAATTCTAAGGCTAAAAGTTTAGGAATTTTTCAAAGTTCCAGCAGGTTGGTATTTTAGAAGCAAGGTGCTATTATATCTCCAAAAGGGAATGTGAATCTTCATGGTGATTGTTTCTGGGAAAGAAATTGACTGGTAAAACTCCAGCATGAATTACAGCTTCATTAGAAATTATTTATTAAGAGGAAGAAAGAAATCTATGGATTTTTACCAATAGTAAAAGAGATGGGGGTTTTTGTTCTGTTGTTTTTTCTAACTACATTTGAATATGTGTCATTGAAATTTCATTGGGGAGAAAGGAAACCATTTGGAACAGATGCTGACTTCAGTTATACTGCTGTAATCTTTGAAATCAGGTTCTGTTTCGAACATTCTGATGAAGCAATCTACACCTCACTGTCAAATATAAAAGTTTACAGATTTTAGGCAGAGGAAATAGCTACAAAATTTCAGTAAAGCTGTAATTTATGAAGCATATAAAGTATTGAATGCACATAAAAAACTTCCTACTACTTTTTCTCAGAATGTATCTAAGAGATCTAGGCTCTGTAAAACACAATATAATATATTTAAAGTGAACAGAATTATTAAACCAGGTAAAATCTTTTAAAGTAGATTCTGAGTGATAGGAAAATACCTTTTCTGAGCTGATTAAATTTTTGATTCCCTTTTGTTTCCACCTTTCTGATTTGGGAGGGAGGAACTACATATCAGTCTTAATTTGTGGCAACCCAGTTACCTAAGGCTATACAGCCAGCTGTACAAAGTTTTCGCAGTTGACATGATTTGATGAACTAAAGTGCCTTCTGTAATTTTTGGTAATTAGAAATTAGAAATAATTTAATCATACTTACTGCTTAAAAGGTTCATATCATGACAAAGTAACGGGATACACAGCAGTATATCTGATAAGCAGCTGAATAGAAAGCCAAGAGGCAAACTTCTTTAGAAATCTAATGGTACTAGTTATTCCTGGTGCTGTACTGAGTTGCTGGAAATTATTAAACGAATTTTCTTTAGAATGCTTAAACAGGTGTGTACTGTTTACAGGCTACATTTAAAGGCTGGATGGATATTATGTATGCAGCTATTGACTCAAGAGATGTAAGTATTGCAAATATTTTAAATTATCCCTTTTTTTCCTGAAGTCTGTCTATCTAAAAGTGTGTATTTATCTTACATAAGCAACCAATATCTATACAATAGAAGAAAAACCACTAAATTAATTAGTATGAGATTCTGCGGTGATAAAACATGGACAGCTGAATGTAAATTGACAGATGCTATCAGCAAGAGATGGAATAGACAAAATATATTGATATAAGTGATAAGAATATTGTCCAAATACAAAATATTGGGGATACTTTGTGCAAGGTTGTCACTTGTTTGGTTGAAAATTTCACATGAAGTCTTAAGAATGATAATTCACTTTTTTTTTCCTTAGGTGTTACAGCAACCCAAGTATGAAGACAACTTGTACATGTACTTGTATTTTGTAATCTTTATAATTTTTGGGTCTTTTTTCACCCTGAACTTGTTCATTGGTGTCATTATTGACAACTTCAATCAGCAAAAAAAGAAGATAAGTATTGTTTCATTTCCCTTCTAAAGATATTCTAAAATATATGAATATATATTTTTGCAGTGCATGATATATGGAAAGTACACCCATAGCTTGCTCAAAATTGAAAAAACTGCAGTATGTTATGAAAAAATCATACATGCAATATTCATTAAAGTCGTAAGATTTTTAATTTAGTGAATGGGACAGATCCTTCTGTTGTCAATGCCCAGTTTAGTCTTCCTCAAGTCATCTGCTTTTTCATGACTAAACTTCGTGAAGTCTTTCTGCATGATCCAGCTCCTGAATTAGGTCCCTACATTAAGGCACTTGTAATTTCTTGGGATTTTTTTCCTTCTTGATTTGTAGTTATTTTATAAGCACACAAAAAAGTATCTAGCTGGTTATGAAACACAAAAAATTATTTCATCATGCAACTAAAGATGATGTTTTAATGATCCCAAGTATTCTAGTGCTGTTTTGTGGCACTGAACAATCTGAAACTATATAGAGCAGGAGTGGTTTGTAACTATTTCAGGACCATTTTTTACTGTTTCACAGTGCAGATGTAGATAATCTCACTGGTGCAGATGGTCTTAGTGGAGGATGCTTTCCTTTAAAATTTCTGTAAATAGAGAAAGCAATGAAAGCTCAAGGACCAAAGCAGATAGGAATTACTAGTTTACTTTTACTTTACTGGACTGCACCACTTTCTTTGAGTAATAATGAGAAATACTAGCCAAGACTTTTGGAAGCTGTACATGGTAGAAACCTAGGGTTATATTGTCAGGGAGCCTGTCCAGCTCATGGTCCATGCATTCCCACGTCTCCAAGCTTCCGACACACTCATCTACAAAGGGCTGTATCCAGTCCTATGTGTCCATTGGCATTCCTGAAACTAGATATCTGCAAGTATCTCTTAGCAAGGAAAAATTTTCTTCAAGAGGTCAAATTTCACATTCAAGCTGTCTCTAAAAGGTTACTATGGATTTTGGTTAGGTTACCATGAAAGATTCATAATTGCTTCTTTATCTTCCTGTCAGACTTCAAATGCAGGTTGATGCTTTTGCTAAACAGAACTTTATTGAACATGAAAGCTAATCAAAATAAAAGACTTAAAAGAGAGCATTTTGCTGTTAATAGTACTAAGGGCGCTTCTACCTTCAGATAAGTTTCTCCAAAGTCTGATAATCCATCTTCTAAAAAACCTTGAAGAGTTTGGGCCCCAGTGCTAATATGACTGCCAAACTAGAGATGTCTAAAGCAAATTCCTGTACTGAAAGCCTGACTTTGTCTTCTTCCTTTGTTTCACTAAAATCACAGTTCAGAAGTGAGTTTATCTCAAATATTATTTATTGTATCTCTTCCTATAAAAGAAAAGAGGTATCAAAAATGATTTCCTGGAGTTCCAGGAAAATAACAGTAAAAATATATTGCTTTTCTGTTTTGTTTTGATTTTTTAAATTTATTTTTATTTTTTGGTTGGTTTTTTTTTTAGAGATGAAGTGCTGAATGTCCAGACTTGTAGACTAAATGCTTACATTGTAGACAGCTGCATTTAATAGCTAAGACACTTTCCCCAATTCAGTCCTCTTGATTTTTGAATCATTCAATCGTTTTTCTCTAAGAGATTTTTCTTTTCAGCACTGCATACAAATGTGATTATAACCAATTCTGATTTCATGTTTTTACTTTGGAGGTCAAGACATATTTATGACAGAAGAGCAGAAGAAATACTACAATGCAATGAAAAAGCTGGGATCCAAAAAACCACAAAAACCTATACCAAGACCAGGGGTAAAATTATTTATATACATCAGACGAATAGCTATTTTAAAAGAGTTTTTATTGATATATGGAGAGCAGAAATATGCCATTTGAAAATAATCAGTTACTGAGGCATTAGTCAGCAGAAATGGAAAACAAAAATAAAACAAAAAAATTCATTTTCACTTACAACTTTTTTATATATGAATATGCAACACAGGAGACTGAAGTTGTTGTATTTGAGTACTTTACTTAAGACCACTAGTTACAATTTTATTGAAGTCTCATAAGCCTTACTGCATGTGTTTTTCTACTTTCTTTTAGCAGGAAAAGAAAATAAATTACAGTTTGTATTGTATGTTTCTTTTTTCTTTCTTCCTCAGAATAAATTCCAAGGCATGGTCTTTGATTTTGTGACACAGCAAGTATTTGACATCAGCATCATGATTCTTATTTGTCTTAACATGGTTACTATGATGGTAGAAACTGATGACCAGAGCAAAGAAATGGAAAATATTTTATACTGGATAAACCTCGTGTTCATTGTTCTTTTCACTGGAGAATGTGTCCTGAAATTAATTTCACTTCGCCATTACTACTTCACTATAGGCTGGAACATTTTTGATTTTGTGGTTGTCATTCTCTCTATAGTAGGTAAGTCTTGTTAATTAAACTAAAAAAACCTAAAATGTTTAGGAGGTGAACTTTTACTTGAATAAAGATATATGGTGAACTTTTGCCATTGCAAGAGTTACAGCCAAGTCATTCAACTTTACATTTTAACTTGTAATTTAGGTAAACCAACCATCAAAACTGTTAAAATCATCCAAAATTTATTGCACCTGCAAATATTATGTATAACTCCTAATACAGAAATTATGTAAGTGGAATATACAGAATGTCTATAACTGCTACATAAAACTGCCAATTTTAAAACTATGTTTCTAAATTTCTATTGTGATATGGAGATTAACTGGTAGTGTACCTCAGTTTTATTCTTTTCTTTTTTTTTTTTCTTTTCTAGGTATGTTCTTAGCTGAGATGATTGAGAAGTACTTTGTATCTCCCACACTATTCAGAGTCATCCGACTTGCCAGAATCGGTCGAATCCTGCGCCTCATTAAAGGCGCCAAGGGAATCCGCACTCTGCTTTTTGCTTTGATGATGTCTCTTCCTGCTTTGTTCAACATTGGGCTGCTGCTCTTCCTGGTCATGTTCATCTACGCCATATTTGGCATGTCCAACTTTGCCTATGTCAAGAGGGAAGCTGGGATCGATGACATGTTCAACTTTGAAACGTTTGGCAACAGCATGATCTGCCTGTTTCAGATCACCACGTCCGCTGGCTGGGACGGTTTGCTGGCCCCAATTCTCAACAGTGGGGAGCCAGACTGTGACCCTAACAAGGCTCATCCAGGGAGCTCTGTGAAAGGTGACTGTGGCAACCCTTCTGTTGGGATTTTCTTCTTTGTCAGCTACATTATCATATCCTTTCTGGTGGTGGTGAACATGTACATTGCTGTGATTTTGGAGAACTTTGGTGTTGCTACTGAAGAAAGTGCTGAACCCTTGAGCGAGGATGACTTTGAGATGTTCTATGAAGTCTGGGAGAAGTTTGATCCCGATGCAACACAATTCATGGAATTTGAGAAATTGTCTGATTTTGCAGCAGCACTTGAGCCTCCTCTTCATCTACCCAAACCTAACAAAGTCCAGCTTATCGCAATGGATCTGCCCATGGTGAGCGGTGACAGAATTCACTGCCTTGACATCTTGTTTGCTTTCACAAAGCGTGTATTGGGGGAAAGTGGGGAGATGGACGCCCTCAGAATACAGATGGAAGATCGATTTATGGCATCCAATCCCTCTAAAGCTTCCTATGAACCAATTACAACTACACTGAAACGAAAACAGGAGGAGGTGTCTGCTGTCATCATTCAGCGTGCTTACAGACGTCACCTTTTAAAACGAACAGTAAAACAAGCTTCCTTTATCTATAACAAAAATAAAACTGAAGGTGGGGCTGGTCAGGGTCTGAAAGATGAAATCCTTATTGACAAGTTAAATGAAAACTCATTTACAGAGAAAACAGATATGACTGCATCAACAGCAGTTTGTCCACCTTCTTATGATCGTGTAATGAGGCCAGTCAAAGAAAAGCATGAAAAGGAAGATAAAGATGGTCAGAAATAAGAGCAAATAGCAAGCAAAATCATATATGTGCAAAGTAGTTCATAGCCTGTAAGGATCATGTGTTTGTGTCAACAGGACTCCTGAAGGAGGTCTATGCCAAACTGACAATTTTTACAAATATATTGTACATTAAAGGTCAGTGCCTATTAAAAGACAGTGAGCCCTTGTCAGTGACTGTGATAAGAAGAAACAACCTTGACAGGAGGTTACTGTTCTCACTACCAGCTGACACTGCTGAAGAGGAGAGAAAAAATGGCTACACAGACTGTAGGGACCAGTTAAAGGGGTGTGAAACCAAGTATTTGTGTGTTTAGCATAAAACAATATGGTAACTGTATCCACTGTTTGCATTTCAACTGCCACATACTTCATATTTTTACAAAATCTGTGTTGGTGGATTCATCTTGTTTTTATTCATATGTTGTTTATTATATATGACTATTTTTTGTAAATGGGGCTTCTGTTGGGGAAGGGAATTAAGTACACCTTTACAGGTACAAGGGCCAGGTGTTCTATTATACAACTAATCTACACACAGAATTTATTTGCATGAAGGCATGCTGCACTTATAGATCATGCATGAAAATAACATTAAGTCACAAAGAACAACAGATTTTTTTAGCACAGTGTTTCTGGAAAGGAAAAACAGATTTTGAGGTGCTTAATTAATGTATTCATGTTGTATCATGTTCAAACAAGTCTTAGTATGCCTGTAAAGTCCTCTACAACTCACAAGAATAGTAAAAACAGTTTACTTTTTGCACAGACCATTAAGTTTCAAAAGGTACAAACTTCTTCCTAGGTCTGCAGTCACAGATTTTGTCTTTGTCAAATGTCTTTCTGCATACGAATACTAAATGAATCTGCCTCAGCCCACCAAATTGATCAAAAAGAGCCCTCTATAAAGTTGTTCTGCTTTATCCTGCAGTATTGTTTAGCCATCTTCAGCTCTCAGTAAGGTTGATGTTGTACACATAAATGAAAAGCCCTCTGCTATGTAAATAATTTTTAACCTGTGGTGCATGTTTGAGCAAACAGATAATGACTTTAGCACATTTATTGCATCAAATATGTACCACAATAAGTGTAGTGTGCAAGCATTCAACAGGTAAAATTACGTATTATCTACCATTATAGATAGTTTGGATGCAATCAATGCATGTTTATATTGCCTATGCTGCTATTCCTTTGACTGTCCAGGATTCTTAAACATGGGAAGCCATACATCAGAGCTAAATGAAATGAACTACTCAAAAAGACCTCATTCCTCCATATCATTAAGCAATATTTTGCAGCTATTTAGGAGCTTATTTGTTTTACATTTCTGAATTTTCAGTGAAAAGCATATAGTGTATATCCAAACTGTACAGACATTGAAAACCACTAAAGCTGTTGAAAATAATGTTAGGATTTTATAAGCAAATATAAATACTGTAAAAATCATTTTATTTTATTTTTCAGCATTATGTACATAAAACAAGAACTGAATTTTATCTTCAGGTTGATGTCACAACATTTTTGTTACTTTCAGTCCATAGCACTTTTTCACAGAAGAACTCCAGAGAACAAGATATAACTAAGTGAATGGATAACTGTAGGATCTTTCTTTTTACATTTGCCAACATATAAATAATTTCTGCAAAATAAGTACATAATTTACTTTACTAAAAAGCTACATTTTATTTTTTATTTGCAGTTGGGAAATGGTCTACAGTTCAAATTGAATGTCTAAGCAGTGCCTGCATCATAATTTTTCAGATACAACTTTTCTTTCAGAGAATCCTGAATCTTTTCTCATATATACACACTTTTTCTTTTTCATTCATGCTGCACTAGAACAGTTCTAAATGTTATCTAGGGTCCACAATATTTTTTCACAAAGAGAAAGTAGCAAAATTGTATAATCCAATCCATCAGGACATTTTATGTTTCTTACACAGGAAAATTAAATATAGATTACTTTTATTAAAATTATTGACTAAATCTGTATTAGTGAACTGCATGCAGGAAAATGCTATTACCCTAACTGATGCTAAAGAACATTATTAATGCGTCAAAATAATAAAGATTACATTTTTTATTGTATGTTCCTTTCTTGTTTATTATCTGACATTAATATAAAAAGGGTATGCTTTTAAACCACAGAATGTGAGAATACTGAAAACCTTTACAGCGGCTATACTGTTCTTCCATGTAAGAAAATCCTTGGGACTTGCTTGTTAGTCACTAATTAGGAATTTCTTATTTAATGTGTGTTAGACAGTGAACACGATGCTTCTGCAGGTATCAGTAGGTCTGCCCTGAGTGACTTCATGCAGCAGCTCCATGCAGTGGGGTGCACAGCCATGAATACAAGAGCTGTCCTGAGCGTGCCCCAGGAGGTTCAGAGCAGTGACAGGAACGAGAACTGAGCACTCAAGAGTTTACAAAGGCAAAATGTAAAATGGTGTTGGAATGAATAAATCATTGGTCTTTTCCTCAGCAATTTTGAAAATCTCTCTGGAAGCACCCCATTGAAAGCAACCATTTGTGGATACTGATAGGAGAAAAAACAAATGCATCTGGAAAGTAGGCCTGTTCCTTATTTTTTATCAATTGCTTCACTGAATTTCTGAAAATATTAATTTTACATGTTTACATAATTTTACACTGCATTCCCCTACAACTTACAATGCAAATTCATAGGTGAATACAGAATTTAATATGAAATCAGTTGATGAGCAGTTGTAGTCTGTATGCTTGCTTAGCAGCTAATGCAGAAATAAAAATTCATAGCATTTTCCCTGAAATCTGTAAAAAAAATTTCAAGGGAGGGAAATTTTTCTCTGTAAAATTGTTGTGAAATGCATTATGAAGAAAGAGGTCTACAACTTTGATTCAAAATGCCTAAGTATCAGAATGAAAAGATAAGTACTTTCAGATTAATATGTGGACAAAATATGTCTTAAAGGGTTACCTTAAAAAGTATGTTAAAAACCCCAACTTGTTTCTCATACCTCTATCAGATTTTAAATGTTACAGAAACAAACGTTGCTTCAGAACAAGTCAAGCAGAACTTAAACATAGCTGGAAAATCAGATTGCCTTGGCCCATAAGGAAACCCAAGCAGGCTTATTGCATAGTGCTGCTTTGGCACCTTCCTGATGCTGGAGATGAGAAGTGTGTGACAAAGGAATGCCATCCGTAATGGACTGGCTAGGAAAGGTCACTCTGAGCACTCTCTGCCAGAAGAGCCAAGCAGCTTCTACAAACTCCGTGCAGGTTGGGTCTGCTCCTTGCACTCGTTGGCATCACTGCTGGCTTTCCTGGTGGACGGACTGCACTCCCATTCCAAAGGAATGCTCTTTAGCAACCTTTATTTCTGCTATCTAGGAATTATGGCTGAGGATGCTTTCACCTCCACAGGAAAACCTGCATTTTACTAGTCTTTGCAACTCTAATTTTCTGGGAGGAAAGAAAAGCGGGGAAAAAAGATTAAGTTTTCTATCTCATGGGACCCTATTGCTATTGTATTTCTAAGAGAAGTGTCACATAACTTGAAGTGCTCAGTTACATCATGAAACGGGATGTGGGCCACTTAGTCCTACGTTCTGCCAAGAAAACCAAGGAAATAAACACATTCCCAGCGCTTCCATTCCGCATCCCGGCCGTGAGCGCTCCTGAGGCACAGCCGCCCGCCGGCCGCCAGGGGGCGTCAGGGCGCGAGGCAACAGCCGCCCCGCCCCGCCCCTCCCTCGGGATCCCCCGCGGGCTCCCGTCCCACCGCCTTCCACGAGTTTTTCTTCCCGTGTCTCTCCCGCCTCCTTCCCGTCCAAGCCAATGGCTGGGCGCTGTCCTCACCCTTCCGGAGTGCCCCCGCAGTGGGGTCGGATAGCAACCATGGACGCTGAGGTGCAGCAGGTGGGCGCTACGGCCGTCCCTCTCCGGCGGAGGGAGGGAAGGATGGAGGGATGGAGGGATGGATGGAGGCGGCCGGGAGCGCCGGGCAGAAGTGGGCGCGGCCGGGTGGGCGCGGTGTCCCCGGGGCCGTCCCGGGGCGAAGCGTTGGCAGGGGTGACCCGCCGCTCTTTCCCCGCAGGCGCTGCTCAATTACTATTGCCAGCAGGGGCTCTTCCAGCACGTCCGGGCCGCGGCGGACGAGGCGCTGGCGCGGCTGGGCGGGGACCCCGTGCTCCACTTCTACCGGGCCTACGGCGCGCTGAGGGCAGGTAACGGGGCCGGGCCGCTCCTCCCGAATCGCTGGACTTCCTTCCCTCGCCTCCCGGAGCTCAGCCCTGAGCCCGCTGCGCAGGGAAAAGCGATGTTGCGGAGTCTGAATGTATTCGTGTTGAGTAAATTACCGGTGTGTTATGATCTGTCACCGCTTCTCCCCAGTTTGAATTAAAGTGATCTAGACAGCATCGTACCAAAGTGAGAAATAACAAGTATTTTTCTTTTTCATAGTTTCATGAACATGGGGCAGGTAAGCGGGTTCCTTGGAGGGAATTTGAGCCCTGCCCAAACGCTTATTGCATTTGATCAGAAACTCACCAGTGTCTCGCAGCTAGCAGCTCTTTCCCTTCAGAGCAGCTGTGTTAATTTTGTTGTGTTCTCTGTCTCAGAGAAACTGACAGCTAATACCTAGTGGGGGGATCTTTGTGTAAATTATATTGTTCTGAGAAGTTTATTTAGCAATATGTCTATTTCAGGAATGTCAGAAATACTAACAAGTAAACCAACACGGGGGAGGGCTAAGGCAAGTCTAGGAAGGTGTGCTGATTTTGAGGGGGTGTGACTGTTTCATAAACTCCCGTGTATGTTTATAGAAGAATCCTTTCATTTTTTGACATATTGTCTATTTTGCTAATATTCAAAATATTTACACAAGGCAAAAATCCTGGTTATATAAAGAAGCAGGAGCAAAAAGAGCTGCTCAATGCCCTGTGTAAAACAATAAATATTATTTTCATCTTTCTGACAGTTGGCAGAATTAGCACTTGAGATGCTATTTTCTTTCCTGTGTCTGTTTGAAAGACTTGCGCAAACAAGTGAAAATGGGTATAGGCATAATGAACAAAAGCATAGAAGAAAAAATAAAAGGGAAAATTTAAGTCACATTAACGTTTGATGATATTCTTTGTCTTGAAAAGGGTGATAGCTTATTCTGTGCTTTTTTTTTTACTAGGTGATGTCCAAGAAAGTATTCGACAGTTGGAGTCTATTAAAAACAAACAGGAGGTGTCACTTTGTACAATGATGGCCCTGATTTATGCCCATAAAAAGAGCCCTAATCCAGGTATGCCTGTTAAGACATGCTGTTTCATGTTTTAAACAGCTCTGTGTGAAGGCCTGAGAGTTGTAGGCTCATTCTGTCTGGGTTAAAAAGGTTTACACTGCCTTTGGATTTGACATAGCATCTATTACTGAATTGAGTGTTGCTTACCAAGACTGTAAACAAAAATACCAAACCACAAAACAATGAGACATAAGAGTGAATCCCATTTCTATCTTTAAAGTTATCCTGACCATAAAAATAGAGAAATGAATTTTGTGAATTTTGGTATTCCTTTCTCCAGCCTAAAAGCTGGGATGATTTTGTAAAGAGTTACATTCGCAAAATAAGAATTGGTTTATCATGTGCATTTAGTGGTCGTTAAACTATTGCTGCAGTAGGTTTCTCACTGTGCAGATTTATAGCTTCTGCTGACAGTTTGTTAAACAATTTGATGTGAAATAGCTCTGACTAATGGCATCACTCTTATTTGAGTGCCTGAGGATTAATACTGCAGGAGAGCAAAATTATTGTGGCTCTCGAGACTCTTGGAGAATGAAAGCCTTTCCCTCATTCGTTAGGTGGGTCACCACTGTCATAGTAGATCAGGTTGGACTGCCTTTCCCCGTGCCTGGCTGGGCCTGATCCCCTGGGTGTCCTGTAGGTGCTGTGGGGTGCCAGTCAATAATGTGATTCATGACCTTCCCTGACACCAAGGTCAGGCTGACAGGCCTGTGGTTTCCAGATCTTCCTTCCTGCAATTATTATAGATGGACATCACGTTGGCTAACCACCAGTCCTCATCTGGGACTTTTCCCACTTCTGGGACCTCCCCATCAACCGTGCTGGTGGGAACCCTCTTCTGCCTTTTCTGTCTGGGCCTGAGAAATACTGCTAACGGGGTGGGATTGCCTGCATGATTAGCAGTGTACAGTACAGAAAACAGTGCTTGCTTTGGAAGCCCTTGGCTTATGTGCTGCTCTTTTGTAACATTTTGAGAGGCTATCAAGAAGAGCTCTGAACAAAACCTTTTCAGATCGAGATGCTATTCTAGAGTTGGATGCAAGACTGAAGGAGCAACGTAAAACAGCAGGACAGCAGGCTCTGTACTATGCTGGCTTGTTTTTGTGGCATCTTGGTCGTGAGGACAAAGCCCGTGAATATGTTGACAGAATGATCAAAGTTTCTGGTGGTGGTAAAGAGGTAACTGTTTTTAACCTTTCTTTAATGTAAAAGATCAATAGGACAGTGTAAATGTGAAGATAGATTGATACCATTAATGCTGTGTGGGGGTTGTCCTGAAATATTTTGTGTTCTAGAGCTTTCCTTATTAACTGTCATGAGTTCATTTGACACAGCTGAGTAAATTCCCATAATGACTTTTTGTTGAGTAATATTCATTTTCATTTAGTAAATAATAAATAATTATTTAATAAATGAAAATAAATCAATAAATGGAAATAATATGCAGTTAAACCAATATTGCTACTTGATACCAAGCCTCATAATTCCTAGCAAAAAAATAAGCACGATAGTCTCACTAGAGGGAGACATCTGAATCTGAACGCTCAAAAATGCCCTGAGGATTGGTGATATAAATTTTCAGCTGTTGTTAAAGGCAAAACTTGCCTAGGGTTTTACTGAAATAAGTGTTGTGTATAGCACTGTCTTTGGCATTTATATACAGACATCACAATTCTTTAAAATCTTGAATCTCTAAAGAGGTTCCTGAAAACTTACTATGTTATTTTTTAAAGGAGGTGTCAGCTTCAGTTCAAGGAGAGAAATAGAAAAATTTGGCTTAATTTTTGTAGTTAAGCATCTTTGAGGCAGAGCTGTTAACGTTGAGTGCATAATTGTACAGTAACATCAAACAAAAATGCTCTGCTGTGTGGTTCCGTAACGTTCAATTTGTAATTTATAGTTTTATGTTTGGTCTGTTACTTGAGTTAGAAATCTGCAACTTTTCTAAACGTTGGTTTCTGAAAGTATGATTTAAGTAATGGCTTAGCTTTCAAACTAACAGTGAATATTAATTTAAATTGGTAGTTATTTTAAATAAGAACTAATTTATTGGCTAATTTATTATTTTTCTACTAATGTAGAAATAACTTGTGTTAAAGAAGAAATAATTAAGGACATCACAAAGCAATAATATGGTAGTTCCTAAAAGACTAAGGAGAGGTCATTTTGGTGAAATAGCAGTATTTATGACTTTGCTGATTGAAACAATAGTAGTTCAGTTTTGGTTGCTTGTGTTTTTTCTTAGGAAATACTATTTGAGTATGTTGCTTAGTGTGAAATATTTCCAAATGAACTATTTTAAAGTATTTGAAGTAAACAATTAATTTTTTTATAGACACATGCATACACAAGAAAAAGTCCATTAGTATTTAAATACATAGAATTTTTTTTGTTAAGTTGTTCTATGGTTAGCTCTTTTTTTAGTTTGGTTATATGAAATTATGTTTAAATGTTTAAGTCTGATTTTTTGAGAGGTGATTCAGAGTGTTTAAACTTGGTGAAGTAGGATTTGTTTATATTTGTAAGTATATATTTATTTTGATAAGATAGTTTATGCATTCCTTGTATAGAAGTACAGCACCTGCCTTTCTTTCAAAAATGTTTGAGTATATAAAGTTCAGCCAGTTTCCACTGTATACCAAAATCATGACCCTGACTGTTAGCAATTACAGAATATGGCTGTTCTACTAACGTTTGAGTTTTAAATATAGGACCCATTCTTTATGTTCTAAAAGAGTTAGTGTTATTTTATATTTTAAATTTTCGATTGATGGCAGTTAGAATATGATTAAATAATTCAGCACTTCAAAATAGATTTTATTTACTTAAGCTATAATTAATGTTTGGAACACATAAGAGAAATAAATTTGATTCATTACAAGTAGGAAGTTTTTCAATGAAAGGACAGATTTCACCTTTTAAAAGTTTGCATGTTCTTTCAATAACACTTTTGAGGATTTGAGAAATGTCGTGAGTTTTGCCTTTCACACACAAGCTTTTCTTTCTAGTCAGAAAGTAGAAAAAAACCCTCAGGTTTCTCAATTTTTTCAGCGCCAGTATATTTCTTGCTGTCTCACATAAACAAAGTCTTAAGAAAACATCATGCTGAAATGTTTGCTGAAAATATTCTGTCTAACGTGATCACATCTGTGAGGTTTTGCTCTGACTGCTGAGCATGTCAGACTTGTTTGGTGCCATTGGTTTTTTTTCTAATTCTGTAAGTAAATGTACAATTTGATTAATTTAACACTGGAATTAATTGCTAAATGTTAGGTTATGCTATAGACTGGTTATGTTTCTGAAGTAGTTAAAATAGATACTTGAAGTCCTTTATTTAGGTTATGTCTGCTTATTGTATCTAGTGTAACTTTCTATTACCTAGTTAGCAAAGAATTCCAACTTGTATTTTTTGAACAGGGGTTAATTCTGAAAGCATGGCTTGATCTCACCTGTGGGAAAGAAACTCACGTTAAAAAAGCTCTGAAATACTTTGATGAAGCACTGCAGGAAGGCAATGATGTTTTTGCACTGCTTGGTAAAGTAAGTTGACTTCATTATTTCAACTCTTCCTAAATGTCACATTAGTCTTGTAGAGTGATTGGACAGATGATGAGAAGAGTAGTGCATAATGAGCTGGTCCAAGGAACAGAGATACAGCTCAGGCCCTGTAGGTACTTTAGAGTTCTTCAGACACCAATGTAAAAAGAAAGGTAAAGATTAAATTCAGTCTATCTAAATGTGTACTGTGGTTATGATTTTGCTATGCACACAAGAAAACTTTTCTATTAATGTATTTATAGGTACAAAATGAGTTTCAAATCACTTGAAAATGTAAAAATGTGTGGTCTCCTCCTTTTTGCATGTGACACTTATCCACATTACAAAATTGCTGTGTGCCAAAATGTAGTAGTTAAACACTGTGTAGTGTGATTTTTTTAATATTGTTAAAACTTTTTAAGCTGTCATTAGTCTGTTTCATGTGTTCATTTGTGCTCCTGTAAACATCAGTGATTGCATTTAATTAAAGGAGTGGCATGAATTGTTTTCTTTACAAATTTTCTGTTTCAGAGCGTATTACTTTTTTAGTGCAGACATTGTTACTTGTTAGCATGATGTTTGTTTAGTATTTTAAAGATAAATGTAGAAAAATTGTTCAATGACTATTAGAAGACTGAAGTTCAGCAGAGTGTGCACAGTGGTATTTGCTTAGGTGTGTGTGCTTGACTGCATGTGGACCACTGAATTAAATTAAGAGTGTATGTCAAATGTAGTTACTGTAATTAGGGTTTAGACAGACAAGAATCTCACTAGGGCTTGAGAAATTAGCTCTCAGAAACTACTGTGTTTGCATCATTTCTGTCTTAAAAAGATGGAATGAAACAGCACATACAGTCACCTGGAATATGGTGAGTAAATTCAAAGCATCAAAGCAAAACAGGATTTAAGTCCAAAATTTATTTCTACTTGAATTAATTTAAACCTGTGATTCTTGACTTCTGAAAGTTTTGTATTTGGAATGCCCTGTACATCACATTACAGTTAGAAAATTGTTAATTCTCACAACAACAATAGTTACCTGCTGAGTGTGGGTTTTTACATGGTACATACCTCAGAGCTTGAATAATTGTTTCATCAGTGAGTTGTGTAAAATATTCTAAAATTGTGTGATACTTCATACAGAGGTATTTGAAACCTAATAAAACAATCCTATCTTCAGCTGCATCTGTCTTTTTCTTGCTTGCAAGTGACTAGGAAGTTGTAAATACTGCAGTTAGCTTTGTTACAGAGCACTTAGCACACACACCAGGCTTTACACATCATCCTTTGCTATTTGATTGTTGCAGTGTGTGTAGTTGTGGTTGATATTTAGATAAAACTATTTCTTCAGGAAAGACTTTTTTCTCTCTAGTTCTTTTTCCTGGTTTCTGTATGAAAGAACATCTGAATCTTCTCACCTGTGTGAGTGTACAGGCTCTTGATACAGCTTCTCTTCCTTCTGTTAGGCACAGTATTTTGAGGTCCGACAGAATTATTCAGGAGCTCTGGAAATTGTGAACCAGATAATTGCAAACTTCCCAAACTTCATTCCTGCTTTCATACAGAAAATGAAGCTACAACTCGCCTTGCAGGACTGGGAGCAGACAATTGAAACGGCACATAGGTTGAGTATGAAGCAGCACAGCATTAAGTTATTTTCTTGCTGTGTTTACACCCTAAGGACACTTTGAAAGAAAAGTAGATAGATTTCCATTCATTGTTAATGAATCTGAATTAGTTGCATCAGTTTTTAAAAATAATTTTCAAGTAAATAAAGTTTTATTAGAACACAGCCTTGCAATTCTGTGAGGATGCTACATTGTTACATGAATTTGTTTTGGGTGGAAGAGGATCTTTCTTGAGACAGGCATGAAATAAGAGCTATGCTTTCAGTAAGATCCATGATGTAAAATGACTGTGAAATACAAGTTATTCTAACCCTGTTGTAGGATTAAATAGGTAATTGAGCAAGCGTTTGGTTTGGTTTCTTTACATTCACCTTTTGTTTGGCTTTAGACTGTTGCAGAAAGATCCCCTCAATTTAGAAGCCATAAGAATGGAGGGCCTATTTCATCTGTGCAGGGAAGGAAATCTATCTGAGGTGAGTCTTCTTATTAGCAGAGTGTTGAGCACAACATAGTGCATGTGGTGCCTAGTCTCTACAAAGACTCTTCTTTATGTATTCTCCTCATAGTACATTGTCTGGTCCTGTGCTGCACTAATCTGCAGGAGGTATATTCATCTATTCTGATTTGAATGGCTACTTCAGCTTATTGCTGAGGTGTTTTCTGGATGCCAGAGAAAAGATAATTTTTAACCTTCATCTTTCCAGAAAACAGGTGTCAAGCCAAACAGAAATCTGATCTGGACTGTTAACTAAATCACGTTGATTTGAGTCATCAAAGTGATCTTTTTTGTTTAAATGCTGTTTTGATAAATTCTTAAGTTATTGTAAGCCTTCCATTATTTTAAATATTTTAATAATTGACATAAGGGAAATAATGAGGTCTTGTAGTGATAGATTTTTGTAAGCAGGTCATAGTTGTTACAACTGTGTTCTGTTCACCCTTTTTTGCCAATTGTAGTGGGTTTTTTTCAGCTCTACACATTCTGTGCTACTTTTTCTTCTACTCCCAAGATCCATATTCTTGCACAGGGCTATATGCGTGTATTTTGTATGTATGACACTCGTGCCATTTTTCAGGAAGTTCTAAAATAGTTGATCTAAATTGTCACCAAAGTTTCATTCTGTGTTTTTTCTCATTGTGCAAAAATATTGTGATAATTTAAGTGGAAAGTTAGCAAAAAAAAGTATTCTCTTCGTGCTGTAGGTGTTTTCAAATGGTAGAAGAAAATGTATTTATGTTGTTTAACACATTTTCAGTGAACACATTGCAAAGAACTGAATCATTAGCCTCCTTACAATCAAATTTAAGTCTTATGCACAATCATGGAAGATATGGAGAAGTAGTAAGAATTGCTGACTTGAGTGAAGCCATCCAGGAAGGAGCCTTGCTGGACACAGCAGAGTTTATACTAAAGATTCTGGAGTAAAATGTCACATGTAACTAAGAGCCATGTCTATGGAAAAAGATCAAGGCCTGTTTTACACGTTTCAGGTGCCTGCATCTAAAACCATATTAAAAAACCCTGTCAACCAACCTTATTGTATGCCCAGAAAATCCCCTTAGGTGTTTTGAGAAACTAATGTTAAAAACACTTGGAAATGCTTTGCTATTGAGCATGTCTGATATCAGACTTAGCTCAAGCTTTCACCTTTTTCAGAGCATAGATAAAGGACACATGGTCTGCTTTATTGTCACTTTACTATTCCAGAGTATTGTCTTAGGAATTCTCAAGTCTAGCTCCTCACCCTACAAACGTCTGAATTTACATTTCAAGACTCTAATGCATAGTAAAAATGTGAGTAGTTTATAGTGTCTTTGACTGTCTTAATTTGTTAATTCTTTCTATTATTTATTATATTATTCCTTTTTCTCCAAGGCTTCAGCAAGACTGGAAGACCTGATTAAAGCACTGGATAGGTTAGAACCACGTAATTCTGAGCTATTCTGTAAAATGGCTTTAGCTTTCAGTAGAACAGTGAGTATGCTTTTTTATTCCTTAAGCAGCATACAGCTATCTATATATCGTGGTTTTGTTGTATTTTTTGGTAGACAGATGTTAAATGTCTACTAAAAAGTAGAAAATTGTGGACAATTGAAATAGATTAAGTCATGTAGCCTTGGTAACCACATTTTTCAAGTCATTTTTCAAATTCAGCATGAATTACAATGTTTAAACCATCTTATTGCAGAACTGGTTTTACTGCTTGCTTTTAAGTGAGAAACAGTAAAAGTACACTCAAATGTTCACCAACCATCTCCTTACTGTAGGAAACTGAAGTTCATCACATAACCTTGAAAGCAAACATTTCTTTAATCTCTGTATTTATCAAAAATTGCTGTAAGGAAGCACTCAAAGCAACTATTCCTTATTGTTATTGTATGGTATTGTATATTTTTATTTATATCCATCCCCCATTAATGTCACAGTTTTTATAGAATTACTACAGAGTAATTTATTTTTAGATGAATGATGTTGTCTCTACTGATCTGGCTATATTCAGTGTATTTGTCTAATTGAATCTGAAAACCAAGAAAAGCTTCAGGCTTAAAGATTGTTCTTACCATTAGTGTGGCCGGAACCAGCTCATCCTTCAGCACACACAAACATTAATACAAAGAGCATTTGATTTGGCATCTGACAATGCAGAATTTGCTACTGAACTTGGCTACCAAATGATTTTACAAGGGAATGTGAAAGAAGCTCTAAAATGGTACAAGACTGCTATGACACTTGATGAAACAAGTGTTTCTGCACTAACTGGTAAGGTCTTACACTTCCTTCTGATTTTTACTAGACAATGTTTTTTGATCAATTTTCCCTATTACTGGTAATAGGAAAATCTAGAACTATTAGAACAGGAGCACTGGGTTGTCTTTTCAGATTCATTGTGTGGTTTCTTCCTTGTGGCAACAGTGTCTTCTTACTGAATATGTCTTTTGGTCTTCCTTATTGAAAAATTAATCTTTTCTGTTCTAAATTAGAGCTCTCAAAGTAATAGTAGAAAGAGACATTTTGCCGTATTTTGCTTACTTTATTATTTAATTTCTGTAGTGCCAAAGAGCTAGAGAACTCTTAGGCACTACAAAATTAAGAAAATCAAGGGCATGATAGAACAAGCTGTCCATGTCCTCATTTTATCCAAACTAGATTGAAAACCATAATCAAATCAAAACATCATACTTTGGATGTATGTGTCACATCCAAAAAACCCCCACTTTATAATTAATCCTATTTGTGTCAAGAAAATGGAGTGTAAATATGTCATATTTGCCTGACAGATTTTTCCCTGTATTTTTTTCCTCCTGGACTGTGCCATGGCCTTAAACAGTATTAAAACTTTAGATGGCAAAGTGGTTTGTGTGTGTGCTTGAGGTTGTTTTCCTTCTTGTACTTCTTCTGAATTTAGAAGGCAGACTTTCTGGTGCTTCTGCTTAGTCTAGAACCAGTTGAAGATTTACTGTTTCAAACTGCTTTATAGCATATTAATGTATCAATCATGTATCATCTACCCTGGGTTTTTCTGGGTATGTGAAATTTGCATTACCATAAGTCTTAATCCATTCTTTCTTTTCCTCACTGCTTTATGAAGAGGTTGAGGAGAGGAAAAGTTAGTTTCTGGAAAAGAAAGCATGTACTTGACTAGGAAGGTGAATTGGCAATAAAGTCTTTCCATGTGTTGCAGGAATTATCCGCTGTCAGCTAATACAAGGGCAGTTAGAAGATGCGGAGCAGCAGTTGGAGTTTCTTAATGAAATTCAACAGTCCATTGGGAAATCTGGGGTAGGAGGCATCTTTCTTTACTGAGATACTTTGATTACAATCTGAACTGTGGCCTTCTAACTATTGCATGTTCTATGTTTCAGTCACTTGAGTAGAGCCTTCTTGATGGAGTAGTTAAGTCTTAAGTTTCTGTTTTTCTATTTAAGTTAATGTGTTGCTTAACTTTGCAACCAGGCTGTTTGCTTGCAGAGCAAAATCATCACTTACTAGCTGTGTTTTTTCTCTGCATGTAAGTTGGAAATGTCAGGGAGGGACAAATAGTAATTATTTTCAAGATTTTGTGATCAGAAATGTAAAGGTTCTTGCACAAATTAAAGGAATGAATTGGTAGAATAATCATGAAGTGTCCTTTACAATGTAGTAAATGTTTTAGAGTATCCCTGAATATAAAGAGGAAATGGCTAACATTAATAATTATGTAGTATTGTGTGATTAACAGATGAGTGTATCTGGAATATGCTGAATGTTTGGGATTTTGTGGTTTTGGTTTTTGTTTTTTTTCTCTTTTCTGTAGGAATTATCTTTCCTGCGTGCAATCTTAGCTATGAAAAAACATAAAAGACAAGAAGAAGTTTTTGCTTTATTGAATGATGTTCTGGATACTCACTTTTCATCTTTGCATGGATTTCCTCTTGGTGTGGAATATTTTGAAAAACTAAACCCTGATTTCTTGCTAGAAATAATTAGAGAATATCTTAATTTTTGTCCAGCACAGGTAAGCTGTAAATCTCATCTGTCTGAGAATGGGAATTTTTTGTTTTCAGAACAGTTAATCATGAAGCAAAAAATTAGAAAATTTTCCCTTTTAAAATGTAAATTTATTTGAAGTAAGAGTATTTTTTGGGATATTACACCACTGTTTAGTCAAAGTAATGATAAAAATACATATTTTGTGATGTGAGCAAGAGACAGTAGTGATAAGTGAGGAAACAGGATATTTATTCAATGCACTCTCAATGTGTGTGTAGTTGCACTGTCTTGGTGTCTCTGAGGAAACTGTAATAATACAGTGAATAGAGCTATCTCATTATGAAACCAGGATGTTCACGCTGACCACCCTATTCATGAAATAGTTTTGTTGGCTTAGGTTATCTTTTCAATATACATGAATTCTTTCTTTTGTGTGTTGGTAAAAAAACAGTGGAATATTGCCTTTTTATATTATTGTTCATCCCAGTGAAAAATCTCACTTACTTAGGTGGCTTAATTTTCTGTGGCTGAATTTGTGTGCTCCAGTTTTGGCAACAAAAGCATGTAGAACTTAATAAATTGAATGGGGACCTGACATCTTTAAAGCAGAAGAAACGCATTTAAAGTTTTTTTAAATAGCATCTTCCTTAAATAGATAATTCTGAAATAGCTGGGAGCTGACTTCTGTTATCCTGTCATTATTTCTAGCTTAATTGTAGAACCTTTCCATAAATATGTTTATGTAGAGTTTTAAAACCTTAACAGGAAAACGAGTAGATTTCCCTTGTTATGAACTGCCTCACTATGTGTAAGAAAATGAGTGTTTGAAAGCCTAAAACATCAGTAGCAGTGACATTTTCATGTCACAGATGGCAATGACAGGAAGTGCCAGTCTATGAGGTCGTGCTCTTATCTGAAGACTTCCCTGGGATATGTTCCAGAAATATTGAATGGCAATGATGGCTTTTAATTTGGAATTTAAACTGCTTTTCTGAATTGTGGTCCATAGAATGAGTTTTAGAAGAAAAGACAGGCCTTTGCTGAAGTTTCTTTTATCTCTTTATTGCAAAAAGGACCGCATGGTGTTTGAAAGTGAGGAGTTAGCTAGGTGGTGGAGGCTTCCATTTTAGTTTTGGGTCCTGTGGAAATACTGTGCGTGAAGAGAATCATGTTTAGGTTGCCTTTTCCTTTTTTAATGTATAAACCAGTTAGCAACTAGCTAAAGTAACAGAGGCAAATGAATAATGTTTCTGATAAAGAGCAACTAAAACGTGGTATATTGTACTAGCAGTTTGCATGAAAGTAGCTATTTTTCAGCTTTTATTTTCAGTTTGTTGCTAGCAGTATGGATATATTTTGTGGTGTGGGCTGAGGGTAGGCATGACAGGACCAGAACCTTTTCTTCCCAACCTTCTCATCATTCATTCCAACTTCAGCTTTCTTGAAATGTAATTCATGGTATTGCTGTGTTGGATGAGTTGGCCGGATAATTCAGAATGTGTAACCAAATGTTTATGGCCTGACTCTTCTGCATCTGTCAGGTCTGAAGTGTTTTATTGTCCTTGAATTCTGAGACTGTCTTGTGTTCCTGCTGATATCAAGAAGTTGCCCTCTTAAATTTCAGGGGTTTTTATATTTCTTCACAGCAACAGCTGCTTTGACTGCAGGAAATAACAACGCTCTGCAAATGCTCATTTGAGTTTAAAATGAAGCTCAGACTTAAAATGAAATCTAAATCCAAAACCTGTTGACTCAAATGCTGGTTTTTGTTTGTTGAGGTTCTTTCTGTATTACTTGTTAAATTTGCTCCTAGCCTGCAAGTCCTGGGCAGTCTCCTTCACCACTTCTCAAGCACTGTGCTTCAGTTCTTGAAACTGTTGTAAAAACTGTGCCTGGTCTTCAACAAGCTGTCTTTTTAATTGCCAAAGTGAAGTACTTGTCAGGTAATAGTTGTATGAGTGGGTAGTTAACTGCCTCCTTAGTTTATTTAATATAAAGAATTAATTTTACACTTGTAAATAATAATGAATATTTTTCTTTCACTACAGAACACTATGTTACAGCTAAGTGAAGAGCATTTGCTCTTCATTTTTTGTCCTTTATTATGAGTGTGTGTCTTAATTGTACAGACATATAAATATAGTATTTTTTTATCTATTGTTTCCCAAAAAATTAATTTGCTGAATGATTTACAGAAAATTTACAGATTTACAGAGCAGTAGGAAAATGTCATACCTTTGACCTGCTTTTGATTTCATGTCATAACCTTATAATACTTTGTATAAGAGTTTATTCACTAGATGCTGACATTTATTAAAAAAAAAAAAGGCGAATAAAAAGCTATGTGTATAACCTCTGTATTTCATATCAACTGCTTTTTCACTTTCCCTTCCTTTCCCCACTTCCTAGGGGATTTTGAAGGAGCCCATAGCAATCTACGTTACTGTCTGGAAAGGAACCCTCCTTATGCAGATGCACACTTACTGATGGCTCAGGTGTATTTGGCTCAAAACAATACCAAGCTATGTTCTCAATCCTTGGAACTTTGTTTAAGCTATAATTTTGAGGTGAGTTGAACAAACAAATGAAATAATTTTATTCAGTCAGTCATCTGAAGTTGTACGTTTTTGTATATAATAATTTTCAATTGAACTTTTTATAACTCTTCCACTATAAATTTAATACCTAAATGTTTATATGAATGTGGTATCTGAATATTTATCAAAGAAATGACCATGAAGATAAAACTAACACCTCCCAAGTTACACTTCATGCATTGCATAGCTGACAGTGGAACTTTATGTGGGATTAGCATAGAGTTGGGAACACAATACACACACCCACCCACCACTCATTAGATCTGAGTTTTGCCCAAGTGTCTTGAGAGCACTTAGCTGAAAACTCCCTATTCTTTGCAAGCACGTCCCGTCTTTCTGTACTTTCTTCCTCCAAGTAATACAAGCTGAAGATTAATATCTAATTAGCTACCTAATTGAGGTCCTTGCCATTTCACAGAGCTATATTTCCCGTACAGACTTTTTGTTTCATGTGAAGTATGTTTTAGGAAGGTGAAGAATGGCATGCAGGACTTGTGGCAAATAACAATTGTATACTTACTTTAATTAATAGCCGTGTGAATGTGCACACAGCAGTGTGGGAGACACTCAGAATACCTTAAAATTTAGTCTAGTTTAAAGCAGCAATTAATGTTGTTCTATCCCCAAGTCTCATCCTGTGTAATAGTTTTTCTTTGTAATTAAAAGCTTACTAAACTACTAGGTTGCACACTCTGACAATTCTTATATTTTCGTAAGTACATTTCTGAAATGGAATTTGTGTGTATTTGGAGGAAAAAAACCAAAGTCAATATTTAAAAAAAACCTTGCAAGGGGTTTAAATCCATCGAGTAAAATTTGGAAACTCTCTGTCTTATTTTTTTTTAGGTGAGAGAGCATCCTGTGTATCACTTAATTAAGGCCCAAACGCAAAAGAAGGTTGGAGAAATATCAGAAGCTATTAAAACCTTACAGATGGCAAGGAATTTGCCTGGAATGAGAAAAGCTACAGCTTCCTCAAAAACAAAAGGAAAAAGTATTGAAATTGATGCAAGCGATCGTGTGTCTGTGTTCCTGGAGCTGGTAGAAGCTCATCGTTTGAATGGAGAGCCGGTAAGATGGCAAACCTGCTAAAATACAGAACACACTGAAAACAATTCCCTCTTCCCAGTCCCGTTTCTGTAAGTTCAGAATGGAAAACCATCACTTCTTTCACCAAGAGGATTTGCTTGGTAAAATTTCCAGCATGTGAATATCTGGTTTGAGAACTCGAGTACCTTAAATTGTACAGAGCAAAAAAAGCCAAAACTGCTTCCAGGTGCTCAATTTTGAGTCTACAAAAGCCATTTCACGCTGTTGATGTTCATTTGCTGGGTTGTAGATCCCTGTTTTGTTGTCAGAATGCTATTAGCAGTAGTTTTGGATCATATCCTTATCTTTGTGTAGCAGCATCCCTACTATCAGCTGTGTCTGGATAAGCAATAGGACACTACCTATGTACAAAAATGTAAGAGAAGCCATACAGTCCTGTGGTTTGGAAGTCAGCCTGCTCAAAGCAGGACCTGTTGGAGCAAGGTGATAAAGACATTCTCTAGTTGAAGTTTGAGCATATACTTGTATATATGAAACACAAATGTAATTTTCTCTACCAAAACTTCTTATAGTAGTCCCTATCATGGGAGTTTTATTTAAAAAATCAAAAACACTACAGCAAAACAAGTGGATATACTATGGTTTGTGGTTTTTGTGGTTTTTTTGGTTGGTTTGCATAATGCCCATAAATGCTTATGATGTCTTTATTTTTGACTGTTCAGTGACAGGAACTAAATTAATTCTATTGTTTTTATTTGCAGCATGAAGCCGCTATAGTCATCCAAGATGCCATTAATGAATTTTCTGGAACACCCGAGGAGCTAAGAGTTGTGATTGCAAATGCAGATCTGGCAGTAGCTCAAGGAGATGTGAAACATGCCTTGACTATGCTCCGCAATATTACACCTGAACAGCCTTACTTTGTACAAGCCAAAGAGAAAATGGCAGATATTTATCTTCAGTATAGGAAAGATAAGAAGTTATACGCCGCCTGCTATCGGTAAAAGTTTGTGGAGTGCATAAATAGTTTCCTAGATGTTTACTGATGGCATGGTGAACTCTTTTTCTTTCTACTGCAATAAATGGGAAATATTTAGTGACGTGAATTCATTTGAGTAAATGTGGTAACTTTCAAAATGATAATTGAAAGTCTTACTTTGAAAAGATATTTCAGGGATTTTTTGGTTTATTTTCAGAAATAAAAACTAAAATCTGCAGAGGATAAAATCGTTGTGCCCTTCTCTTGTTTAGATACCAGTATTGACATGCTAAATACTGAGCAAGGTTTTGTCTTCTCTTTCCAGTGACCTAGTAGAAAAACTGCCAAGTGCTCATACTTTTCTTCTTCTTGGTGATGCATATATGAATATTCAAGAGGTGAGTGCTTGCTAGAGATGAATGGAATATTTGAGTCATTTGTTGACTTTGTCTAGTTGAAACATTGTGGCATGCTGACTCTTATTGATTGATGTTTGTCAAACAGAAATTGCTTTAGGCTGTAAAACAGCAAATATTGACTATGAGTAACTGTTTAAATTAGAAACTGTTGAAAATACGTTTCTTCTAAAAGCTTACTTGGTGAAAGTCAAGGAGGGAATGTTTTCTAGAAGAGCTCTGCCTTACAAGACTAACAGATGCCTAGAGTGAGAACTAAATTGAAATCACAAAGAAGCTAGAGATGTTTAGAATAGTGTTCTGAAACTTAGAATAATTCTAGTAGCTTAGTTCTCATGCTGATGGCTTTAGTTAAAGTTTTTAATAGTGTAGTTTCTATACATTCTTTGCATCCTTCACTTTCTTGATGAGCTGGAAATGGTATTTAGTATTGGCAGAAGACAATATAGTCAAGTGGATATAAGAATTTGAAGGCTACATGTTTAAATTCATTTATTAAAAAAATAGATTGAGTTAGGATATGCAACTGATAGTTTAGATTACTAATTTGGAGATCTGTAGATGATTAATGGTTGCTTTCATATTAATGTTTGTGTGTAGTTGTCTCCTTAATGAAGAATTATCGCACAAAATGGAATTTGTTTAATCTGCTGTAACATGTCTAGAGGAGAAAAATGGATCCAGCACTAATACATCTGCCTCTTTGTCAACTAGTGGGGATAGTAGTAGAGAAATTGCAGTGAAAAAAGAATGCAGTTTATTCAAACTTATTTGTTTGCCAAGTCTCTCCATATTTTGTTTTAGCATGAAAATGTTAATTTACATGGGCTTTACACTTCTGCAGTTTCGTAGTAGCCATTCTTCTCTCAGAAGTATTGTAGCTTATGAATCAGTAGTCCTTGGTAGTCATTCCTGGAGTTGTTACCAGATTTTGTTTTCTTCATACACCTTTTATCTTGATCTTTGACTTATATGTATTCGTATTTTATTGTTAAAGCCTGATGAAGCCATAGAAGTCTATGAGCAAGCCTTGGAGAAAAATCCAAAAGATCCATCCTTAGCAAGTAAAATTGGAAAAGCCCTAATCAAAACGCATAACTACTCAAAGGTATTCTATAAGTATTATATTAGGTTGATTGAGTACTGTGTCAACATGTGGGCTTTGCTTGGGTAAAAGTATTATATTTCAGAATGCTAAAATAGACATTTTATCCTGAAAATAAGTTTGTAGATTCCCTTCAGATCCTCTGGCCAAAGGCACAGTTGATAGATCCACACATTAGTGGATTCAAATCTGTTGAACTGTAGTTCTGGTGACTTGCAGTGGGTTTGAGCCTGCACTCAAACCCATGTTTTATTACTTCTCCATTGGAAAAAGTAACTAGGTTGTTGTCTTTAAGATGAGTCTTTAAATTATACACAAATTTTTGCTTCTTTCTTCAAGGCAATCGGTTACTATGAGGCTGCAGTGAGGAATGGTCAACAGAGCTTCCTTTGCTATGATTTGGCTGAGCTTTTAATGAAACTGAAGCAGTATGAACAGGCAGAAAAAGTACTTCAGCAAGCTTTAGATCATGAGCCTGGTAGGACTGTTATTAATTCACAGGAAAACATACAATTTCTGCTGTTACTTTCTGTTTTCTGCATGACTCTAAGGAGTAAATGAGTTCCTGGGCACTTTTTTTGCAGTGGTTTTATTACATTTGTTAACCTCTGTGGCTGTCTGAATAGAGAAGCAGTATTATTAGTAGTCCATTCGGTAAGGTTTTCTTAGATCACTGTAACACTTCTATGCTTTGCAGGGGCATGTTGGTTTTCCATCTTGTTTACTTCTTACTGGAAGAGTCCTCTGATTTAACATGGTATTCCTGTCCTAGTTAAGCCTTTGAGGATCTGACTAATAGTCATGCTCGAGACAGCTGGACTTTTCAATGTGGAAAAATAATTAACAGTAAATACAGTTTGCCCCATGTGCTTTAAAATCTTATCTTCTGTCTTAAAATGAAGCAAAAGCTCTTTTTTTGTGTGTGTGTTTTGATATATACACATTCTCTAAGAGAAAAATGTTTATTTTGGCTGATTGGGAAAATTATTGAACAATTTAATAGTTTTTAATGGAAATGCTAGAATATCCTTTGTGGAAAAAAAAAATTGTAGGAAATATGCTGAAGAGAATGATCTTACATGGTCTAAGCTGCACAGTCTAATCTCGGATTTAGAATAGCATGTCACAATTACAGCACTTTGAAGACCAGTTTTCTGATAGAATATAGCTCTAGATGCTCCTTAATTTTAATAAAGATAAACCAAAATTTTGGGAGGTGTCCATATTTTAATATGGAACTGTGGTCAAGATACTGCTTTGTCAGTAGAGTACAATAAATTTAAGCCAGGGAAGGCTTGAATTCTTCAAATACTAATTTATGCGTATGTATTTTAACTATTATTCAAAAGCAGCCTGCTGCTTTTAAGTAGATACTGAAATATTTGGTTAAAATAACTCTGTATTCATGTCTGTTCCAGACTCTAGCAAAGGGAGCATAATTTGAGGTCTGGCCAGAAATTTCATCAAACAGTCTAGTGCTTTTTGCATGTAGAGTAGCACATTGTATCAATTTGGACATTTTTCATTGACTTTAAGGAGGATTTAGACAGGAAATGTCAGGAATGGCTTTATTTCCTGTCCACTTATATCAAAATATTTTCTCTCATGTCTCTGAAAATGCAAATAGATCTGACAGTATTTTTTTTTTAAATTTCTTCGCATCTTTCAATATCTTTGGCCTTAAATCTCACTTTGTTTGTAATCTGTAATGTTTACTCTGCTTACTGCCAACATACTCAGCCCACCAACAATGCACCAAGTCAGATCACAATTCTAAATAAGTAAGATGGAGCTGTGAATTTTTCATGCAAGCTCTTGCCTGGAGCATGTGATGAGTTTCTTCTTCCTTTGACTTTGCTGGGATCAGTTCCTTCAAGTATAATGTTTGTGTAATGTTATTCTTGCAGTTAATGAGTTGTCTTCTCTGATGGAAGATGTACGTTACCAGGTACTTCTGGCAAAAATTTACAGCAAAATGGACAAGATTGACAGAGCTATTGTTTCATTACAGCAGGTAAAGGGGAAAACCAGAAAACATCTGTGAGAACTTGCGGTGTCCTCATGTTTACTTACTCCTGGTTTCACTTTCATCCCATATTCTAACCATAATATCCATGTGAATGTGGAAAATTAGTGTATACAGGGGACAAAGCACCAGTGACTGCTGTGAAATGTAAGAGTACATAAGGTGTTACACAGTCTGAGGTTTTTGCAAGCAGTGTTATCTGAATTTTACATCAGAATTCAGGCTTTTACTGTAAGCCTGCAGTCTTACTTTGCCTTCATTTGTGTGTGGAGCACAGTTTTAGCATATCAGGTGAAAATGAAATTGGCCATGAGGGCAGCTAGATTACATATCTTTAGCTCAGCATTGAAAACTATTTACAGAGCAAAATGGAACAGCTTTCAATGGTTACCTGTTGTTTTGTTGTACTGCTAAACAGCACTATTAGTATGAAATAGCAATAATCAGATCTGTCCATTCTGCAGTTCAGTATTATCCCTCAGACTGAGGCTTGAAAGAATAAAGTTGGAAGCTAGAAATTTAATCCCTTAAAATGTTTTCTCAACAAAAAGGTTTAGCAAGAGATGTGGTCAGTACTTTCTGTTCCATTTTACCTCCACTGTGTGAAAGTGAAGGTAACAGAAATGGTAGGCCTTGGTAGCATCTTCTGACTAGCAAGAAAAGTCTGCATTTTCATTCAAAGATTCATTAGAAAGGTAGTTGTATGTAAGGGTTTAAATACCAATATTGGTAAGGTTTATCTTTGTTAAATTCTTAGTTATTTTTTCCTTATAATGTACTTTCTTTTTTCTCAAAATTGACTTTTTTCCCCCCAATTGTCCTTTAGTAAAATTCCCCATAAGCAGTGTCCTTCTCCTACTCTTTTCTTTACTTCTTTAGTTCTTCCAGCTTTCTCACTATGTTACATTTCAAAAAACTTTCTGTCCTTAAAGTTGCTTTTACTACAGCCCTCAAAACTATCCTTCCTTGTACCCATTCTCTTTAAAATATTTTCCTGTTCCTTTTCCTTTTGATGCCACATTCATTTACACAAAAGCACCTGCGTTTTGATTTCAGCAGGACTAACTTAAATGTCTTAAACAGGTTTCTTCCCTTGGTTTTCAGGGAGATGTTAGAAGTTCTCCCCAGATGTTGTGTTTTAGTTCTAATTCCCTGCTAGGCAAAATGGTAGGGGTGTAAGAAGCAGAATAGTATTAGTGCTTCTTTCTCTTAAAAAAAAGCCAAGTACACTATTTTAGAGTAGATGAATGAAGTGAATTCCTTTGACAGTGTTGGAGTGCTCAGTGCTTTCTCCACACCAGGCTCGGGAATTACAAGGCCGAGTGCTCAGACGGGCTCACGTGGAGCAGCTGGATGCAGTTCCTGCACAGAAACAGTTCGCAGCTGAGATTTGTGCTGAGATTGCAAAACATTCGACAGCCCAGCGAAACTATGAAAAAGCAATTAAATTTTACAAAGAAGCCCTTGTTCACTGTGAAACCAATAACAAGGTCAGTTCTCCCTCTGACTATTTCGCATTGTTTTTCCTTTCAGTTTTTAGATGTAGCAAGACACTTTTCCAGTTATCCACAGAACAGAATAATTTGCAATTACTTTTGCTTCATGATATGTATAGAACCTTGAACTTTCTCCCCTTCATTGCTTATCATGATAGAATAGTTGCATGCACTGCTAACTTCTGTCTCTTACAAGAACTCCTGACTCAAGTGGTATCTGCATGCACTCACAGTGAGCCTGTCTTCAGGTACCAGTAATGATGGAGATTGTTTAATCTTGCTTGGTGCTTGTCCTCTGAAATGAACTCACTGTGATTTTGGTCAGTACAGACAATTTCTGTCTTTTCTGTGTCTGCTTTAGCACTGTTAGACTTTTATCTGGACTTGGCAGGATTCTGATTTTAGTCACAAAATGTTACTCTTCTTGAGCAGAATTATTGTACTGCTTCTCTCTTCTCTGCACGGTCTCTTTCCCACAGTTGATGAATATGGGTGAATTTGGATTTATTTTTATCCTCCTTTTCCTTCATATCATTTCATAACCTGGGCTTTGGAGATAAGAGAGGGAGAAGCAAAAGTCTGAGAAATTTATAATTATAACAAGCACAAAAATTAAGTGCCATCTTTAGTGAGGTTTTTTCTAGATTAAAAATAAATAAATACTGTTTTTGTTCATTTGCCATGATTTTCTATCATAATGATATTATATACTTAGGTCTATGTGAAGACTTTCTATTTCGATGCTTGTTATTGAACAGCTGTCACATGCATGAGCTGCTAAATACATAACTTAGTTTTAATATTTCAACTCATGTGTTGTGGTTCCAAGAATCTAGGTCCTTCTTAAAGCCACAACTTCAGTGTATTTGAGACAGACTTTTCTCAAGACATCTTCTAAGAATGATGGGGAAAACAAAAATAAATTGGGAAGGGAATAAAAACATCCTTAAAATGGTGATTTCCCCATTCTACCATTAAGAGCAAGGGACTGCCTGTCATGGTGCAGGTACAGCTGTGGCTTTTTAATCAGTATCAAAGCCTTACTTTGTCTTTCATACCAGTACTGAAATACCAGCATGGCATTTCCCTTCAGTTCTTGCTAAAATCATACTTTTGAGAGATTCCCATTGTTACAAGATGTAGACGTTTGTATTAAGTGTCTGTTAGATATTACTGAAGATTTTCGCTTTCATCCTACTTTGCTAGGAACACAGAATACAGTGACATCCTAGAATTTCTGATTAATAACTTGCTGCCTACTTGCTGAGTAATGAAAGCAAAATATTTTGTTACCCACAACTAGTATAAAGGAATTATCTCAGTCTATTTTTATAGTTTCAGTAGATTTGAACTTTTCTTCTCTTCATTTTTAAAAGCCTTGCTAGTACAAGATTAGAATTGAATACTTCTGGATTACGAAATAATATTTTGAGTTGTTAAAAGTCCGTCTGTTTCTCAGCACCTTCAGCATTTACTTTCTTTAAAATTATATATGGAAATAATGGAAGTTCCTTTGAAGCTATCTGTACCTTGTTTCATCAAAACAAAATCTCCTGTATTTTAGCCAAAGTAACCCAGAATGGATTGAAATACTGCATTTATTCAGGTAAATGTGTAGAGATTGCAGTCCATGTCAGAGGGCAGTTGTGTTGTTTTGTTTTACATGGTTAAATCTGGTAAACCCTGCCTTTGTTTCCTTGATCAGGTAAGAGGCAATGCAGTTTCCAGATGGAGACGTGAAGGGGATTACGGATTGCATCATGCACATCATTTTATAGTATCACTGTTGTTTTTGTTGGAGTTGAAAATTTAGAGACCACTTCTGCTTACTAGAATCTAGTGTAGAACTCCAGCTGCCTTTTTCACTTCCTGCAGGAAATATTCCTTGACTCCAAGACTGCCTTTTGATATTCCGCTGAGTTGTGCACATAAGAGCAGCTGCTTAAGGAAAGCTTTCATAGTTACAGTTCTGACATGCATGCATTCTCTCTATCATTTCAGTGCTTACCCACCTGCCTTCCTGTTTCAGAATTACATGGTATATGTTTGAGTATGAACAGAACTCAAGGAAGTAGGAAGAAAACAGTTGTTAAAAACTGTGCTAGGAGCCTGCATGTTCTGAACAGGATGTTCAAAACGCTGCTTTGATTCAGAAGTGCCTCTCACAAGTGGAACTATTGAAAGAATTATGATGCAATTATAAATGCCTCCCTTTTGGAAAGAAAGTCAAAACACCATTTAAAATTAAGTAGGAGTGACTTACAGTTTATCTACTCCTAATTTTGCTTTATGATCAGTTTACCTTCTGTTTGCTTCAACAGAAACTTGATTAAATCTATGGTAACTCATGTTTATAAAATTTTCTGTGGCATTTTATTCAGAATAGTCTATGATGGGACTTCAGCTTTAAGAATATTTGCTGGTGTACATTTCAGTTGTCAATATTTACTCTGTAGTGGCTTCTCAGAAATGGATTCACACAGAGTCTTAATGTGGTAGGTTGGAAATTCAAATAAGAAAATAGTTTCTTCTGAAACTTGCTTGTACTCCAGAATTAGTTGGTGAATGTTAATGAGATACTTATTTTTTTCAGCGCATTTAAAACTACTTTCACTTATATTTTTCCAAGACCATCATTCATACCAAAATACTTATGACTTTAGAGCAGTACTATCTGAGCAGCCCTGTTTTCAATATACCTTTACAATATCCCTCAGAAGAAGAAAAGTTTTGTCTGTTGTAAAAGGTGAGGGAGTGAAAATGGATTACATAATTGATCGAGAGCCCAAAGGAAACAACAGAAAAGGCTCTCTTTAGTGGAGATACAATTTTTCCCTGGAGCCCTATAATACCAGGTTGATACTCAGAACTGAACCAACTTCCTTTATCTTTGATTCACATACAGTTAAATATTTTAATGTACAGGCAATGTTGGAACTTGCACGTTTATATCTTGCCCAAGATGATACTGATGCCTGTCAACATCAGTGTTCCATACTGCTGAAGAACGACCAAGATAATGAAGCAGCAACAATGGTATGTGCTATTAAAATAATCCTGCATCAATGTTTGTTGAAGTTTGTATGCCTGCAGTATGATATATTCATAAAGCACTACTTCTAAAAAAGGCTACAGCTTTGTGATTTCAAAGAAAATGTGAAAAATCCATGGCAACAAAATGTTTTTTTGTTTATGCCAGCTGATGTTTCTAGATGAAGTTTCTAGCAATCATAGCCATTGTTCTATGTCAATATAAAATGAGACTTCAGAAGTAAAGGGAAAAAGTAGTTGTAGTAAGATTAGATAAAGGATGGCTCAGTGCACATTCTATTGATAATTGACTAACACTCAAGGAAGAAGCTATTTTTCCAGCTTAGTAATGCTAAGACAAATATTTTTTTAAAAGTGCTAGGAGAAAAGAACTATGTATTTAAGGTAATTTTTATAGTGTCATTCAACCTTAGTTAATCATATTCCTACTTAACAAATTTTAATCACAGCTGCAGGTTCTTGTCCAGGACTTGTATACTTCTTTGCCTAAAAGACAGCTCAATAGACTGAGCAGCTTTTGATGTAACACACTAGGAACAAAATTATTTCAAGATGGGACTGATTTATTTTCTCGTAGCAGTCTGACATCTGAAATTTGTTCTAGTATGGTACATGAACAGAAGTAATAGCACTCTTCAAATACGTTATTAAATCTACTCTATATTAGCTAACTATCAGTAGAGAGAATCTGAAATTAAGTAACACATTTTACCTTCCCTGCTGAGGTGAGCCATCATCTTTTTCCCTAACTTTAAATTAACTTTGCTTTTCCATGTGCATAATCTGCAGTTACTGGAGATAAAATTAGGTGTAAAACTATGCAATGGTTTAAAAAACATATTTGAAAGATATGGCAGACTACTTAATTACCTTTTAATTTTTACCTTATGTGAAAAGGTGTTCATGTACTTGGTCATTATTACCCGTGTGTGTTGTATATTGTGTTTGTTTTCCAGAGAGTAATAAAAAATTCAAATGACTTTACTTCTTGTGCAGCTCCTGCAGCACTTTAAAGTTATAGTTTTAGCTCTCCGCATAACCAGAGTTCATTATTTATAATTTGTATTTTACATTTTCACAATTTATAATATCTTGTTTTGTTTTCTCTAAATTGTTCAATACTGTAGATGATGGCTGATCTCATGTTCAGGAAGCAAGATTACGAGCAAGCTGTTTTCCATTTCCAGCAGCTCCTGGAACGCAAACCAGGTGAATATTTAGCAATGATACTTTTAATTTGTTCTGATATATAGTTCTAACAAAAGACATGAATAAATAGCTGAATAAAAATTCTTTGCTTGATTAAAAAGAAATGTTCTATTTATAATGTAGTGGATACTAAAGCCAAAGACCATCACTATGTATAAAAACATGAAGATATTTTAGGGGAATATGATAAAAATTGCTTCTCATTGTAGATACAGTAATTTACTTTGCTGCAATGTAATGTGCATAGTTTACCTTAAGCCAAATACAAGTATGGTGTAATTTACTTTTTCACTGTAAAGCACTTTCTTTTGTATTAAAAATATCAAGTGCATGAACACGAAGGTAATATTTTATTTGAAAACTAATAAAGGAATCTTGTCTTGGACAGTAGTAAGTTTTTTTTAGCGATTTTCAAGTTGGGACCAGAGAGAAAACTAAAAATCTATTAAAATTTTACTGTAATAAATGTAAAGCTTTCTAATGGACTTTGAAATAAATCACGAGAATGCAGCAAATGGTTTTGAGTGCTTTTGAAATTGAAGTACAATTATACTTCTATAAAAACCTGTATAAAGATACTGCAAGTATCAGTTGACATCTTCATTCTTGTATCTGGGGTTACTATGTAATATGCCTTATGTATTAAATCATATCTCATTTTTATGTGTGAAAAAATTAAGCCAGGCTCTTTATTTCTTAACTTATTCATATAGCAAATAAATAGAATTACAGTGTCCTAATTATTTGTATATTTAGATAACTATGCAACCCTCTCTCGATTAATTGATCTGTTAAGAAGAGCTGGGAAATTAGAAGAAGTCCCAAGATTTCTTTTAATGGCTGAAAAACATTCTTCCCGAACAAAGCTTGAACCAGGATTTCACTACTGCAAAGGACTGTATCTTTGGTACTTGCAATTATAATTAAGATAAGATTTATTTGACTATGTAGTATAGATTTAAATTGATTTTCTTGTTATCCAATATCATTTAAAGGTGCTATGTTGATTTAATTAAGGTGTCAGGATTTAAGGGAATTCTCAGTTTCTCTGAATATCTCAGGATGTTCTTCCAGTTCAATAATGTAATACTGTTTATCTTCACATTTTATAACTTGTTAGATTATTTTCAGTTTGTAAAACCAAGTTCCTTGCAATAGTATGTGTGCTGTCCAAACCTTGCAGTGTCAGTGTTTGTAAATGGGTCATCTGTTTTTAAATGGGTTTCTTGGGATTTGGGTGGAATTTGGAGCAGGCAGTTTCACTTGCCTGGCTTTAAATGTTTTAATTATCCATGTAGGTACACGGGCGAACCAAACGATGCACTGCGGCATTTTAACAAAGCTCGAAAGGACAGTGACTGGGGACAGAATGCAGTCTACAACATGATTGAAATTTGTTTGAACCCAGATAATGAAACTGTGGGTGGAGAAGTCTTTGAAAATCTCGATGCTGACATAGGGTAGGTGAATTAAATAAATATTGTGTGGGTTATTCTGTCATCTCCTTCTGCTGGAAGAAGTTGTAGCAATTGAAATTAAGTTAAATTGCAAGAACTTGGAGATCATCTAGTATTTTGAGTATTCTGTGTTATTGTGAGAGACCATTCTATACTGTAATAAGTGAGTCTCAAGCAGAAAGTGTAGAAGATTTTCTCTAGAATGCTGGTCACTTGCTGGTCACTGTTATAATCAGCTTGTTGGGTTGGAATTGCTGTTGTTGGAAGAGAGTCAATGCAGAATGCCTACATACCAGAGCCATTTTTCTACAAAATGGTATGTCTTTAGTACAGAAGCAGTTCTAACTTGTGATTAATTTGGTGTGTATTAAAAAAATAAGCTTCTATGAAGATTTTTTTTTTTCTGATGATAGTAATTCTACAGAGAAGCAGGAGTCTGTGCAGTTGGCTGTAAGAACAGCAGGAAACCTGCTGAAGGAGCTCAAGCCTCAAACCATTCAGGGTCACATTCAACTGCGAATCATGGAGAATTACTGTCTCATGGCAACCAAACAAAAATCAAATGTTGAACAAGCATTGAACACTTTTACAGAAATAGTTGTGGCTGAGGTTAGTAACCTGTCTCATTTCCTCACTCTTTCCTTTCATACTTACTACATTTTTTTACCTAGTCTTGCAGTTTACTTACAGCACCAGTGGCACGTGTTAGTGCTAGTTGCTCTAAGGATCATTTTCCTATCAAAGGATATTTCATATAAAATTTGAAAAAGACATTTCTGAAATAACAATATATTTTAGAAGTTTTTGGTTGAATTGCAAATTTAGAACCCAACTAGATGCTAATACTGCTAATTACTGAAATGTGAGTAGGCTGTTTGGTTGCTGGGCTTGTTTTGTTAATTCCCAGGCTTGCCAGCCAGTGTGTCTTAGGATGTAAATCTATGCAGTGCTTCATGGCAAAATCGATCCTTATGACAGAAATCTTCAATATTTTATAACTATTTGTAGTTAGTAGTTTTAGGATTAATAATGGATGTTCTGGTTACCAGCAGCTTTCAACAGATTTTATTTGAGCAGGGGTAGAAAGATGTAGTCCATCAGAATGCTATAAAATCTGTAAGTTACTACTAGTCTTTAACTGTGTGCTGAGCTGCACCTTGTCTGAGGCGAGTATACTGAGACTGATCTCATGTGTAAGGCAGTTCTGGGAATCACAAACAAGGTGTCCCTCTGCCTCCTGTATTGGCTTCCCAGGCCTGCTCAGAATTCTTCTGAGATCCTGTGAATGTGGCATCTTTGTCACATGGTGACAGTTCCACCAGGAAGAGTGCTGCAGTTTATTTATTCTTCCCTCTAGGGTTGCATAAAAAATACAGCTTTAATCTCTTCAGACTCCTAAAGTTATGGATCCATGATAGGTGTGGCTATTAAGGGAGAAGTGGGATGAGCTTGTTATGTGGAAGAGGAGCTTTTGGTGGGATCTTTTTATTTTTTTTAACCCACTATGACAAAGGTATTTACAGCACAACCTTAGAAAGAGATGTAAAGGCAGAATACCAGCAGTGAGTCAGGAACACTGAGAAGGAGAAAGAAGCATTTCAGTTAGCTGCTGATAGAACTACTCTGTGCATTTAGGAGGCAGTTGCAGTTGCAAGATGTGAGCCCCATTCTCATCCTTTACTAATGAAAGCAGGATGTCAAAAATGGCACTTGTGCCAGGACTTGTTACTGCTTGCTTTTGAGGCTCTTGCATAGAAGGGTGGCTTTTAAGAATCCTGTTTATTTCTATATAGCTTGGATACATACAGTTTAGACATTATATTTTTAGGAGCTGTACAGCTAATAAGAGGAATCAGAGTCCCTTTCACTAATATTTGACAAGCTCTTCTACAAGTGAAAAATACTACTTTTGTTGTTACTTCCAAGTGACCCAGATTTTATCTGAAGTATTTATTTGTATGTAAAAACTATAGCTCTTAGTGGTATCTGATTTTTTTTTCTTGTGAGATGAAATACCTGTGGATTTTTTTAGCATTTCTTGTGCCTGGTGATTATCATGATTACAGAAATAATTGTAGCACTAGGTGCAAAACATGTCTGTAAGATTGGATGCTCTATCTTTATTTCCTGAGATTTAACTTTTAGTTTAGTTTTTAGATACCTGGTGAAAGTGTTACTTAAAAAAAAATATTAAAAAAAAAAAAAGGCACCAAGCAGTCTCTGTACTTTTTACTGTAGAAGGATCACATACCAGCACTTTTGGGAATGGCCACGGCCTACATGATCTTGAAACAGACACCACGAGCCAGAAATCATTTAAAACGGATTTCAAAAATGAGCTGGAATCCCATTGATGCCGAGGAGTTTGAGAAGAGTTGGCTTCTGCTTGCAGATATATATATTCAGTCTGCAAAATACGATATGGCAGGTGAACTTCTAAAAAGATGCCTTCGTCATAACAGGGTAAGTCAGTGCACATTGGAAGTAACCTTAGTACCTTTGTATTTTAATTCATCAAAATGTTTACTTTTCCATTGAAACAGAATTTTGAAATGTATCTGTTTGTTCATTTGCCTGGTATTTCACTTATTAAGGAGAAGAAGTCCAAAACGAGACAGGAAACCGGCAACTTCACACTGGAGGGTAGTAAACAAACCTGTGAATTCTGCTTAGTCATTTTTGTTCATGTTCCGTTGCAACTTAGGCAAGTTTCAGCTGAGGGCACTCTAAAAGCTTGGAGTGTTTGTGAAATGTCAGAGATGCATTTTCCTGAGTCCCACAAAACTGAGGAAGAAAGATGTGGCGGTATAAATTTTGGAGACTTGCTCCGTTTGCATGACATGACATGCAATTGGACATGACATGTTTCCATGACATGGTATCTTCATACCTTATTTTTTAAATGTTTATGTTCATAAGCCTGCTACAGTGCAGGATTTTTTTTTTTAATGCTGGTATTAATCTTTTTTGTGGCAATACTGTCTGGTAGATTGTCAGGGGACAAGGTCTAATGTGTTGTTTACCTCAGGGTTCCTGAGCAGGCAAACTGCACAAACCCTGCTTTGACTATGGGAACAAGCACTGATCTTAGCTTGTGGTTATTTTTCATTTTGATCAGCAGAAAGCTGATCTTGTTTTTCTGTAGTTTACATCTTAACGTATCTTGTCACTTCACAAGACACTATTTTATGTCAAGACAGTCACCAGTTTGGAACACTTGATTGGATTGAGAAAACATGTTACTGTGATTCATTAGTTTTTGGGATTATTTTTAAGACTCAAATGACATATATATACACAATTTAAGTAAATATGTTGAGTGAAATTTTCATAAAAGCCTAGTGTAATTTAATAAGGGTTGTTTTGGATTTTAAAAGACTTAGGATTGGTTAGTAAGATCCCAGTGAGCAGACTATTTCTATGAAATTGAGGCTTCTTACTGATTACTCCTCTTGATTTTGAACTTTTTGTTTTGTTTATCATAAATGAGAGGGGAAGTATATTTTTATCCTCAACTTTCAGGCATTCCCAAGCTGTACTGTGATTTGAAACCCTTTTATCAGTAGATTTTGAAAGCCTAATTGGAAATAGTAAATGTAAAGATACAAGGTAATTTATATATCAATGTTGCTTTGCACTGTCTTTGTAAAAAAGGTGCATATGTTTTTCTCTATCTCTAAAATGTTTGACCTATTGGCAGGATGATAATATAAACTGCTCATGGTAAGGGCATACTGTAGTTGGGTTTTTTATAAATTATCTTCCTGCTTTATGTACTAAATGTAAGATTTCTGCATGGATTACTATATCTTTCCTATGAAGTTTTATTGTGGAGTTAGATGGATTTATATGTATGTAAGCAAGGCTAGTATTGTCAACTAGTACATAATAGTTCTTTGGAACCTGCTTTTCAGATGCTTGTGACTTGCTGCTTAGATTCATAAGAAATGAAATACTTAATGGTTGATTTTTCTCTTTAGGTTACTTGTGACTGTCTTTAAACTTTAATTGGAAAGTTGTAATGTTTAAACCATTTCCAAAAACAAAGCTACGAACTTACTTTCTTAAGAAAAAAACCCAAACAATATTTGTGGAAAGTAGATTTGAAATGCATCTGTGTGGAGTTATTATTAACTGAGAGAGGAATCTTTTTGTAGGAATCGTTGCAGTGGCCTCTGTGATGAACTCTGTACTTGACCTGGAGTAGTGCATAATTCCAAAACCTCACTTGTAACACAGATACTTTAAATCAAGACTATTGTGTCATCAAAGTTAGGACAAGTATCACTTGTGCTTTCCAGTTGTATGGGTTTGGAGTATTTTGGCAATAAGTTGTCAGTATTATTATATGCAAGCTTCCCTAAATAAAATTTTCAATGAATATTTGTATTTTGCAGTCATGCTGCAAGGCTTATGAATATATGGGATACATAATGGAAAAGGAACAGGCATACAAGGATGCAGCAATAAATTACGAGATGGCCTGGAAATATGGAAACCAGACAAATCCAACAGTAGGCACGTATATATAACCCATAAAGTATGATTTTGGGCATTATGGTGGGAGTGTAACAACTGCCTTTTACTGGAAAGACTGCTTTTAATTTTCAATAGAAATAAAGTATCACTGGTTTTCCTCACATAAAAACCACAAATGTTTAAAGGTGTACTGAACAGTCACTTGGAAAGCCCCCATGGCAAGAGGTAGCAGCTTTATGATACTTTAGAAGTTGCTGTTTACTCTTTTAGTATGAGATTTGATCTGAAACCTTGTTTCTGAAAGTTTTAGTTGCCTGTTTGTGAACAATTTTCTCTGTATGTTAGCATTAACCTTAATAATGTATTTATAGTTATCTACTATATACTGTTTGTAGTAGAAAGTCTTTTATAATTTTATATATATATATATATATATATATATATGAGGTTGGCAGGTCATTGATTTATTTCATTTTTGATTCAAAGTTCAAATTATCTATATGGATCAGGTTTTATGTACATGAGTGAGGATTTAAAAAATACATTACTCTAAATGTTTTAAAAACATTTATACTCTAAATGTTTTTAAAAAATAAATTACTTTAAATGTCTTTAAATATATCTATTTTAAAAAAGATGGCCAACTGAAAACTTGAGGCACTAGTCAAGTTCCAGTTTGGATAATAAATTGAAGTTTACACTAAATTGTCACATATTAAGACAGTTTAAATGTAGGAAACTGTTTGTGGAAGGGATACATAGGATAAAATGCCATTTTCTTACTCAACACCCAGAATCTGTCTGTAGGTCCCAAGACTGGTGGTTGACACAAATTCTGTTCCATGTTTTGGGAATGTGCCTGTTGCCCCTTGGAGCTACATACAACTTCTAGTCTTTCATCTGTGCTCTTTCTTTTTACCCTGTGGGTTTTTTTTAGCGTTGGGATGAGACAGTCTTTGGCATCAGCTGAAAAACCAGTGTTTTTTAAAAAAAGATTTTAGCTGTTATGCACGTGAACTGCCAAACATTTTGTCTTTACCTGTAACTGCTGGATGTTGCAGTGGTTTGGTTCATGGTTTTATCTAATATGATCTGTAGATGAAAGTAATACTTTGTTAATGGGACTAAATGTTTGTGGGTTAGCTACTTTTATAACATAGTTCTGAAAATGTACATACATGGAGGGATTATCAGAACTGAATGTGTTGTGAGTCATGTACTGTGAGTCAAAAAGTTAGGAGGATCAAACCAGAGGAAGGCTTATATCAAAACAAAAACAAAAATAAAAATGAGTTTGGGTGCAGTAATTTTTACTAGTTGTTCCTGTTCCTGTAGACTGAGCCGTGGTGGTTGTTGCTAAAATATTGCAGTTGTTAATCAAATAAAATTAGAAAGAAGTTTTAATAATAAAGAGCTGTGATTTCTTGAGTTTGTACAGAACATAGATCAAGACTTTTCATTTTTTATTTTGAAATCCTCTAGAGAGTGGTAATTCAACAAATTACAAAACCTCTTGACGTCTAGATAGGAGAGTTCTTTATTGAAATGAAACTGTGAAATAATCTTGCATACAAAAGAAAGTATGATATTGAAGGTCCTTTGTGCACTTGTTTCTAGTTTTGCATTACAGCATTGTGAGGATTGTGATGCATTAGTACAAAAAATGATTAAAGCATCACATATTTCTGTCTGGCAAGTAAAGCCATGCAAGCTGGTATCAGATCCTGTATTTGCCAGTGAGGATAAGTTTAAAAATGAAAGATTTAAAATTTCAAATTTTGCAAATTGCATACTTATAATGTTTTGTTTTTTTTCTCAGGCCTAGTCTCTGTCTAGGCTGATACACTTGAGCTTTATCTGGTAGGTTGAAAGTATCAGCCTGGCATGTTGCTATGTGACTTAGCTATTCCACATCACTTTTTGTATCAGTGGTCCACTGACAGTGGTACTGAATAACATTTTGATTCCCTAGTTCGTTATCCCTTTTTTTGTTTTACTTTTGTCCTTTAATAATGGAATTACCTTTACAGAGGGACAGTGTATTGCAGGCCACAGTTAGAAGCTGTGGGATACCATGGTAATTGAAAGAAGGCAACCATTGTGTATTCTCTCTAGTAGCACATGCTCTCCAGAATAATGTCTCCTTTTGATTCAGACATAGCTATCAGTGTGTAAAGGACTTTCATTAACTACTTGTAGTGACTTTTAGTAGCAATTTTGATCATTACCAGGCTTATATGAGACAACAGTTGAAACAAACCATAGTAACTTTAGAAACATACGGTGACCCAAAATAAATTCAAACGTGTTATTTTTGTTACTCAATACAGGAACTGAAATTGTTGTTTTTCCTCTCCCCCCTCTCCCCTCACCCCTTTAATTACAGGCTACAAGCTGGCTTTCAATTACCTGAAAGGGAAGAGATATGTTGATGCAATCGATGTTTGCCATAAGGTAGAATTTGTATATGTGTTTAATACTCTGTCTCCTGTAGCAACATTCTTTCACATAATGACCCTTCTTTTGGTTGAGTTTCTATTTCTCAAATGCATAGCTTAATGTCAGAAAAGTGCCCTATCTGAAAAGTTCAATTGAATTAAATATGCTCTTCATAATCTGCTCTGTCTTGAGCTCCATGGAACCAGATAAACAAAAGTGAATATCCTTTCACTATCATATGTGAAGGGATATTCAAATGGCACCACCTTTTTTTGGCCATGTGTTTGCAACTTGGTGAATCCATACAGAAGTATAGCTGAAAAAATTTATCAAATCAAATATTAGTATCAGAAGACACTGTTAGAAGGTAACTTTAGAGATACTATCTTTTTATGGTCCAAACATAAGCAGAGCAAATGCAGAGTAAGAGGAAGGGCTACTATTAAAGAAGCAGAGGGAATATTATGAATTAATAATTATTCATATTAATAATAAAATAAATTAAATTTGCTCTTTTTGGAAGAAATAAAGATAATTAGGAAGGACAAAATGAAGGGTAAGAGAGAAGAGGAAATTGAAGAGAAGAAGAAGTAGGTAGACTATGCTAGAAAAGAGCCAAGGGAGTGAAAACATAAAGGCAGTTCATCATTGAAGAGAAAGTATGCCTAAAACCTCAGAAAAGTCTCCAGAGGTCTCTTCTGATTCATGCATTTCAAGCCACCCAGAGGCTTTAGCCCTTGACCGCTGTGTCTTTTACACCAAGGTGAAAGGACAGTGGAAATGAAGCAAAGTGTCTTTGATAGAGCTGGTTTTGACTTGCATGTGTGGTGGTCTCTGTCCACAGTTAAATACTTGTGCAGTCTTAAAACAAACTTGTCATGTTGTCATTTTAGTTTTAAAATGTGTAAGCTCAGTGATGAGGGGGATTACCAACTCAGAACTTATGGGTTGTATTGTCTTTTGACAGGTCCTTAAAGCACATCCAAACTATCCAAAGATCAGGAAGGAAATACTGGACAAGGCCCGTGCATCTTTAAGAAACTGAATTTGTTTTTTGTATGACTCATGGAGTTTTGCTATCCAGACTTCAGAAACTGTGAACGAAATACTACAGTGACAAAGACCATGTCAGCAAAAAAATACTGTGGATATGATGAATTTAACTGTATTAGAGATCTGGATTATTTTTATGAAAAATCTGCAACCCTGAAAGAAATTGTATTTTTTCTCATTCAGGATAGAATACCGCTCCCACCCGGGTTATGTAAAGTGTCATCATAACAAAGTGTTATCGGCATTATAAAAATGTTTTAAACATAAAACTCAATATTTTGTTGTGTTTATTTGAAATAACACTAAGACAACAACCTGTCATCTAGTGGAGGTGCATTGTTGAGATGCTGGATTTTAATTCATGTAAACCATTACTTCATAATTACAGTGTAATCTTTATTATAGTATAGGTGTATTTCTAAATTATGAGGGGGTTTTATTTCTATTAAAGGCATGCTTTATTTTTTAAAAAACCTTGAAAACAGCTATGTGAATTGTTTTCAATTAAATTTATATTTTTAAATGATAATGTAACAGTTAAAATTTAGATTTTGTGTAAATACTCAGTAAAGACTTTCACAGATCCTGCAGGTCTTATACAGAATTTACTTTCTGCTCATGCTATTATCCACCTGTCAGATTTCCATGGAGAGAACTTCCTTAATTTGTAGTGGATAGTCTTTCAACACTGTATGTGTAGACAGTATAGTCATATATGCAGAAATTGGCACTCATTTTGTGTGATGTCTATAAAACATCTTTTTAGGGAAATAACTTTTATTACAGGGGATTATAATCTTGTCTCACACACAGAATATACCTGTGAGTCTATAGGGGAGAAGTAGCATGTCATGAATGAGTGTAAGGAAGGAGAAAGATCAGATTTCTTTTCACTGATACAGAATTTTTGAAAAAACACTGTTGCACTGCTGTATTTGGTTTTCAAATAGCACTTGATGTTGTATGTGTCTTACTAGAAAAATAATGTTTTGGCATGGAAAGGAAATTCTTAATGGCAGTGATTACATTTATATATTTTATAAGCAATTTCAGTTTTGAGCTTTTCCTGTTGACATTGTGTAGAGTCACTTTCAGTTTGGTTTTTGGGTTTCCTTTTAGGACGACTCAACATCAAGGCTACCAAAGGGAGCCTGTTTACTGTTGTATCTAATCTTGCTTTTCAATAACTGGGTGCTGTATCTTGGGGAATTTTTTAGCCTTGTTTCCTGAATATGTTGAGGTGCACCACTTAGACAATGATGCTGCCTGCTGGTGGTTGCTAGGTCCTGCATTCCAGTAACGTTGGAGCTGTTGGTCAGCTGAACTAAAATGAATAGATGTGTCTCAGGACTATAACACTTCTGCAAGATTTGTGTGAATATTAGAATGGAGAAGAAACTCAAGTATGTGGCCTCTTCTTCCCTAGGGGTCCTTGAAACTTAGGGTGTGGCTTTGTCCTTTCTGTTTGAGTGCTGTGTGTACATGACTTTACCAGGCACAATACAAGCCCCCTGGTTTTTGCATGTCAGTTTTATGGCATGACAGAACTCACAGGAAGGAGATTTAGTATACTAGGGAAAAACATGGTATGGGAGTGGAATGAGGAACATGGAGAGGTCTGGAAAAAGCTGAAGATGGGGGGAACTGAGAGGTGGGCTGTGGGGGTCAGTAGGCTGTAAATTCTTAAACTATGCTCATTGGTGGGGTTTTTTCACTGTTAAAAAGAATAAGGGTTTATTGAGGCAGCTTCTAGTAAAATAACATTTCTTTGTACACAAAGAAATTATTCGTGCAGGATTGATGTGTTACTTCCTGGATAGCATAGGAATAACATTTAGCTAAAGTTCAGAATAAAAAAATAGGTGCAAGATCTTTTCAAAAACATCAACACATCTGCATCTGTTTTGCTTTTCTTGTAAGATGGACATTAGCCTTTCATAAGATGGGTGTGATAAATTAAGTCATGACAGTGGTAAGATACAGAAATTAGTTGATAGAAATCAAACTGAGACTTCAGGTTTTCTGTGGCTATCTTTTGGTGAATAGTTTTATGTATACACTGTGCAGGTAAGGTTTCTGAATTCCCATTAACCATCTAGGCACTGGTGTCCTTTTATAGCTGAGGTCTTTAAAATAGGAGTACAAATGAAACACGTCTGTGGATTGCAATTTAAAAAAAAAGTCTCTAAGTAGTCTTTCAGAAAAAAATCTTGCTTTAATATAATATTCTCAGAAGAAATAAATGTCCTTTCTAGATCTCTTTTGGTTTATATAAGCAAATTAAATATAAGCAATTTAAGTTTTCCTGTGCTGCGGTTTTTTTGGTTGTTTTTTTTTTTTTACTTTCTCTGCAGAAGAAATGGTTTGGTGTCATACCTCTCTGCTTTTACTGTTTCTTACTTTAAAAATGCATGTTCTGCTAGTTTGGTGGGGGGTTTTAGCTCCTTAATAAGTGGGTTTGAATGGAACAGACTTCTGGGATGGAGGGGAGTCAGTAATGCTAATTTCAAAGCCCTGCACTCTTCAGTGTGATGTTGCTTAGCAACCCATCTTCCAGTTTTGCCTTTGATGAATAAAAGAGGAGAGTGAAGCTGTGGTTTCTATTGATTCATTCACTGGAACTGAAAATCTAAGCATCTTGTAGCTATAGCAACATAAGCCATAGGTGTCTCTTCTCTCTTGTCCTCCTTTCATCTGCAGGTACAGAATGCCTAGAATATCTTCTACAGGAAATGAATGTTTTCTGTTTTAATTTGCAACCTTTTTTTTAGATTTGTACCAGTACTACAAAGATGGTCTAGGGAGATTAATTAGGCAAAAATAATTACTATAAATAGCTAAAAATAACTAAACTAGTAAGATTTTTAACAAAGATAGAGTAGAAGGAATTTGAACGTTTTTTTTCCCGTTTCTGGACTAGGTTTGACTATTGCAAATAATTTCTCAAATATGGCTACAGCAATTTTTAGAAAGGCTATAGACTTCCTAAAATCAGGCAGCTCTGATTTAGTAACCTAAACTTTAATCTTGTTATTAATTACATGAGTGAGTAGTTTTATAAACATACTTTAACAGAGCTTATAATGTCAGACAGTTTGCTGAAGTTTTTCTTTAAAGGTGACATTTCAGGGAAGTCTCAGTGGCAGTGGCTTCTGGCTCTTTCATATACAGTGCTGAACAGTGGAAAAATAGGTAAAAAAAATAGGGAAATATAACTGAAGGGAATATTTCACTAGCAAGTACTTCTTCATCAGCTTATGACTATGCCACTTTTCAAAGATCTTAACAATGATTTTGCTATCTAGCTTCATTTGCTCTATGGTTTTACCTCTTGCTTCATCTTGCAATGAAATTAGAACTCCTAGGTTTTTGCAACATTGACCTGCCATAAAATGTTGAGATTTAGACCATTGTTGTAAAAATTTCATGCTTTAGCAGAGACATAAAGTTGTTGCTAATTATGTGACATGGCGCTTGCTAGAAGAGAAGCTGTGTGCAATGGTCTAAGTCTTGTTCTGAAGTGGAGTTTTCTTTGATACTGTTCTTGATGTTTGGTTGGGGGTTTTTGGGTTTTTTAAGGAGTCAGTATGCCTGTTAATGCAGACTTTATTTTGGGAAACAGCAGATTTTTAAAAGCTCACTCTAGAAATTTGCCTTTACTTGAATTTTGTGCTACAAAGGTTGAACGCTGGCTGTGCCTTCCTCAGGTAATGTAGTGCTAGCACAGTTTAGGCATCAGCTGTCAAAGTCATAAGGAAGGATTTTAACATCCTAGAAATAACAGAACCTATGAATTGTGAGAGATTGTGGTCTAAATCTTTATTTAGTGTTCCTGGGCAGTATTAATTCCTAAAAGAACTGACGTCACCATTTTTGGCACTGCTGTGACACAAATCAGTACCACTACTGCCAACTCCCCTTCCACTTGTTGAGCACCTTTAGATAACCTGCGGTTCAACAGCTCAAAGAGGTTTTCAAGTGCTGGGGTGAGACGGTGATTGTGCTACTATTATTTGAGAGTAGGAAGAAGGGGAGACTCTATACTGTTAAAGGAGTGCAAATATTACTTGGGTTTTTTCTCCCTCACATTAAACCATGCTTCTGTGGAAAAGTGATTTTGTACCTATCTCTCTGGGAAACTACATTGTGAAGAGAGAGAGCTCAGTATGATATCCCTTCTCCCAGTCTGTGATCTCAGCTCGGGGGGATTTTGTGTTCTGTTTCCCAGCACTGGGAGTGCTTGGTCAGCCCCATCTTGCACAGCCGAACGCTTGGGTGGTTGGAGGGAGGCCCGCAGCCGCTGCCGTGCGGCCCTAGTTCGGCCGTGCGGCCCTGGCTGGGTGCGCGCTCTGGCGCCGTGCCCAAGCCCCGTGTGGCGGAGCGGGA